>JAODKM010000016.1:18179372-18193558 GCA_026780845.1 Petrocephalus sullivani | reverse complement strand
ACGGCATACGCTTGGAGCCGTTCGTACTCCGAAAGAGCGAGCGCAAGAGCCACTTTCTTGGAGGCTTCCATCTTGAAAACGAGTTCGGCAAATGGAATGCACGACGCTGGGTTTTCCTCGGTTTTTTAGCGGATGTGACGTCACTCCGCGCGCCGAGCTACGATCTTTGAGAGTAAAGGAACGCACGATAACACTCAGTTTCTGGTTAATTAACACATTAAGTCAGAGTGTACTGTCACAGTATTTGCGACCCCACAAGTGAAGTGTTGCTGTATTTTGAAAGAGCGACACACTGCCATTTTTGCACAATTTGTTAACGCAGGTGTCTACATAGATTCTTTTATCAAATAATAATATATTACTAATAATAAATAATAATATTATACCATTCTACTGGTATTGTAAAGATCATCGCAGTATCTGGATATGATTTAAATTTGAGGACATTGTGGTAATACAGTTATTTGACTTGGGTTTCAATGCTGTGAGCTGATTAGTGAACAACTTCAATAAAACACATTTTAAATGTGTCATTATTATGCGTACATTCCTCAAACATATTATAAATAAAGTTGTTGTCACAGCAGGTACTTAATATGCTACAGCTGGATTTGTTTAAATAGCCTGTTGATAAAGTGCTGGAGGCAGGCCGAGGGAAGATGATTCTACTGCCTTTTTTCTACTAACAGCTTATTTATGGTCAGCTTCAATATCAACCATCATAAATCTTACTAAACTAAGCCATCTAATTGGTTGCTGGACCATGGCTGTATGTAACATGGCAAGGTGTATGCTTTCCCAGTGAGTCTCTGTGATCCATTTGCACCACTGAGGAAGCACTGCTTGATTTGTCATGGATCCAAGGTCTAGCTGCAACCACATACTCTGATGCGGGTGCCTACTTTCAAAAATGCCCCTGTGTTGACATATCTGATGATTTCATTGAGAGGAAGTGTTCACCTAAGCCTTGTGATTAAAGCCAGGAGTAAAAATCAAGGCAAGAACTGTATGAGGAAGCGAAAAAAACAACAAGCATTCAGCTGGCAGTGGCAGGCCACCCTATTTCATTACCTAAAAAAAGCTTCTGAGGAGCTCCTGGGGAGCAGAGTGTGCAGCCTCCTCAGTGACAGCTGTGGTAACCAGAGGGTACAAGCGAATATCTGCACAATCCCTCAGGCCTAAGCATCTAAAGACATCATGGCACCAGCCCAGACATGCTCCACTGAGTCTATTCATTTCATTAATGCTTTCCTGGAGGCCTCACAATGGTCCACCATACCGCCCATGGTGTCCCCTGATTGATAACCATTGCTCTCTGGCATAGTGTCCAGGCCCATCGGGGCCCTGTTTTGGACAAAGATGTGGACTGGGATTTCTAAATTTTATCAATTTTGTAGGGAGTGTATTTAATGTTTTCACAACCAGCAGAAGGCCACAGGTAAGATGTATAGGTCTTCTATATATGTGTTCTGTATATATTAGATTGTGGGGACCATTTTTGAGACAAAAACTTATTTTGATATTGTGGGGACCATTTTTTGGCAATTTTATAAAAATCTGTGACTGCAGTAAAAGAACTTAAAATGTTTAAAGTCTTGAATGTTGTTTGGTTACTTGAGGTTAAGGTTAGGGCTGCATAGGGGTTAGGGTTGACATTGTCGAGATTAGGCTTATGCCCATAGAAATGAATGGACAGTCCCCACAAAGTTATGAATACACGTGTGTGTGTGTGTGGTCTGCAATGGACTGGCAACCTAGTCTTTTGCCTTACATTACCCGCAATCGGATTCAAACCCCTGCGCCCTGGAGACCCTGGCCAGGCAAAGTGGTTCAAAGATAGATGGATGCATGTTTTTACTCCTGATGTTAATTATCGTATTTACTTACTGTAATGCTATGGTATCATATTTTTACTTTATTATTCTTTATTAATCATTGATTATCGTTACTGCATTCCTACTTCATGACACCATGTGGTATATTTATTTAAATGATGCATGTAAATGTTTCTTATTTGCTGTGTACAAGTATGAGGAGATCTATTCATTTATCAGCAGGAAGAGTGCCAGGGAGATGCTTATGTCTCATTTAGGCAGTCATATGCAAATTACAAGGAAAGATAGGAGCAGCTAGATTATCTACAAGGGTGTGGATTATCAGAAAGCACTTTGGAATTCCTATATGAAGAGTAGGACTCCATTTCTTAATTTCAGCGTTATTAATTTGTTTAGTCGCATGAAATATGTCCTGTCTTTAAAATTCTTTATCTTGCACTACCAGCATCAGTGACGTAAAAAGCGTTCTCTTGGATGCTGTATATGGTTTGATTTCTTTGCCTGTCTTGGCCATCACAGCTGTACCACATGCTCAACAAAGGGGTTATCAGCCCTTCCGGATTGGCCGGAAGACTGCAGGCATACTGGAGTTTCAAGGCTTTCATAAGCGTCCCGGTTTGGGACAATGTATCTGGTCACCCTACACTAGCAGTAGTTTTAATGCATTATTTGTTCTTGACTTGTGTTAAGGATGCAGATTTTCAATAATCGGATGGAGGAATAGTAAGAGGACAGATTACACTCAGACCTGTGGTATTCCTTCCTGGTTGTAAACAATGTAAGAGCTAAGTGTCTCATGGGAAGGCCGATAGAGGGGTGAGGCAGGTTTTTGTTTTAAAAACGTTCAATTACATAGGATCAAAATATCGTAATTTGCAATATTTGTTTAATTTTATTCAAGGCTAATATGCCTACTTTAAAAGCCTTTCCAGCTATAAAGTACATTTTCAATAGTTGTCATGCTTTTGTTTTTACATCCATTTGCCAAATAATTTTTTGAGTTAGGCTATTTGTTTTGTCTGTAAAACATTTTACTTCTATTCTGAGAGCAGTGTCATAAACTGAGAATAAAATGAGTCTGTTGGTGGACACAGCTGGATGACACACTTCTGTTTTGTAGCAGCTTTACTGGACTCATGCTAGACTGATACAGGCATTATTTATTTTTGTCTTTATTTTGAGACTTCTGTTTGGAATAAACAAATTTCTTTATTGAATATGCAGACTATAAAATCCTTTTTTGCATGGCATTGTAACTACCATATATGCAATTAATTGCCAAGTTGTGATAAAAAAATAATAATTTGACAACCATGATTTTTGCTGTCAAAAAAAAATCTTAAAGAATGCTGTCAGATGGAGTTAGTAACCCTCTGTACAAATTGGTGAGTCATTCTCAAAAATAACTACATTCTTTACCAATACAAAATGTGTCCACTAGGCTGAACAGGTTCTTTTTGAGGAGGGTGCAATTCTCTGATAATGTTACTTGCACCCTCCATTTCCTCGGAACACGCTGACATCTTCAGACTGTTGTTCACTAGCTAGCCAGCTGACCAATGGATATTGTCCACTGTGTGCGGGAACTGTCACACCTGTACAGGTTAGGAAAACTACAGCAAAATGCCAGTTTTAGGAATTCAGTCAGAATTAATGTGAATTGGGAACATTATATGTAATGGTTATTTTGTTCGATAATAATACATTATTAGCATTTGTGTCACGAATGTGTATATTAACATGTTGTGGTGTTATTATTTAAACTGCAAAACAGAACAGCACTAATGCATAGCTATTACAGATTTTTATTACAATGTACCATCATACTATTGTACCTCTAATACATAGCATGTGAATTAATTGGGGAAAAGACCCATTTTGCCTTAAGAGAAGACCTTAAGGATGAAGGTAAAATCAAAAGTGTTTACAGGGTATCTCTATTTTAGACAGTGACTTTCGTTAAATTGTAGGGGGGTTGTGTAGTTGCTGATTGCTATGGTAGAGATGAGAAAGGGTAATCTAGAGCTCTTAGACTGAGAGCCAAGCCTTCAGAGATACGTATATCATGTAACTAGATTACATTCAGAGTAAAAGCCATGAGGAAGATACACGAGGAATATTTAAGATGCTGCACGGAAGCATATTCACACATAGTCTGTACAGAATTCACGCAGTGCAGCCTTGACCTGGCTACCACCCTCCATGGGGTTGGTGTGTGCTGGTGAGTGTTTTGCATGCCCTCATTGTCTCCATGATGGGTTCTGTCTCACTCAACAGTCATATAGTCACATTTTAGAAGTGGCCTCCAACTCCAGAAGCTCTGTTTATGCGTCTCACTCAATAAGGCAAATAAGATCTGTGGCACCTTCAAACATAAGTATTTTAATGTTTCTTTAGATTGGCTTTGCTCCAGAAGATTAGAATCACCTGCTGTCTGCCCTTCTGAGGAAGACCATGCTTATTGGTGCCTTAAACAGAGAAGCATCATTCTTAAATACGGGTAAATTAAGAAACGGACTGGGTGGAATGCTTTGAAAGAACATTATACGGAATAGCCATCACTCACCATAGGACCTAGCTGAGCTGAACCAGACTGAACCACCAAAAATCCCTTCATACAGTACAGGCCAAAAGTTTGGACACACCTTCTCATTCAGTGTGTTCTTTATTTTCATGACCATTTACATTGGTAGATTCTCACTGAAGGCATCAAAACTATGAATGAACACATGTGGAGTTATGTGAAAAAAAAGGTGAAATAACTGAAAACATGTTTTATATTCTAGTTTCTTCAAAATAGCCACCCTTTGCTCTGAGTACTGCTTTGCACACTCTTGGCATTCTCTTCATTAGTAGTCACCTGAAATGGTTTTCACTTCACAGGTGTGCCTTATCGAGAGAATGCCAAGAGAATGTTTTCAGTTATTTCACCTTTTTTGTTAAGTACATAACTCCACATGTGTTCATTCATAGTTTTGATGCCTTCGGTGAGAATCTACCAATGTTCAATGGTCATGAAAATAAAGACAACACATTGAATGAGAAGGTGTGTCCAAACTTTTGGCCTGTACTGTATATTTACTTAACTTGAATTAACAACAATTCATGAACACGTTATTAGACAATTATTTCATAATGGCTGGCTGATGTCTTCTGCAACATTTTATGTTATTGTTGTTCTACTCCTTTTTTTAAAGCTGCTTGCTTTTTTCCGGATTCCAGTGATTAGGATATTAAACTAAATCGCTTTTTTACTTAATTAAGCTCACAGAAAATACATATCCCCCAAGGAACAGTATAATTAGGCAGTTTAACGACAAGAGGCGCGCGGCTAATAGAGTAGAGGCATATTATCTTTTGTGTCCTACAACGTGCATCTACTCGGAAGCAACTAATTATCAGCAGTTTCATGTATTATTTTGATTCTATTTTTGATAAATGAATACAAAGAGAACATTTTAGGTTGTTTACGAATTGGGAGAAACATGTATCTGAAGTATCATTATAAAAAGCTTGTAAATACAGGTGTTTGATAACTTTGTACCTTAAAATGTCATAAAAAAAATTTGGAAAAACTTAATAAAAAATGATCGAAGCATTACACAGTTTCGCTGAATTATCTGAATCAATGAATTTTGAACGTTGTGCAAACATTAACTGGCAGCCCGGTCGCATGTGTCTTGGAGCAGAAATATAATTAAATTGCATTACATTCCGCCCCTCTCTCCCAAGCCCACATAAATGGCCCATGCTTTATCAGATTTTTTTCTTTGCCTTGGGCTGGGGGCGGAGTGGGCTTTCCTGCACGTTGAGGATAACAGACGGAGAAATCGCGTTTGCAGGACCTGCCAATAGGCTTTCCGCTACACCCCTTTCTCGGCTCAGCGAAGACCTCTTTCCTTTTCATTTTCATTGACTATAAACCTTGTCGAGGTCTCCCGCACCGGAATAAAGCCGAATTAGTCAGAAGCTGGATGCGATTATTTTAAGGCGCAATGGATCGTCCCCATGAACAGCGGGGTTTTCTTTTAATTCTCATGTAAGACAGATCGGCGCTTCGATTTAGATCCTGGGTAGTTAAAGCGAGATCAGCTTGTGGCATGTATGAAAAGGTGTGGGTTTCCACTTTGTTTGTGGCATCGTGAATAGGAGAAAGTCCAGATAAATTAGGAAATCGTATGGACTACTTTTATCCCGGAAGAAAAGATAATTACAAGAACAACAACAACAACAACAATAATAATAATAAAAAACAGAAAAAATATTTTACTTTTCGTGGGATGCCCGTGAATGACTTATCGGACGACTCCCTGTGGGTTGAGGAGAAAAACTCCGGAATATGGGCGCAAATCACTCCCACAAAACTCCCGTGTTTGATGAGGATGAAGACGGTAAGGAGCTGTCCAGCGTGCTGCTTCTGGCTCGCCGGGCTTCTGCTTTCCCGTGTAGCACATGCATCCTCAGCAGTATGTTCAAAAAGCGAATCAAAAAGCCCGATCGTTTATTTTATGTGCCGAAAGTTTCTCCTCCTGTAGTGAGATAATTTATTAATGCCACTCCTCAAACATAACTGACTAGTTTTTTTTTCTATACATACCATGATTTTTCCTTACCGGCACTGTTAAGGTTATAAATTCAATAGCTAGCGAGACACTAGGATAATGCCACCACGGTATTTTTGATAAATAAATGAAGCGTTATACATGGTGTATGTTAGCATGTTATACATTTACCGTATTTAGACACTGATTTTGCTTTTCTGTGATTTGTATTGAGATTGCATATATAGTGTTTGTGAGACTGAGTGTGCCCGTTTCGCTACGATGGACTGGCATCCCATCTAGATGTCCCCTACCTTATGCCCTGTGCTGCCTGGGATTGGATCAAGGCTCCCCATGTCCCTGTGCTGGATACGAGGCTGGAAGAAGGACGAATGTATTATTTATAGCAGGGAGTTTGTAAAATAAATGGGTATATATCTGTGTCACAGTGGATCTTGCGTCAGCATGGCACTGAAATGAGGTAACGTAAGGTGGAGGTTAAAGTAAGTGTTATTGAATTCTTGCGTATTCAGTCGGATTTCAGTAACACAAGCACTGGGATTACCCGCCAACCTCCTCAAGAGGGGGTTGTCTGAAGAGATAGCTGACCTATGTCAGATGCTTTCTGCTCTCCTGCGGGCTTCTTTTGGCGTTAGGCTGCTCTAAAAAGTAACCATAAATAGAAAAAGCAGAAATTTGTCAGTGAAGGTTTTTGGGTATCATTCATATTGTATCACTTTGTCACTGACACAAACACACACAACCACACACACAAATGCACACACAACCACACACACTCTTCTCAGCTGATAAAATCAGTCAGCTGATAAAATTAGTCAGGAAAGACAGATGAAATGCAAAGGTAGAATCTGTTATTTAACTCTTCGGAGAAAATCTGATTTTAAGAAGTCGCCCACTGGAGGAATAGAAAGATAGGAACATATTCCTCAGAATTAATTAGGGATGAAAGCAGCAGCTGCAAAATATTGCAAAGTGAGAAGGCTGATAGAGATAGCATATTATCAAACACTCACACAGGTTTATCAGCGCTAACCATGTAAGGGAGCCAAATAAAAAAAATAGAAATTAAACAGACAGACGAGATTAGCTGGAGGCCTATTGGAGCCGCCGATGTGGACAGGCCCTTCTGGTAATGAATTTCTAGGTGCTTCCTCCATCTTGATGGCTTTGGCTTGATGGTCTTTGGCCCCTACCTTTGACAGCTGTGGCTGCCCACTTCCCGATTGGGTTAGTTGGCAGACACAAGCTACTACCATCAGCGACACCGGCACTCAGCTCCCTATTCGGCCGCAGCGACAAAGCTTTGCTGCCATGCCTCTCCTTGCTCGAAGGTGATTCGCATCAGAAATGCCATATCTGTTTTTCTTAATGGCAAACATCCTTCTCATGCTCTGCGTGAAATCGCTTGTGTTTTTCTTTCAGTTTGAACATTTGAACAGTGGCTATTCTGACTATTATATTATCGCGTGATTAAATTATTCAGATAACCGTTGCTAATTCACCACTCATGGTCACCTGCATTGCAGATGGCCCCTTTAGTACGTTCCTCAGTAAAGAAACAGCAAGGCACATCACACAACTGAGATCTAAGAGCATGTTTTAAAAGAATAAATTATTTATGCCACACACTGTCAGCTCTGTGCGGCAGCAAACTAAATTAAGGATCTGGCAACACTCAGCCTAAATGTGAAAAGCAGCTCTGTAATCTGGACAACAGGAGAAGAGCCACTGCAAACGCAGTAGATCTGGGCTGAGACCTCATAATATTTTTGTCTCTTAAAATTTGTATTTTACTGATGCTAGGAGTTGGTTTAAAAATATGCAGCAGTTTTATTTGTTTTTTTGCTATAAACCCAGTGTATCTTAATAAATAAAAAGAATTCCAGTCTTATATAAATAAGAAGTGATGGTAATCAATATCTATGTATAGGTGCATTGTTGTCACGTAGTAACACGTAGTGTTAATGGTTTACGGTACGACGCTCGCTGATTCAGTTTCCTACTGGTGCTGTTTTTCTGTTTGAAGTACTTCAAACAATAGCTAACTAGTAGCTAATTCATATGATATGGAGAAGTTTCCCTTGATATAAACATGTAGAAGTCCCATTGGATAAAAAGTATAAAATACACTGCTAAAACATATTACTAACAAATGATTTAACCTAAACCAGTTCTAGATTGTGTTGAGCCCATAAAATTATCGGCTAGACAGTGGATTTTAGGAGAATACTTTGGAGGACAGATATATTATTCATAGCTTCACCAGGCAGCTGTCCAAGGGAACACTGGGCAGGACTCCTGAATTCATGCTAATCGGCTAACCTACAGGTTATTACCTTATCTGCTGTGAAAACAGGTGCGTACAGGTAGCCATGGGTTAGCTAATGCTAACCATATGTATAATGTAATAGTCTCACCTTTGCAATATTAAGAGTTTCCTGCAAGCACAGCAAAAGTACTAAATGTGTATGTGTGTGAAGCGTGGTGCCAATTTGGCATTCATTTCTCAATTAGCAGAAATTCAGAGAGCGTGTTATTTCCAGGTGAGAAGAAGAAGACTAGGGAAGCAACGGGTGGTTAAACAAACACGTGTGAACCCAAATCCACTCTTAAAAATGCCACAATTTGACACATTTGGAGTTTATCTGTAATCCAGGGATGGAGCACCAGGCTCTTTCACAGCAAACGAACCATCAGCCTTGTCAAGTTCATCATCCTGAGCCTCGGAACATCACAGAATCTCTCATCTCATCAATCTCTCCTCCGTATCAGAATGTTTGTATCCGATTTTTTTAGGTCTTAGGGAAGCAGGGTAGGGTGAAATGTTCACTTGGGTTCACGCTGTTTTTTCTATTTAAAATACAAGCTGACCTAAATTGTATATAAGCAGTCTGCTGGTGTATTAATGAATAAGGACAGCTGTGTTTATGCCTTAAACATTAATATTAAACATAATTTTTCAATTTCTTATCGAAAACTAGCATTTTCACCTTTGTTAAATGTAGCAGCATAAGCATAAGCAAGCGCCTCTTATTTGGCTGCTCACATTCGGATTCCTGTGGAGCTCCCCACATGGGGAGCCTCTAGCTGACAGGCTTTTCCGTGCCATTTCATCGCAATTCCTTCAGCTTAATAGCGGGTGTCTTTATATGGTCTTTTCGTAAGGGCAGTGACATGGACTAGTGAGGTCTAGCACCATCCGATTATGACCCCCACTCCCACACCTCCTTTCTGCCTCTGGCATACCTCATGGCCCAGGCTGTAGGTCTTCATGTCAGAGTTTGGGGAGTCCTGTTCTGATGCATCATTGGGCATGCCTGTGCTGACCCCATCTAAGTGAACATCTGTTATTTAGTTCAAGTTGCTTTTCACTTATGTTTGTGTTGCCTGGCTACTAATGACCGGCTTAAAGAGAAGATGCTCTCACTCTCAGCTCATTGGTACTTGCATGTTATCTTGTAGCACTGGGATTTAATGAATCTTACTGGCATAGGCTATGCTAACTGTGTTTTATAGCTGATATTTCTACAGTTTGACTTTGAATTTAAGGAATATTTGATTGTAATTTTATGAACTGGCACAATTCTGTCAGTTTCTGTTGTTCAAACAATCATTGTTCAGATGACAACGTCTCTGGAAAAGTTTAATTATCTAAATAGCTAGGATTTGTCAGATGATGGAATCGCTATGAAGAGGAACCTTGCGTGTCAGTCTGTGTCCCAAGGGTAACGTTCATCAGTGACATCCGCACTGAAAAGCTACAAAGAGGAGGGTCTAATTATCTCCTGTCTTTGTCTCTGTCAGCAGTATTATTTAATGTAGTGAGACCACCCAACTCCTCAGCCGACAGAGAAATGTGAGGGTGGAAGAGGTAGACAGCTCAGCTCGCAGCATTTTCGGAACTATTTTGATCCAGACAATTTTCGCTGTTAAAGCTGTTCTCTACCAAACAGTGCAACTTGAACAAGAACCCAAAAATATTGAATTGTAGCAAGAAAGCAACACACCCCTGGAGTGGTGGTAAGTAACACAAATTGTGAATTGTGCCTGGGTATCCTCTGTTAACTCGAGCGAGTTGAAGCAATAAATCTCAGAGCTGTCACAGTCTCCCTTCAGGAAATCCTAACATTTTAAGACTTCCAATCTAAGAAAACATTTTCACTAGGTTCAGTCACTCTTTCTGTAGCTTGAAAGCAGTGCCATCTTTTTGGGAAAAAGGTCCTTGGCCCTCCCTTCACAGTCATTGGCCCTGTTTGACAGAGGCAGCCCGGTGTTTGTACTTGTCGAGGTGGCTTTTGTTTCTTTTTAAAATGGCCTTGAGTGTGTCCGACAGAAGCATCCCCGTGTTGGGATGGATCGATGGCGAATGCGCTCTTTCAAGGAGGAAACGGCGTGTGCCAGGGGAGGAGCCCCGACCCGTGCTTTGGCCTGAGGGGTAGAGGCTCGCTCTTTGATGCAGCTGGAGTCACAGATGGCAGCCGTTAGCTTGCCTGTGTTCGGCCTGTTGCTAGGAGAGGACACAAGCGAGACGAGAAATCAATAGGCGTACGTCCTGGCCAAGCAAGCACTCAGTGCTACAGGATGTTTCGGAGCCGGAGGGAGCTCAATTACAGGCCGCTGAACCTTGTTATGGATGTGAAGCGGCTGTGGCGGATATCAGGGTGCATTTGTTAGAGATTTGCGAGAGGGGCGGGGCATTTTAGCACGGAACGATGGGAAGTCATCAGGCCTTATTATGCATATTTATTTTCAAAGTGATATCATCATCTCCTGTCTCTGTCTCTTGGTCCCCGACGCATGCCAGATATTTATGTGCAGTGCTCTGGCAATCGTGAGACGGGCAGTATTAGCATATACAAACTGTCTGGTCCCTTGGGTGCCATGCCATGTTTCTGTTCGTACCGGTTATTGGGCACCGCTTCTGCTGGGGGGGCCAGGAGGGTTTTCCAGCCCTCACCGGTGTGCCAGTGGTTATCAGGTGGAGCGCAGTCTTCCACTTCAGGGCGGAGAGGTAGATCTGCAGGGAGAGAGAGGCGGTGTCATCTCGCATCACCAAGTCGCTCAGATGGAGTCAACACTGCTAGCAGCCACCGAAGTAAAGCACTGAGCGACTAAGACACTGATAATCAAGAGCTGGTGACGATCAAAAACACTTACAGCCACCACGACTGTAGATTTGACAACTTGATGTACATGCATACTGGGGATCTGGGAGTGACCAGACCTGGACAATGACTGGTGAACAGCAAGAGCCAGTGGATCAAGAGTTCAGTGGATCAAGACACCAGACTCTCTCTTATTTTCTGGAGCACTCCATTCATATTAGGCCAATATCACAGTGTTCCCCAGGGCTGTATATTCTAGCTGTTTTGAACTGGAGGAGTGTCTCTCATCTTACTGCCATTTCACATCAATCCAGCTTGTTTATGTTGAGCAACTTGCAGGGGAGTCTTCCTGCAGAAGCAGAAAGTAGGCAGGCTTGTCTTTCCCATGGCCACTAATATTAAGCAGCAGTCTCTGGATAGATCTTAAAACTCACCCGGATCTTCCCCTCAATGTGGCCTAATGAATTCCACTCCTTCTCACTGAGATATAGAGTCTGCTTTCATCTGCTGTGTAGGTGTGTTCTTGCCTCAGTCTCACATTTTACCCCTACTTGTCGTTTCCTGACCAAATGGGAGAAGCTCCAGGTGCATTATGGGTATTGAGTGCATTACGGCACATTGCTAACTCACCAGCATCTGCAGTAAGCTGGACTCATTTCCTGGACAATCATTTCCGTTTCTCATTTTCCTTGGCGGGCTTTTAAGTGCCCACGCAGTTGGATATAATAGCATTCAGGCATTTGATGGTGCATTAACACTGATACTTCAACACCAAGATCCACAAAAAATACATAGACTGCATATATCTCAAATTTTCTTCCAGCCAAACAGGGCTGCGGCTAAGGAGGCAGATCTGCAAATTGATTCCTCATAACTCCCTTGATGCTTGCTTGACTGACAGCATTAAAATGCACTTAGATTGAATTCAAAACTGTAACCCCCCTCTCCCATCAACCCATCTACCTGCCTGGAAACAACAGCAGGGAATGTTTCTTACCTGGGCAGCCAGGACAATGTGTCCGTAGCATTTAAATCTCATGATGATGACTTGCATTGCATTAATAACTCTTATAATATATCATATAATATATATATATAATATATGCAGTATTTTTCATAAAAAGTTACAGTAAAACATGAGACTGCAACACACATGGCACATTCTCATTGATGTTTCCGTAGCTACGTCACCTTATTGGCCACGCGGCTTCGAGGCCGGTGCAAATCTGAAAGAGACCTGGCAGCTTTTTTGGCTCTTTGGCCTGTGCGGTGGTTCCATGGGTAGCAATGTTGCTTCAGATGTCAAGGGTTGGGGCTTTGAAGCCCACCGCTGTTTTTTGTTTGTGGATTTTGCATGTTCCCTTTGTATTTTACAGGTTTCTATCACAGTCTGAAGATCTGCAATTAGGTGAAATAGTGTTTCTGAATTGCCTGTAGCATGGGGGTATGCCTCTGAAGCACTGACTCTGAGCTGTCTGCGTGTCTGCATAATATCCTGTCCTACATAAGTGGATAGAATATGGTGTCACAACAATGTACGAAGAGTGCGATAAAACCATAGTGCTTTAAAATCCTTTCGAATGGAAGTAGAACAAATTTTTTCTCACAATTCGTCATTATTATTATTATTACTATTAGTAGTATTAGTATTAGTATTATTATACTGTGAGAATGGATTCCGATGGCTCTCTCCTGCATGTCGACTCACCGACTCACATTGACGGCAGTTATTCTCCGCCGCTTTGGTTCCGCATGGTTAGGTGTCTGTGTATCTTCTGATTGCCCATCTGATAAGGGTGTGCCCTGAGTGTTTGTGCCTATATCCCTGTGTCTGTACGAGCAGCAGCCTCTCCATTCACTCCCCAGCTTTTCGAGCTTAGCATCCATTCCCGATTCTCCTTTCGTGTTTTGGTGACCTGATTGCTCTGCATTTGGCTCCCGTCCAGGGCTGGATTGCGCTTAATAGGACTACGAACCATAAATTTTGCAATTCTGCAAACTAGGAGGATCCCACAATACATTTTGCTGGCTCACATACCTACCGAGAAAAGTCCCTGTCTGCCAGATTGCCAGTCCAGGCCTGGTCCCCTGCTCCAGATCAGTCTATTGACATATACAAGTTCATCAAATATCCCCCCCCCACCCACATATTACACAAAAATACATCCAGTATCGGTCCAAAGTTCCACAATGGTGCACCACTAACAGTATGATCATTACTGAAATGGCAGTCAAATTAGCTTTGCAGCACAGAAAGGGCACGCTACTGCTTTTAAGCAAACAGATCATTCCCAAATGCATGAAATGCTAAGCTTAAGCCTCATCGGCTGCTTATTATTGCATCTGCCCGCACTTCCTGTAGCGCAGTGTAATGCAGTACTTTGATTTTCCGACACTATGTAGGGAGAAAGGGGGAGAAGGGGATTCGTGCCACAGGCTTTGCACATATTATTTATTTTTCATTTGGTATGTGGTATGCCGTGCTCCATTTTGAGTGTGATTTTGTTTACAATTGTCAGTGTTTTGGACAGTTTATTTGATTTACTTATTTTAACATTAGAACATTGTAATTACAATTGTAACATTTATGCACAGTACATTATATTGTATATATATATATATATTAGGGCTGTCAAAATTGACGCGTTAACGCGGATTAATCCAGCATCGTGATTAATCTGATT
>JAODKM010000016.1:18152505-18163499 GCA_026780845.1 Petrocephalus sullivani | reverse complement strand
AGAGTGTGTGTGCGTTCTGTGGGGTTGGATAGCATGGCAGAGAGAGTGTGTGTGCGTTCTGTGGGGTTGGATAGCATAGCAGAGAGAGTGTGTGTGCGTTCTATGGGGTTGGACAGCATATGGCAGAGAGAGTGTGTGTGCGTTCTGTGGGGTTGGACAGCATATGGCAGAGAGAGTGTGCGTGCATTCCCAGTCTCTCTGCTGGACTTCTGCGGCTCAGCTAACCGTCAACCTTCAGGTAACATTTCCACAGCAAATTAATTCGACGTAATTGACTCCCCTAATCAATTCGCAATGCTGCTAAGTCTTAAACTGTTAGGGATTATATTTAACATGCGGCCAAACGTTCCGGCAGATTTGCGAGGAAAACAACAGCAATAGCTTGAAATAGAATTTATTTTAATAATGACACTATAATATGCTCCAGCTGAGCTTCCACAATTATGGGAACAGGTGGTTATTTTATTGCTTTATCATTTTCATTTTAAATGAAAATTAAACGGGGACCAAGAATGCCCCCCCCCCCCCCCCATTGAGAAGCTGTCCCCCTCCGAGTTCCTCCCTAGTAGTTCGGTGTTTCCCGCTCCACAGCTGTGACACATCGGCCAGACCACGTAGCCCTCTGCATGTTTAGGGCCTCGTTGTTCTCTGCTCTGAGCCCACTAAGAGTCTTAGGCCTCCAAAATAACCTGGATTTCAAAGGAGAGACACAGTCATCGCCAAGATCCTGGAGCCATAGTTTGTCAATGAACCCCACAGCTATTTTCCCATATAACCACCCTCACCTTGTGTTCCACAATAGATGTCAACTTTTTGACTTCTTTGAGCATTTATGTCTATTTTTTTATTTTTAAATGTATTAACAAGGTATTAATTACAGAGATTGTATATGTGAAGCTATGTACTCTGACGTAGGAGGGCTGCGGGTTCCGGTCCAGTTTGGTTTTAGTTCAGTGTGGTTTGGTCTCTCTGGTGTTACTCCGTTTTGGTGTCATGGCTCCATCACTGTCTGCTCTTTTGTATAAAGCTTTTAAGAGTCACTGATGGCAGGATTAGAGCCAGAAAATCCCACATGGAATCCCATCAATAGTGAGAAGATATCAGTTCAAGACGGAATGCAGGTCAAGAATGTTATTTTGTTCCAGCTATAAAACAAGAAATGAAGCAGCTTGAGAAAGACTTCTGCAGAACCCTTTATTTTCTGTCAAACTATAAAGTACTCCAGTTTTAGGACATCTTAATGATATGTCAACTGTCTTACTAAGAATGGTTTTTCTTGGGTGGATTCATGGATTTCACTATTTGCTAGGATTTATGGGACTAGCTTCTTTCGAACCTAGTGTCAAGGAAAGGGCTCCAATTAGTTTCTTACTGTGTCCTTATTATAACCATACAGATTAAATCATGCAAATTTTCATTACACAGACAAGGTGTTTATTCTTTCAGTGGCCTATGGCCTTCGGCCTTCCTAAGCGAGGATGCACTCATGGACTGGCATGTGACTCAGCCAATCATATTTCACAGCTGATTGTTACCTCACAACTCTAATACTTGCAGTCAAATGCCTTTGACATCTCACTAGCCTAGCCCGTTAACACACACACCCACAGCGGACCCTGGCCACTACAGCTTGGATGTAAATTTCAGTATGTACTTTAATAGTCTAATGGTGACAGGGAGACTTAGTCCCTTAGGCCTCCTGCAAGGTGCCATGGGAATTTACTCCATTGAAAGAAGGTGTAGCAACCAGAAAAAGAAACATGGCGCCTCCAGGGCTCCGTAGGGGTTCCCTGATTACACCACATATTATACAAAATATTATCAGCTAAAGTGAACAGAATTAATAAATGCATAACCTTTATATATTTTCCTATAAGATGCTGTATATCCGACACCCATCCTTATTATTTTATTTATTTACTTAATTTTATTTTAAAGCTTTTAAATAATTATAACACAAGGGAGTAACACTGTTTTCTGTCTCCAAAGGAAAAATAATTCTTTGTATTAGAACGAGTGGTGTTTCCTCCTTATCTTCTAGGTACTCCTTCCAGGATGAGGAGGATATGTTCATGGTGGTGGACCTTCTCCTCGGGGGAGACTTGCGCTACCACCTGCAGCAGAATGTACAGTTCAAGGAGGAAACTGTGAAGCTATACATCTGTGAGCTGGCCTTAGCCCTCTACTACCTGCAATGCTGCCACATTATCCATCGGTGAGTGCTCTTACCATGGCAACCGGAAACATGGTTGGACACGGCCAGACGCACTGCTGCATTTTCTCATTGTCATTATCATTGATGTTATTGTTGCCATAATCAGATCTCATTATTCTTATCTTTAATGTCATTCTACCATTGTAATGGTTATTATTGTTGTGATCATTCGAATAAACAAACTCTTACAGACAGTATTTATACCTGACGGTGTCAAAGTAAAGAACCAAAGGCTGTTTTCTCTGTGAATAAACGTTTGAAGCCTATGTTACATGTACACAATCACTCAGTTTCTTAGCCATCCTAGCAGCATAATGGCAGGCTGTTAAAAAAAAAGCTATAAAAAATGTTTGTGTTATTGGAATTTGCTTATCTTGTCAACATCCCATGAGAAACAATTGTAATATATTTAATGCATGTATCAATGAATTGCACATTTACCATTTTGGTTGTTTTAGCACTTATCAAGTGAGTTTATTTGGAGTAAATGGCTGGTCTTAAAGACACTGCATGCAAAAACAGAAGTATAAAAAGGCTCTTTGAATTAAACACCATTTATGTGTCTGTCTTGCAATTAGAGGGAAGGCCACAATCTAGAATTCTGCTGAACACACAAAGCAGACTATTTAACTCTATAGCATATCCCAACAAAAAGAATAGCTATGCTAAATGGTAAGCAGAAGATTAATCACCTCCAAACAGCAAGGATTATGAATAAACAATGTACTAGCAATCCCCTCGAACAAAGTATTACGTTTTGTTTGAACATTTACAGACCATCTGTTTAATTAACTATAGGAAATGAAACAACTCAGTGTAGGTTGTTGCTGTGCACAAAAAAGGTGAATAAGTGAAGCGATTGTACACAAAGTTAAATATTGGAAATCTTGTTGGCTCAGGTCTGAATGTTCAAAGGGGAAATATTATTCTTATCAGATTGCCGAAAAAGACCTGTTTCGCCAATGCTAACTGAAAAAAAAAACTGTTTTCACAAGATCAACCACAGACATTATCTCTAACATGACTCTTTCATCTTGAAAAGCTAGACAGCCAAGCAGGGAAGACTAACATTAGTAACAAGGAGGATAAGAAATTGCTATTCATCCTATACTTGGTTGCAAGGGGGAACTGACAGGATGAATTATTGTCTCAGAATCTCAGATGACAAGAATTTCACCGCTATCTTAATTGGAAGTGAGAGCAAAAAAAGAGTAGTTTCTTCTGTTTATTAACATGTACATATATTTTATCCACTTAGAAATGTACCATACCTTATTGAAGTGGGTAAAATGTCATTAGCTCATTACAATACAGATTACTAATATGAAATTATGTGTATGTAGATAATTAACATTACCCCAATATAGTTTACATTTACATTTATTTAACAGACATTAGTCCAAAATGAGTATGAGTAAGACAACACAAGCGTACAGCTATCAAGGAGCCTATGTAGGTACAAGTGCTTCAAGCTAAGCTTACAGTGAGTGGCCAGTAACAAGTGCAAGATTGCTTTGTTGTCAAATGGAGTATGTTTTTGTTCTGTTGAAAACTATATTTTTGTCTTCATAGAAGAATTTTTTTCAGGAACTCGGAAGAAATCTATGGATTTCTTTGCTATTTAAGTACCAAAATAAGCATCTGTACTTGTTCAGTGTTGAAGTACAAAGAAGATTTTTACTCAGAAACTCTTGCACAGTCCCTGATGGATCACAGAGTAATTCAAAAACCACTACGCATACAGTCATTGGCGTAACTCAAATTCCCTTGGTTAATGACCTCACAGATTCATGAGAATCTGTGACCCCTTCCAGAACATCGCTCAAATATGAAAGGCTGCACATGAATCACAGACGTCGATTTTTTTTTTTTTGGTTGTTTCTGCACAGCACATTGTCATGTCTATTGCTCAAATAAATTGCCACAAACAAGCAGCTTTGACCGTGACATTCAAATAAAAAGTGTTATTGATGAGGTAAAACTGTTTAGGTAGGTCACCTGGCGACAAGATGTCTACATCATGCTTATTATTGCTGTCATATGCTGGTTTTGTAAGCTTTGTTCTATATGGATTTTTGTAGAGAAGTAGCCTTGACATCAAATTTTGCTTCTTTGTGGAATCTCAGGTTTATTGGTTTGTTCAGCTGAGTCAGTCTTGTTCTGTGTAGGTTATTTACTCGATCCATTAGGCAGTTGAAGAACAGAGAATACACCATAGATAACCATGCTGGGATTCCACTCACTCTACTAGAGACAAATGACCCTCGGCTCTGCAGTGTCAACAGCAGCTCAGCCACGCGGGACAGGCCACACTTACACGGTGGCCACTGAGGCCCCATTATTATCCTCGGCAATCCTGGAGTCCTTTCTGTTCACTCATGCTGTTCTAAACTCAAGAGATACTAGATCATAATTCAAGCAGCTTCACACCAAAGGACAACCATTGGTCAAGGATTAGAACGTAATGGAGGTCCCAGCAATCATTGGTCAAAGACTGGAACGTCACAGAGGACTCATTTAAATAGCTTGCCGTCACTAATCTTGATGATCAGCCAATGTTTGTAGGCCACCCGGCAAAGCCTGAAATAATTACAGGATATTTTAAAGGATACTTTCATTGGTGATCTCTGTGCTCCTGACTGTCTCCTGAGTTTTTCACTCATTATGTTTGTTTTAATGAGCTATTATCTCTGGAAGACATTATCTCAAAAATTAGCAAAATGCCAAAAAGGTATTATTGTAACACCGGGAATGATTTACTGTAAGGTTTACGCATTTTACTAAATATCTAGTCAGTCAACCTTGTTTAGAAAATTGCCAGAGATGATAATCTCTTGTCTCATGAATACAATAATACCTAGACTGACAGATTTCAGAAATGCGAGACCCCTGATCTTCAGGAACTTGCCTAAAGACTAAATATGATTATTATTAAGTGAAAATACCTTAATATATTAACTGATGTAACTGATTAAGGCTTGAAATGCTTTTAATGGTTTTACATGTTTTGTATACAGTGGAATATAATATGTTATAGTATCTGAATTAATTGCTTTCATTATGATGAATCTTGCTGAGGTATCAACCCTACATACTGTTTTTCTTACTTTGTTGTTCTTTTTTTTATGCCCATACTATAGTGAAATAGCTTATTTTGTGAGGATTCTTTTTGATGACAGTGGATGTATGGCTGAAGTATAGGTCATCAGATGGATCCATAGTCGAGAGGGATTTTTAAAGCTTTAGCCAAGAGCACTGGAGGGTGCTGGAGATCAAGATCAAATCTCTGCCAACCACGGTTATCTCTGCAGACTTCTGATTTACCTCAGCTAATCAAAAAAGCACAGAACTGCCA
Source organism: Petrocephalus sullivani (assembly GCA_026780845.1). NCBI lineage: Eukaryota > Metazoa > Chordata > Actinopteri > Osteoglossiformes > Mormyridae > Petrocephalus > Petrocephalus sullivani. Next base: position 18,157,929 of record JAODKM010000016.1, on the reverse strand, counting down.
GGCTGAATGAATAATGCATAATGTGGGGTTTCTTAAAGAATGTTTTCAATAGAAAAGGTATTTACGTGGGCAACCAGATACTTTGTACAACAACAGTACTGAGAAGTGGTAAAAGCTGTATTTTCTGGCCAAAATGCGAGAAAACTGATAACCCCTCTAGGTTGCCATGGAAACTCATTTACAGAATGGGAGTCTAACTCATGTGTTTTGTAATTAACTGAACTATCTTGTGTTTTCTTCAAGCCTGAAAAGAGGTCTAGAATCTCTGTTAAAGCAAACACTCACTAGAAGCATTTGCTGTTTATTGTCTAAATTAAATAGTATACCTGACATGAATGACCATGCTACAATGTCCGTCCTGTATGCAGGGTCCAAATTTTGCTCATCCAAAGCAAAAGAGAGGTGAAGTCAAGGAATGTTGAATTATGGAAGGAAAGTGCTGAATGGAGGGTTTTAAATAAAAAATGCAGTGTAGTACCCAAATATCATATGGGCATATTGCTAATCAAAGATGAAATAACAGGGTCCTTCACATGGTCTGTTTGCTGAAATCCTGAGTAAAAGATTCCAACCAGAACCTTTGGAAATGGATTCCCTATACGCTTCATCAAAAATGGCATTGCCCCCTGCCTCTTTAATCAATAACAGGGGTCAAGAATTGACCTGGAGACCTGGATTTGCCATCACATTCCCCACTGCTGCTTCCCAAGCTGCCCAATAGACATATATAACCGCAATGTTCCATATGAAAGGGTCAGAACACAAATTATTTTTATATGAAATTTAAATATAATGCATTTAAATAAATCCAACATGTTTTACACATCAGTAAGGAAATCAACAACCAATTCCATTTTAGGTCCCAGCATCATTAAAATTGAAATATCAACAGTAGCTCCACAATAATGAGGAGAATCCATTCAGGAAAATCCATCAGCCCAGTGTGATTTTGCTCAGATAACGTTTTCGGAAAAGTGAGACTTTGACTTGCCTCGTTTTCACAGACCTGCTCGAATTCAGAGAATGGATATCCACTGTAAATCGCGGCGTATATATTAAGTCTGTCCTATCTTAACTGTTGTCTGATTGAATGCAATTTTATTGTAGACATAATTTATGGGCAGTCTAATGCCTTCACTGGGAATGCACGTGTATGTGTGTGTGTTTGGGGGGGGGGGGGGGGGGGAGCACTGGTTCTATTATTTATTTATACCTCCACTGAGGCCACTGCACATGAGTTTGAATGCTTTTCACAGAGTCTGATGAGAAATGCATCTTTCCATGTGTGGGAATGTGTTACATATAACCCAAATGGGGATTAAGTAAATGCCCCCCACCCCGAACAAATCAGATATGGATAACCTTTGGTCTAGTCTTAGGATTTCCCCTTTTATCTCATAAATCACCTCTGGACATCACTTCAAGTTCAGAGAAATGGAATCCAGGGTACAGAAATGGAAATTAAGGTCCATTTATTCTTCCAAAGAGGACTCTCCTCATTTACATCAATTCCTCGCAGAGACAATCTGCATTATTTTAGAGGGGAATTTCCCGTTCCCCTTCACAAAGACTTGCCTATCTTGATTTCTAAAAGACCCTGATTTATCTGGCGTACCCATATAGTAGATACCACAGTGTGGTGTCTCATTAAATAGACAATTAAGAACAGACATCAGATTGAAATATAGCTGATTGCCCTTTGGGAATGTTTATGCAAATTCTTTACTTCATTTTAATTGGACTGCACACTCATTAAAATTGAGATGCAAATGCAATTTGCCTGTCTAAAAATACTCCCACCTCCCCCTGATATGAGTCTATCGACATCTGATGACTTACTGTGAGTGTGTGTGTGTGTGTGTGTGTGTGTGTGCGTGTGTGTGTGTGTGTGTGTTTGGTAGCTAAATCAGTAATATAACAGACAGCTTCTTACGAGCAGTGCCATGTCCATACTGTGCCATAATGATCAGAACACAGCCGGTTAGCACCTCATGAATGAACTCACTATGTACTTATAGAATGGTACATCTCATATTTACCTATCCTTCTGTTTTTCCTTTCCAGAGATATAAAACCAGATAACATTCTCCTAGATGAGTATGGTAAGTTGAGCTAACGTGGATCTGGCTTTTAGAAGTTACATATGAAATGTTACACATCAGTTTGATGGCTTGTTTGTTTGTCCGGCATCCTGCAGGCGCCTTGGGACCTGGAGTCAAATGTTTCCAGTGGGTTGCTGTGCTGACTTGTAGTGCAGAAAAGTCTAGCTTAGCATTTCTTAGAACAGCACGGCGTACGTGGCTCGCAGCCCCCAAGATTTGCTTGCAGTATTTTTATTTTATTAGTTAATACATCAGTTGTGGGAAGTGACTCACATGGTTGAGCAGTACTTACAAACCAAGTGTCACCTAACTAAGCTTTTAATTCTTACCTTCTGGGTATGGCTGTAATCAGCTCAGCGCATAGATAATGAATTACTATTACTTTTCTTTATCTGAAAAACCTAAAGGTCGCTGTTACTCACTTCTTTAAGCTATTGTAGTTACACTTTCTTGTTGTGACGTTGTGGTTGGGGGCAGCTGATTGGATTGTCAGAACATCGTCTCCCAAGCGTTACTACCGACACGGCTTTAGTAGCCCTTGGTCATTTCTGTGGCACGTCAGCCTCACATTCAGTAGCTATATCCTGTGGCACCCAACAGCCTGTCTTCCAGCTGGCACAGAAATATTAAGCTCCAGTCCTGGACTGGTCTTTAATGCAAGCACAGGAAATCACTGGGAAAGGTGGGGGACGTCGGGGCGGGGGGGGCATTTCCATGCATAAGTAGATACCTTAAACAGTCAGCTGCAGTGGAGCCGTACGAAACTTTATTAGCGCATGGCTGTTTTCAGGTTGCTCCCCCGTGCCAGGCATTCAGATGGGTAAATGCCAAGCTATTGGTGAAATTAAAAGTGTCACTTTTGTATTACCTAATCCTTCATAAGAAATAATCGACCATAACTGAACAGATGCACGGGCAGCAAAACAAAATCTATGTAATTACATTACATTGCCAGGAGCATTTTCAGCAATCATGAAATTATTAAATAATGCCAGTAGCTTCATTGGATTCTACTAGTGTTCCACATTTTCATAGATGGAGGCACATAAGCCAAGAAAATATTTCTCAGTCTACTGGATGTCATTCAGACACTGATTTATGAAGTAGGTTTGAAATCCACTCCATCCCTCTTGGACACTATAAATTTTGATGGCTTTTAAAACTGTTTGCCGAAACTCCTTTCTTAATAAACCCTCGGTGGAGCAGTATATTTCTCTGTAATGTTTTATTCTGGCATTATTAGAAGCTCATCATGGTGGTCTTTGGTTTGAAGGGGGTTAATGTCAAATCAGTGAGACAAAGTGCTCGTATTAAGGGCGAAAGGACATGCATACAGATGGAATCGCTTGTTGAGCACAAGGTGAAGGTCAGGTGGAAACCTTTCTTTGTTGGCTAGAACTCACCACCCTCGTGGCATAGACCCAGTTCTGCAATATGTTTTGCAGTATCTGTCATACAATGTTATCATATATCACATTATATATGATGATCCATCTGCTTTCCACAAAAGCTTTAGTGTTATGGTAAGCTGCGAGGTTATCCCAAGAAGCATATCTGGAGAAGCCTGTAAAGGCAGTCAGGTCGTCACAGGCACAGCGTGGGCAACTTAGAGCCATCAGTTCACCTGAATGCATGTCTTTGGACTAACTAATGAAATTGGCTTTCATTAACAGAACCGGCAGCATCAATCAATCCCACAACCTTGTAAATTTGAGCCAACACTGTTACATACTGTGCCACTATGTGACACACATTATATATTTTTATATTGTATTCAAATTACACTTAAAGATTTTAATTTCCTGTTTTCCTAATCAGTGTAGTTCTGCAGGGTTCAGGAGCTTATGATAGGATTCATGCAGAGAGTCTGCACTGGATGGGATGTGAGTTCATCACAAGGCGGTAGCACACTCTCAACCAAATAGCACAGCACAGAGAATTCAGTGTCTTTATTTAGGGACACAGTCACTGGCACTGGCCAACATTCAGTGTCATTCATCATAATAAATGAATGATCCAATGATGACCATATGTGCCTGTTGTTCTGGTTAGGCACCAAAGCTCTATACAGCCCAGCTGGATGTTCAGTTGGACCTGGAGCCACATGCTTGGGGAAACAGAGGCTCTACATGGACAGGGTGTCACTGGCTGCTCTCCTTTTTGCTCCTTGCAGGACACGTGCACATCACAGACTTCAACATCGCCACTGTTTTGAAGGACTCCGAGAAGGCAATGTCCATGGCTGGGACCAAACCCTATATGGGTGAGTGGAGCAGGTGCTGCAGCACCATTTGTGTTTGCTGTGTTTGGTTTAGTCGCAGAAGAGCATTTTTATGCTAGAAGGCTAACATGACACAAGGTTCATCAGAAAGTGAGAATGTTAGTTAAAACTGAAAAAGAGAAGGGAGATATGGTTAAGCTATGTTTTTTCCTCCATATCGTTGTACCGAATTGTAAATTCACAGAGTGGTTTTTGTCACATTCTTCAAGACCCCCTCCAGAAGGAGGTCACGCAATGTCTGGTAAATGTGCCGAATGAACATGCGTAAGCAGTAGATTTTTATCCGAGAGATGAAAAGCCTGCAGAGGATCAGGAGAACCGTTGGTCCATCTTCTCCATTTTCAAAGACGCTGCATAATGGATCATTGCTGACAGACGCAATTTCTGGGCCGAATCAGTACATTCATATTTGGGAAATCAGGCACTGTCACCCTTTCAAAGTTTATTACATGTAATTTTGTGTTCCAGACTTGAAAAGTGACAGAAATATCCATCTTTGTCAGTGGCAGTCTGTCCCTTCCAAGGCATGAAGGCTTCAAACCCTTCATTGCTTCAATCTGTTAGTAATTCTCACATTGCAATTAAGCTTGGTTGTAAAAACTCTTTAATGATGCATTAGTCCATTTTGTTTTCACCTCCTCTGCCTAAGTTAAGGATCAGATCTGGACCAAAATGAATTTACACACTGTTTAATCCTCCTCCAAATGCTAACATCTGCCGCAGCAAACAAGGCAATAAACACCAAGCCTTTGCTTTCATGCTTGGGAGAGAGCCAAAATCAATTAATTTCTTGTGTTTGGGGACTTTCTGCTGCAGCTAGTAATCTAAAATAGATTAGATGGAATCTCACTTTCCAAGTTATAACTGAATACACAAAGGCATTTAAGAGTGATCTTGTGACCCATCAGATGCATAAACATCTGTAAAAATCATCATAACATTTCTAGACTCTCTAGCTTGAGCAGTTACAAACATATATGCACCCTCACAAGCATGTGTGCACCTTCACAAACATATGTGCACCTTCACAAGCATGCATGC
>JAODKM010000016.1:18119146-18146380 GCA_026780845.1 Petrocephalus sullivani | reverse complement strand
GTTCCAGCAGATGTACCTAATAAAATGACCACTAAATTGTTTTATATTAGATGCTGGGATAATCTTTTGAATTGTACCGATTAGACAGGGAGGGGACCCAAACGTTAGAATCACTAGAATCGTGATCCGCAGAAAGGCAAAGGGTCGAAAACCAGGGAGAAGCAAAGACAGGCAAACAAATACAAATTGTGATCCAAGAGCATGGTGCAAACAGAGGCAGGAAACCAGGGAGTATAGCGGTAATAACTAAATCTGAATCGCACGAAGAGCAGGAAAACCAGGAAAGCAAGCAAGCATCATACACTGAAAGCAGGTCATGAAACAAAGGGTCAGGGTTGGTAAGGTTGGTTCTTCTTCTAGTTCTGTGGGGTTGCTTGAGAAATTCAAGGTTTCGCTGTAATATTCTGTCGCCACAATTTAATTTTTGCTGCAACACCCCCTGACACATGTGTAATACTAATCAGTTTGCTTTATTAATATATTTATTTTCCAAATTATACTATAATTATACTATCCACACATTATAAGAAATACTTATTAAAAACCACGAAGAGTTCTCGGGGGGCGGGGGAAGGGCTGTGCTAAGACTATCATAGGGGTAGCTTCACCGCCCCCAAACCCCACCCTGGCACCGCCCTGCTCATTGTAAAAAAGGTTAGAGACCACAGGCCCAGGTACAATTCCTTAGTTGGCCTATTTTTACAAGTTACACTGGCTTGTTTTCCCAGTTTATTAATAACAATAACAATTAATGTTTTGATATGATACTTTCTTTGTATTCCATTAATAGTGAGTAATTAACTTGCTATGGTCATATTTTTTAAATTCTTTCAGTGAAATAAAAAAATCTTTGAGTTTAGGCTATCAAAATAATTGAGTAACTGATTAATAAAATCAAATTGTGGTAGAAATTAAAGCTTTTCAATGCATTGAATCATTCCCTAAATAGTCATAATCAAATGAAATCGCCTCGGGGTCAATGACTTACACACCTATTCCATACCTATGGGAATGTGCATAGCTTGTTCACAAATTAATTGTTTTATTTCCTTGAGGGGTTGTAAGGGGATTGCCCAAGCAAGGTGTGATATAATCACAGTAAGATGTGCTCCATCTCAAAAGCACCCACATCGTGTTTTCTGAGCTAATGAACATGACAGATGCAGAGGAATTGCCCTTGGCGGTTCTGTCTTCTAAGCACCGGAGACACGTGTCTGTATAGCATGCCAAGCACATGCACCACTCCTCCACACATGCTTAGTTACCGGCACACGGTGGCAAGCGTCAAGTTATAAGACACAGGGGGCCGAGTATAGACTAGGGCTGGGCTGACATTCTCTTCCCCTGCCCCCAGCTCTTAGACAAAGATCAAGAAGGCCGACTCTCAACCATCACTGACATCCAGAGTTCTCCCTACTTGGCTGACGTCAACTGGGATGCCATCTTGGAGAAAGCAGTGTCCCCCGGCTTCGTTCCAAATGTGAGTTATTCTCTGTCGTTAGCTATTAGCATCATCATTGTCCAAACTGCAGTGAATGGCAATGCCTCAAAGTCTACTGTACATTTACTGTGCTCAGGGGCAGATCCGCTGGGTGTGAGGGCAGGGAATATTCCTACCCCTGAGACAAATCAAACCAGCATGCCCCCCGCCCTTTGAAGCAGACCCAGCATGCTGAACGGCACACCTACAGCACAGACCATCACAACACATTCTTCCCCATTGCTTTTTTTTTTTTCCATAGTTCAGCAATGAAGACGAGTGAAATCTGAAGTCTGAGCCTAGACACACACGTCTCAGCCACGGGTGTGAGAGTAGCGCTTGGCATTCAGAATGATTTGAACACCTTTGCTTTCATCTTTGCCATTCCACGTGCACATCTGAGTGAAGCAAATGTGTAATGGGCCGGCTTTCGTTTTTCATCCCTAACACCCCTTTCTCACGTCACACTCTCTTTAATCTGCCTCAAAACTTTCAACCTTTGTTGTGCATTAGGCTGTAAAAAAAAGGACAAAATAATTCCATCCTGTGCGAAATAGCGTCCGCATAATTGCACTGCGTCTCACACTTTATAAAGACCACGCTTAGCAAAATATGGCTCCCCATAATGTTGTGCTGAACTACATAAGACTTATTATGGTAAAAGACTTAGAGTAGGGGAATGAATTCTGACTCAGCTTCGATCGCAGGCAAAAACGGGTACATGTTTAATTGATTCTGGGAGCAGAGTAGCTAAAGAGCAAAACAGGAAGGAGCAGAAGGACAGAATGGACAACACTTCTGAGAAAACACAATATGTGAAGCACTTTTGTCATTTATTTTTAAGCTCCTACCAATATTCACCCAAAATATGTGTAATCCTACCCGAGGGGGAATATGAGACATATCACATCATTGAGACATACCACATGACTGAGATGTATCTTATGACTGAGACATACCATCCAAGAATGTTATCGCCTCCTGCCTTATTGCATTACAATATGTCAAACCACTTTGTTAATGATTGTGGTAAGAGCGGAATAGTCAGAATTGTTATAAGCAGCACAAAGGCTATATTTGCAAAAATGTCATATTCCTTAAGGATCGGATTATGGGTTCCAGCAGATGTACCTAATAAAATGACCACTAAATTGTTTTATATTAGATGCTGGGATAATCTTTTGAATTGTACTGATTGGACAGGGAGGGGACCCAAACGTTAGAATCATTAGAATCGTGATCCGCAGAAAGGCAAAGGGTCGAAAACCAGGGAGAAGCAAAGAGAGGCAAACAAATACAAATTGTGATCCAAGAGCATGGTGCAAACAGAGGCAGGAAACTAAGGAGTATAGAGGTAATAACTAAATCTGAATCGCACGAAGAGCAGGAAAACCAGGAAAGTAAGCAAGCATCATACACTGAAAGCAGGTCATGAAACAAACACTGAGACAGCCAATGTCTCCATGCAGTTAATGGAGACCAAGAGCTTCGATGCCAGTTGATGAGGTTGATGAGCTACAGGTGTGCAATCAGTGGAGGCAGTGTAAGTAATGCCTGGGTGTGGCTGGATGGATGCTTGGCTTGATGTGGCTGTAGTAAGGGCGTGTTGTCTGCCAACTACTGGATGGAATTTTGGAATTACCTGAAGTGCTAGGAAGTCCCTCTGAGTTTCTCCTGGTGAGGTAATTAGACAGACTTCAAATATGGGAAGTAGTCTGAAGATTTATATATTGTGATTGACAGATGTTCATTCTGCACCTTGAGATTATTTATGAATCAGACTCCTTACCTGATAGTTTCAGTCAAGCTGCTATTTCAGGACAGTAGGCATTGAGACGGTCAGCTCAATGGTCCTTCATATGTCACATATCCTGGGTTATTACAAACAAAATGCAAATGAAGCATTAGAAACCCCAAGGTTGACCTGTTCTTATGTCTCGTCTATTCAGAAGGGAAGGCTAAACTGTGACCCCACTTTCGAGCTTGAGGAGATGATTCTGGAATCAAAGCCTTTACACAAAAAGAAGAAACGTCTCGCTAAGAGCAAGTCACGGGATGCAACCAAAGAGTCCTCTCCCCTGGTCAGTTGGCCCTCTTTTTATGTGCTTGTTACAGAGAATGCACAGGCGGGAGTGCATGATTCTCTCAGTTAATGTCTGTATCCAAAGAAAGCCACGATAATAACCTAGTTATTTATATTGTGTGCTATTTACCGAACATTTCTGTAAGATTGATGCTCCTACCTTCTGGCCCAGATCCGTGTTTTCCTTCCACAGTCGTAAAACTGTATTGGGTTATAGGTAGGATGATTCTTCCAGCCAGAGGAGTTCATCTCTCATTTGCTTTGTATAGTCAATAAATAAGTTCTTACGGTTGTTGTAAAATTGTCCATTGCCATCTGAGACATTTAGATCACCCACCTAATGGGCAAATTGGGGGGCTGGTCTAACCTGTCATTGGATTAAAATGATCATTTTCTCATTATCATTTGCAATTATCAGAGCTCAGTCTTTGAGGAATTATTCTGGTAGGCAGATTATAATAAGTGTATATAAGGTGTGTATATATATATATATATATATATATATAAGGTGTTTCTCTTGTCTGTACCTTTATTGGACTGTACCGCTGTCAATCATCTCGCCCCTACGAAAGCCCGCCCATCTGCAGCAGTGCCTGGAAACAGTGCGCCAGGAGTTCATCATCTTCAACAGGGAGAAGTAAGCGGGTGTCCTTGAGGCACAATGGGGGGGGGCTGGGGGTGGGGGGTTGTTACAGAACACCACACAGGGCTGTCAGTCAAAAAGCCCAAATACATGGGCGCATAATGAGCTCTCAGCATCAGGAAGAAGGCACCTAATTGGCTGGGGAGATAATAAGGCAGGGCATGTGTGGCTATGTTTGACTTTGGAAAGGTGGCATGCGGGGAAGCCTCATTAATCCTGGAAAACATGAGGGAGGAGGTTAGATGGCACGTCGTGTCATAACCCAAGGGCCAGAATTAAAGAATTACTCACCAACCTCCCCCCAGGTGCCCCTCATCAGCAGAGGGCACTGGATGGCATGCGATACCAGCTGCGTGCACTCAGCTCCACGTTGAGCCGCTGTATTCCAAAGGCAGACTATAAAAGGAGACCCCGGGAGCGGCAGGAGGATATGCAGATAAAGGAGGTCCCAGATCAGCCAGATGGATTCCTGAAGTAGTCATTCATTTACTGCTGGCCTCCACACTATACATGCTCGGGACCTCGGCCAAGATTTCAGGAGGCGAGGGCGTTTTCTAAAAAGCAGAGACAGAAATAGGGCTTTTTTGTCTGGGGGGGCAGTCTAAGCGTGCATCTCAGGGCCCTGGTATAACACTGTGATCTCCACTGCCTATGTTCTGAAGGAAATGCTATTAGATGCTCACCATCTCTTTGTTTGAGTGGCACCCTAGTGTGACATCTACAGGCAACAGGAACTCTGTGGAAATGCACATCCTCCCAGATTTTATGGGCTTACGGTCTAGTTTCTTAGCTTTGGCAGACGTTTTGGCCCATGGAATCTCAACATAACTGGATCAGTTCAGTTTTAAGAGTCGGTGATCAACCTGTAAGGTTTTTTGTGATATAATAAAAAACACAGTTTCTGCTATGCTACATCAGTTGTCCTTATCACAGGGGACACATACCGGCTTGGGATCAGATGACCTGGTTCTCCCATCACTCATCATCAACATCTGCTGTTGGCTCTGGACCCAGAGGCTGTTAGGTCACTCAAGGACACCCAGGGCCTGTAAACTGTAACAAATCCAGTGAATAGTGGGGGGGGGGGGTAGTGCTCCATGGTGTCCATGGGTATAATGCATTGGAAGGGAGGTCTGTGATGGAAGTAACGGGGCGTTACATTCCTCCTGCAGTGTCGCTTAAGCTTTGATCATGAAGCCCATTAATGCAGTAAGAATCTGTGTGGGTGATGGTGTTACTAAAATATTGGGCAAGTCATCCAAACATTTTTACCATGAATAATATGGAAGGATATTCAGCATCAAATTAAATGATTGGATTAGCATGACGGGAAAAGGTAACGGCGCAAACTCCGCTTCTGTAGCTGCTCCGTGACGATCCCCCTGAGAATTGCGATGTCACACACAACTGATTTTAATAAGATTTATTTTGGACAGGATAGCCAATTATAGACCCCATGAATCACAAGCTGACATTAAGCAGTTGCTTTTGAAAGGTACGGAATGCATCCAGTGCAAAGACCTTGCGAATTCAACACGCTGCAGCTTCACTGTCTTAGCAAGGCTGACAATCTGAGCCATGCTGGTGCAAATCTGCAGTGGTCCAGACTACTTCTCTTCCCCAGGTTACGGCAGCAAACGTCCACCGACCACCCAGCCGGGACACCTCCCCTGGAGCCCTCACCGCAGGCTCAGAGGAAGACGCAAGATGGGCACAACAACAACATGCTGCCAGCCTTGGAGGAGACCGGTGTGTACGGAAGCTAGGCTGGAGAGGGAGGAGGGGACAGGACAAGGGGGTAAAGCTTCAGGGCACGGGGACAGGCCGCCAACCACCACTCCCTGCCTTTTACTTCTCTGCATGTATTATTATTACTCTTTTGGTTGGTACGGCAACAAAAAATGGCGCATGGCCACACGGAGCCTCCGGTGCGGACTGTGAAATCACCCGGTAGGTCACTGCCCGGCGCCCAAAAAAAAAGACAAAAAAGGGAAAGAAAAAGGAAACAAAGGAGTTGGGATCCTTAACCATTGTCTTCAGTCAGCTGCTGCTTTGCCTTACAAGTGTGTCCCTTTGGATACCCAAGGGCCTATGTGTGTGTGTGTGTGTGTGAGAGAGAGAGAGAGAGAGAACCTTCACCTGCCTCTCTCTCTCCTGCATCACTGTGTGCCATAAACTGACTGGAAAAACCCTGAAATGAAATCCAGCCCTCATCAGTACTTAATGTTTCATCACAACAAACATGGCAGGTGTTTTTAACCAGAGAAACAGCTACAGGCCGACTTTGGCGAGCCTTTTAAAGGGTATGACGGAAGCTACCCTCCTGAGACGCGAGCCTAAAACCTTCAGGTGCTGTTCTTAAATTGACCAGTGCAACTCCCACTGTGCCCAGTGTCTTAAAACAAAAATCCCAGTTCAGAGACACAGGCGGCAATTAACAGAAGTAGTAACAAGTAACAAATACAGCATCTCTCATCTCCAGTGGGTACACTCTGACCCATTCAGTCAAATTTAAGCAGTATTATTTTTGTTCAACTTCAAAACCCTGTAGCATTTATATATATGAGGGTTTGCACTTTTCATTTTTATAAACCCAACATTTAAAACGCCACATTCTCTAATTTTACCTGAAAGCAGTCCCAGGATCAATGGAATCCATTATAATGACACATTCAGCTGCACGTCGGTTTTAATGAAAACCTCTGTAACTTAGGGATTTCTCTAACATCTTAGAAAGTTCACAGTTTAATAAACAGAATCAGGAGACATCTTGTCTGATGGGGAACATTCATTCTTAGAGTCCTCTGATTATATTAGATTTTTTAAAGAGCCATCTCTGTTGGTTTTTATAACAGAGGTCTGACTGAAACCGCAGCCTCCGTAGACAAGCAGGTCTCTCCTTTTACCACATTTAATCCAGTAGAGCCGCCTGTGTCTGATCAGGCTATGGCGAGGTTGCATTTTAATAATGCAGGAGCTTCACTGTGTTCTGTGCCTGACCACTCTTACCTCTCTCGAGGCAACTGGGGCAAAGCAAACCTGATGGCCCTTAACATTTTATTTTCCATTAGTCTGCTTAGATGTCTGTTTATTGTCGCTGTTGTTGTTGTGTTGTATTCACAGTGCAGCTTTAAGAGGTCAGTTTTCTTCCCTCTGACTGAATATCCTGAGACAAGATGCATTAACTGGAGCAGGGGTCCATTCTAATGACATCAGCACCAATCCTCTGCAATGCAACCAGCCCCCACCTGTCCCTTAAAGGTCACTAAATTCCTTTGTCTCACGTCATAGCCAGGTTGACGTCTTCTGCCCAAGTGGTGGCTTTGCTAAAGGGCAGCTTACTCGAGTGACGCAAGGACAACATCACTGTGTATGTATGCGCCGGGACAGAGGTGCCGGTCATTGGAGATGAAGGAACAGGTTTCTGAGCTGAAAGGGGGCAGGGATTGGAGCAAGTCTCAGTTTACCTGGAAACTAGCCTCTAGCCTTGAGTTAGTTTCTTCCCGGATTGTTTTATTGCACCTTCATGAAGCCACTGACAGGCAGCCTTTCTTTATAGTCACAATAGGGACGTCCAGCTGGTCATAATTTATGACTTCCTGCAGAGCATAACCTGGATAATGATAGGTGCTACTGAAAAGCCTGTTATGTGGCTGCTTTGCCCCTACATTGTTGTTCCCGCCCCAACACTTACAGCATTACAGCCTTGCCAAAAGCACTCTGTCACATTTGCCAAAGGACTCTTTGGAAGAAAAATTATCGGGACGCACAGGAAACCAGACTGGTGCTCTTTAATCCTCCAGCAGCAATGTAGCATGACTGGGCAACAGCCATGGATGGAGGCACGTCCATCAGCAATACCACATTTGGACAGTGGTGTTGCTACTCATGATAGAGGCAGATCTGGAGCATTAAGACTAAGCCAGAATATAGTCAGTATCCTGCACCTTAATATATAAACCTGTGCATGTGCTACAACCTTTTGAAATAATTTATGTATGTAAATCATTCAAAAGCAGATAAGCTTGTTTTAATTTTTCAAAATATATAGATACATTACATACACAAATTTTTGATCCAGAAAAACAAGATTATCTGCTTTCCTTTGTCTTCAAGAAGCTTTTTACTGGGGTAAAAATAATTCATTTAGAACGTCCTGCTGATGTCCAGTTGCCATCTTGTTCCCCCTTATGATGATGACTGAAGAGCAGCCAACTTGAGCGCTCACGTAGCCCAGGAGATGGAGTGATTAAAGGATACAGGAAAGCTAGATCACTACTCAGAAAAGCAGTTGCTCTGTTGTCTTGTCGTTGCTATGACTCAGCTGCCTGGTTCCCAGGGTGAGTAGGGGGCGGGGACCCCCCCCCAATATTAAGGATGCGCTGTGGTGGCAGACACTCTAACTGAGAACATAAATATCTCCGCACATTTCCTGTGATTCAGCTAGAAGTGCCACAGGCTGGATCCTACAGCTCATCCAAGCAGAGTCTGCATATCTGCTGGACCAGGATACTGGAACGAGCAGACACTTTCCAGGGGGTTTCTTGTTGGATCTTAGGGAGCTAATATTGTTCACACTTATCAAGGCTATTCAAGGCTTGTTTAAGAGGGACGCCTTTCTGAGAAGTCACACAGCAGCTGTCCATCTCCATCTGAACGTAAAGCAAGCTCTTTGTGTGCTCATGTTCCTTCTGCTTAAGGATTAAACATGGCCTTTCTGTGCGCTGTGTCGAATGACTCACACATCTGTCCATTTCACGGCAAAGAGCAGCTTTGCTTTTGTGCTTGTGCTCGATGTTTATGTGTAGTTATGCTTCACTGTTTAAATGTTTCTACTGTATTATAATGGTTTACATCGCTAGCTGTTTACCAAGCACAATAACATGCAAAACTAAGTGACGTTTTTCCAAAAAATAAAGGTCATGCCTCAAATTTTTAGAAGTGTATCTTTCAAGTACCTGTGTCCCTCTTTTCACTGAGCATGTCATTGTGATCGCACACAGATTTTACTTACCTATAAAGAATACATTTAATAACCTTCATCAGCGCACTAAGTGGAGAATGGACAAACCTTGTCATCATTTTTATCCTTTAGAAGCCAAATGGATGTTGCATTTTACAGTATGAAATTATCAAAGGACACGCAGGTTTAATGTTCCAGTCAGAAGTGATATGGAATCACAGTTTCCTATGACTGAAAGCTCGTCAAATTCGCTTTTGCTTGAACAAAGGGTTTTATTTCCACACTAAGCCTGATAGATATGTCCTGTGAAATGTCAAAGCATTTATTAACTTGGGGTTTCTGATGTTCCCCTTGGTCTCCTATTGACATTACTGCTTCTATAAAAGTAAACTCTACCCACTTTATTTCAACACTCATGGATCCATCGTCACTGCTTTTTCGGAGAAGCAGGTCTGAAAATGCAGAAGATGATCTTTGCTGTAACGCTGGAGAAGGCAGGTCTGTGACATGGCTGGGTTTTGGGCTTTGAGGACGAAGGAGGTGATAGATAGGGGAAGGCTGTAGCCTCCTTATGGATGATGGCTTCTGTATTGAGCACAGACATGCCAGTTAAACATCAATCACACACACAAACACACATCTTTGCAGGCTGCTCTTTGCATAGAGCCAGCTATGGACAATGCCCTGGTTGCCGGGTGAGGAATGCAAACCCCAGTC
The DNA here is from genome assembly GCA_026780845.1 of Petrocephalus sullivani. Lineage (NCBI taxonomy): Eukaryota > Metazoa > Chordata > Actinopteri > Osteoglossiformes > Mormyridae > Petrocephalus > Petrocephalus sullivani. Next base: position 18,136,494 of record JAODKM010000016.1, on the reverse strand, counting down.
AGCTGTCAGAACCATTCTGTCTCACTCCAGGGCTCAGGTGTTTAGTCTGTTACTCTCGGGCTCTCCAAGGTGTCCAGCAAGACCCCTCATTATTTTCAGTGCTAATTGTCTTTCCCTGATCCGAAGTTCTGTGTCTGAAGTCTCAGTGATGCATTGAAGGCTTTATTACTTGGAATGGTCAGATGGGGGCTATACTGTGCTATTTATAATCAGAACTAAGTACTGACAAGGGATGGGAATGGGGAGGTCCCCCCTCCCCGTGCCTCACAGGCACCACATTAATTAGGAATTCAGCACAGATCAGTGCATTATGGGATTTCATCTGCATATCAGCGGAAGAGTTATGGTAAATTGAGTATGTCATGAATTATGTATGTCATTCCGAATGCTGTTTGCATAAAAGTTGCCTTCTGTAAACATGTATCCCCAAAAGATACTTCTTTGAATAAATTAGTTCATTCGGGTAGCAAAACTTCAACATCAATCTGATTTCTATGAGATGAAAAATGACTGCTCAGTCAGAGTTAAACAGTGGCTGTGAGGCAGGGCCACAGCGAAAGCAGCAGTTTGAGAAATGTGAAATGTCGACCTACTGTGAGGCCTAGAGCCACAAGCTGTTAGCAAGAGATGTCCCATGGTCACCTAAAACAGGCCGTAGGATCTGCCAGCTGTAAAACTACAAGGCCTTGCATTTGTCATCCAGCACAGCTTTGCTTATCTTCTAAATGTGCCTACTTGGTCTCTCATATAAGACCCAAGACATTCAGAAACCCATACAAAAAAATCAACTAAAATGGTTAATAACAGATTATACTGATACAAGTCAGCAGGATATACATGTAGATGCCGCCGTGGTATTGCCATCTGTGAGGCCTCAGTAAATGATTCACTGTTGTTGGAGCATCATTAAGAACACAGGGATAAAAAATCATGAAAAATACTTTTAGGCAAAAATTCTGTGTGTCATGATTTGATATCTACCATCCATCCCTCTCATGACACTACTTCTCCTTCCGGGTCGTGGGGGGTCCAGAGCCTATCCCAGAAGCTATGGCACGAGGCGGAGAACAACCCAGGATGGGGGGCCAACCCATTGCAGGCAGTTTGGTAACTCTAATTAGCCTCAAACTGGAGTACTCCGAGAAAACCCCACGATGATTCAGGGGGAACATGCAAACTACACGCGCATGGAAACCAGGCGGAGACTCAAACCCCAGTCCCAGAGGTGTGAGGCAACAGTGCCAACCACTGCACCACCATGCTAGCCCCAGATATCTGCCAATCAGTTTTTAGATTGTGTAGTGTTATGTCTTCAGCAGCTTTAACCAAATCAAAACATGCATGGCATGGACAAACAACTTCATCTTGAGGGGAGTAGTCTTCAAAAAATTTGAAACAGAATGGAGAGGCAGATGGTTACATCTGAGTTTTTCAAATGCAAAAAGGCAAGTGGACATTCCCTCTCTTAGTGGTCTCCAACCCCCCTGCAAAGGGTACATCCTCCACCCCTGTTCAGATGAATGAATTCATGTTACACCCTACAGACCACAGAAATACGGGCTTCAACATTGTTACTCTGCAATGAAACACAATGAATAATGTCTACCACGTACCATAGTTAATAATAAAAGATTACTGGGAATATAATAAAGAGGAAATAGATTTCAGAAAACAGTTTTATCTCGTGTAATGTCGTACAAATGAAAAATATGGATGAAAGAGTCAGTTGAGCCTGGAGCTGAAAATGGATGTAAATTAAACCACGTTAACCATCAGTAGGGAAAATGCACAGTGTTGGGGGGGTTGGGGTTGGTTATTCTTAACAGGCAGATAATCTAATAAATAACCAAGGGCAACCAAGCCATTTGTGCTGACCACAGACCAAATGTAATATTACAAGCTGGAAACCACTCGTGTTTTTACTTTTTTTTTTGAGAGGAGGGTGATGAGGGCAAGCCATCCTGTTTAAATAGATAGAGACACAACAACAGTTGGTTTCCATTCTCCGTCCATTCCTCTGTGTCTCCACGGAGACGATGAGTCATTCCTGGATGTGCACCGAAGCATCTCCTTCAGCCAAATGGAGCAGCACAGCAGAGCAATGATTGATCGACATGCTCTGCTAAACACGCTTGTGCTCCAAACTGCAATGTTCTCAACGTGAAGCATGGGACTGGCAATGACCGCTGGTCCAGAAAATACAGAAAAATAGAATTAGCGAGTTTTTAGGCCTTTAGCGTGGGTAGATAATAAAGCAAAAGTTGAACAATGTACTAACCACAAATTGCAGTCTAACCACAAATTACAAACAGTCCCGCTAAAGTCCATGCACACGCTGGAGTGCCAGGAAAACACGACACCGATAGGACCATTACTCAGGTGATTTCAGTTTTAGAAAAAGCATGTGATGCATGTCTTTTTGACACGCAACCATTTCCTGCTACTCAAAAAAGCTACATCCATGTCTGTTGACTTATTTCAATGTAACGGCGATTTAAATTGAGTAGTTTCATACAAGGCAGAAGGCTCGTTTCTCCTGAAGTGAATGTATTGCAGCATCCCAAGGCTGGCGTTGAGTGGAATTCTATTGCATTAGGGGCTATAAAAGGGTTGCGCACGCAATTCTGTGTTTTTATCCTTGTGTTCTGTTAACCCATTCAATCCCACAAGCAACAGTTGTTGCTAACATAACCAGCATGAAATGAAAAAAATGCATACACATTAAATGTAAGGAGTGAAATGCATGCACTTATTTTGCAGGGGAAAATTTGGGATTAAGCGGGTTATTGGGGGAACTGTTGTATGGCAGGTAGAGTACTGCTGGCATAGCTGGAACTTTCATTCGCACTGGAGTGTGTAAATGCCATGAAAGTGAATTCTTCTGTACTGGTGTGTTAGTTGGTGTCAGAAGTGGCATGGTAGCTGGGAGAACATGTTCTGAAGAAGAGCTTGTTGTGCTGGAGGCACAAGTTCAACAGCTGTGCACACAGCTTCGCGGTAAAAGGGGGAGCAGTGAGCTTTGTGAGACCCACCACAGGCGAGAGTTTGGAGTTCCACTAAGGAAAAGCTGACCTCGAGGGGCTGGATGATGCTTCCAGATGGTGCCACTGTTCCCCAACAAGCACACTGGTTAAGCGAGCAGACCCTAAAGAGCAGAGGCTGCATTCAAGTGACTTTTTAGCATCAACTTCTCCACATGAGACTGCCGTGAGATTTCAAAAGAGATAGAGTGCACACAGTCCCCAGGGAGCATGACGGCACCTCCAGACCACAGAGGCCCATCCAGGCTTTCGTTTAGCTACATGGAGGACTTGCCTCATTGTAGCCACCAAGAGACAAGAGACTGTTACCATCCTGTAGCACATGGCTAAATTACTGGGCTATAGTGGGGAGGAGCCCCAAGAGATGCATATCACCCAAGTATACTTAGCCACCCAGCTGAATGCATGGACCGAGCAGGAGACAGCTGCCCAGGTTTCCCTTGTGCTGGAGGGTTAAGAAAGTCAGGTTCCTGTTGCTCAGAGGAGCCAAACAGCTGGTCAGCCCTGAAAAAGGCACAGCCCATGCATGCTGAGGGTCTTGGAGAAAAACTCCCATAGCACATCCATCTGTATGCGCTGGTAGCCTAGCAGCCTCCATGAAAAAGGCAGAATGGGTGGAGCACATAGTGCACTTCAGCCACTGCCACTCCCATAGAGGCCATTGTGTACTCCAAGCTAACAAGGTTCAGGTTACTCTTGCACTCCACCAGCACCCAGGACCGAGAAGCATTCTGCAGAAGGCTATTATCACTGTGGATTTCCAGGCTATGTCACCTGCCACTGCCCTGCTCCCATGCCACTTTGCCCTCCATTAAACTAGGACAGTATGGGGTATGCCACCCTGCAACACTTCTTGAGGTGGCACCAGCTCAGCTGGCTGAGTCAAGTTCATTGACTATATCTGGACTGTGACGTAACCCACTGCCGAGCCTTAGTAGACATGGTTGCGCAGTCTTTCTGGGGTCCTTCCCAAGACCATTAGCCAAAATAAACAGATGGATGTGAGGCCACAGAGTAGCACATTGTCACTGTCAAGGCAAGTGCACCAAGACAGCACTGACTACCGGTTCTGGCTGGCCTACATATCATCATCAGTCTGGACCTCCTGACCACATGGGGGAGCATGTGCTCAGGTCTGTGCTTCACCTGGGTATGGGTACTGTAGTTTTTCACAGCACCAGTGATGAAGAGATGCGACAGGCTAGTGCACCCCCATTTCCATCACTGCCAGCTGAGGGTCCCAGTATACCATTGCAGTCAATGCTGATTGCGCCAGCAACAGCAGAGACCCAACAGTCCATTAAGGAGCTGTATAAGGGGAGCTGTGAAGGCTAGGGGCTGAGTCAGAGACACCAGCTGCAAAGCTTACTGGAACAGTTTGTTGACATCTTCACTACGAGGGATGAGGACTGTATTCACACTAATCTGGGGCAGCATGATGTTGACACCAGGGCCACCTGTTGGGTCGACCTCTGCTCCCGCCATCTGCCTCTCACCAAGAGAGCCGCTGCATAGTAGAAGATCAAGGAGATGGCAGAGGCTAGTGTCATCAAATCCTCCAGTAGTCCCTGGACAGTGCCAGATGTCCTAGTCAGAAGAAAGGACAGCAGCTTGTATTGTTGCTCGGACTACTGGATCCTCAGTACTGTCACCAGGAAAGACTTCTACCCACCACCCTGCATTGATGACACTCTCAGTGACATGCTGAGTGCTACTAGTTCAGGTCCTTAGACTTACGCAGCAACAACTCGCAGGTGGACCTCAATTTGTATACCACCTTCTTTATCAACCAGGGGCTGTTCATGGTTGTGCCTATTGGACTTTGTAATGCCCCTGCTACATTCACATACCTTATGGGCAGGGTCCAGGCAGGTGGACCATGCCTCTCTCACCTGGCTCTTCAAACTCAAGGAACCAGAGGGCTCAGTGGCTAGAGGTTCTTTTAGACTATGAGCTGGCTGGTTCCATGTCAATGCCGATTCCCTGTTGCAACGCCCCTGCGTAACAGCACTATCAGCGAGATGAGGAGTGGCAGCCATCCCTCTGAGTGGAGGTAGCCCTGCAGATTGCTTGGCACCATGATGGCAGACCCCTGCATGGTGGGCATGACTGTGGCGAGCCAGGTTCATCACCCCAGGACTACATCACCGTGGGGGCCCTTGAGTATAGCAAATTATGCAGAGTCATGGTTCATTCTTGGGTGGGGGTAGCTCAGAAACCAGACCCTTTATCACCACTGTTCAGGGAAACTGATATGTTACTTGTGGCCTTGACCTATATACTCAATGGCCTGGGATATATTCGGTACCTGACCAAAGTGTAACCACGACTGCTGAGCAGCTCTTTAAATTAAACTTTAGAAATAGTGCCGGGAAACAATTAAGATAATACAGCAGCCAGGTGCTAATTCTACAAATAAGCAGGTAAATCATGCACGCACAGTTTGCAGAAAAAAACTTTTTTTCTACTCATAGTTAACTCTGCGAGGAGGGACCTCTTTTAACATTCACTAATTACATTTTTCTGGAGCTCATTTTAAGGCTTTGGGTGTGAATAATTGGAGAAGCATTTCCACCCTTAAACTGGCACTGGCTCATTGCAAGAGTGGTGCAGTGGTCACGGTGGTAACACAGTTATGGGTGGGCAGAACACACCCAGTGACACAATGCCTCTTTGCAACCCATTTTATATGCTGAATGCAGCTCACGGCTGCGATGAGTGGCAGTGTGACTAATGGAAGTTTAGTCAATGACCCATAAAAAATTGGGTCCTAACAAAATGATTAGAGTGAATTGACTGTTTAACCTTTTTCTTTTAAAAAAAAAAATCCCACTTCATCTCCTGCTATGTTTCATTCACAATATTTTATGACTAAAACGACACTGAAGAGGTGTTTTTCTCACTCATTTAATACTAGAGAGACTCCCCCCAACACATGACACATCCATATAATTTATTAATGTAGTGGAACATCTAACAGAAATATTTCAGGTGAGACCCCTTTCTGATAGGACAGCTCTCAGTGGCATTGATGCAGGTATACAGTACCTTCATGATGTTACACCACACTTCCTGTAGCATGAGAGCCATGCCTAGCACATGACGACAGGTCGACATGTGGTCCAGTCCCACGCAAGTATTATTATATTATATTATATTATATTATATATGAGATTTATCTTTATAATATATAAGACTTTGGCATTTCTCCTTCCTTCATGACATACACACATAAACCTATACATGCTTGAAAAGTTTTCTGGTCCTCTGTGATGTCAGCTTTTGTGAAACAATGAAATTTCACATACCGATTTTTGGAAGTCTATTTCTGATTTTTATTGTTGTCTAATTTTCAAAAAAAAAAGATACACAGGCCTTTAACTCCTTCCAGCTGCCTTATTAGATGAGCCTCTGCCAATAATGGACTGGACGATGCACAGTGTGATATTAATATCAGCATCGCATGTTATGCCCATACAATTGTCACATCGCAAGGATCGCGATTGCTGGGCTGAGAAAGCAATAAGTTATGCTGAAATATTTTTGCTGTCATAGAAGTTTTGCATTTTTGATCATTCCTTATCGAGATTTAACGATCAAAATCAGTCTAATGTTTACCGCCTCGGATGCTGCATGAGCTATGCATGTGCTTCTCAAGCCAGCCATCGTGATTTTTGTCCTTGCTGTCAAACTCGTTCATAGATACGTTTGTTAGCAATAAAGAAAATGAGTGTGGCAGAGAAAAGTGAAGAATCACCAATAGACATTCAGCTTCTGTTGTATGGAAATATTTTGGATTCCATAGAGATGATATTGAGCAAAAGCCAGTGATTTGTCAGCACTGCTACGTGTCTCTTGGCACCGCTGACTTATTTGACAGGCTTTGTTGGTAGACAATATCATTCTATTTGCCTTTAGCTATTGCTTACTGTGTGTAAATTAGAGTAAATTTTCAACTCTTTTTCTGTTGTATAAATTTCACAATATTTATTGCAAAAATGTCAAATATGCCAATATGAATGTTTTCCAATATTGTTCAGCCTGAGACAAGACTAAGTACGCTGAGTACCTTCCTGCAGGTGGGGTGGGCATGCAGAGAGACTGCTCTGTGATGATGCTTTCCTGGGACTACCGGTACCAATACATCAAAAAGTATTTTCTTACAAATTAAAAATAATTGCTCATGAAATGTAATAAAATAAAATACAAAATAGTGATGTGAGAAAATAATACAAGTAATTGGAAATTTGTAAACACAAAAATACAAGTAAAATAGTAATAGTACATGAATACATGTATAATTACAGCCCTAGTAATGCAATTTATATAGTAATGTAATAATGTAGTTTATAAAATATACAGCTTGCCCTAACTTTAAACAGAATTTTGTGACTAACGTGTTATAGTGTTAATTGTGAAATGAAAATAACTTTTGTAACATTAGTAAGGTAATGTGAGCTCAGCAGACTACATCTGCAGCAGTGGATATTTCTGTTTAACACATAGCAGAATTTGACATATTAATGCAGGATGGATGTTTGGAAACAGAACAGGAAAGATCATGTTTTCACAATCCATCCAAAACTGGGCACCTGATACCGTCTCACACTTCACTTAAAGTCCCAAGCAAAGTGCTAGGAATACTACCTACATATAGGTCCCTTCTTGTTGATTTTCTCTCTTTCTAACCGATAAGCAATGGGGTATTCTTCATTTATTAAAAACACATTTTTATATATTTAATCAAGATATGAGCGATGCACTGTAGGGAGTTTTCCATGCAAGCCTTGGATTGCCTGCCAGGAGAACATGGAGCGAACTATGCTGATTAGACCCTGGTGATGCGATTCGTGGCACCAGAACTTTGCTTCCAGGCCAAGCAGGGCCTGGGAACTCAGCATTGGCATGGAAGTTATTATTTTCCTCTCTTGGGGTGGCTTCTATTCAACCTTGCGGATTGGAGGGCAGAGATTTCCTTACATGTCACTGAATTCAGTATTCATTTATTAAACACTCTGACCAAAACATTTAAAAGATTTACTGTATTTTTTTGTGTAATATAAATATATTTAGTTTAGTTTAGGGGCAGCATGGTAGCACAGTAGCACATATTCACTACAAAAATATTAAAAGTCATTTTTCCTTCGATTTATCATGTCAAAAGAACAACAAACTGGATTCACTTCACCTGCCTCCTTAATAATGCTAGTCTATAACCAGATGACATAAATATTTAAATATGTTATATCTTAGAACTGTCAAAATTTCTGTTCAAATCTGTCATTCTTAGACTGTACAGCATCCATTACTCCATATTTACACAGTCACAAAAATATATTTAATAAACAACTTCCACCCTTGAATGCTAAATATGTATTTCAGTTAGCTCTCAAAAACACCCATAAATCGGGGACTGTAGACTGTAGTATTGTGTAAAGTAAGGTTCTGTACTTCAGGCTCAATGTTGCTCTAAGACAGCAGTGCTTTGTGCAAACAAAATGTGTACCAAAGAAACTTTTCAATAATGACTGCATCTTGATATAATTTAATTAAAGTATTTTTAGATAACATCAACCCATGTGTCAGAATAAGTCCATGCCATGTCTGTGAATTCTCCATTTGGCCAGCAGGTCATCCCGCCCTTTTCTCTGTGTTTCTTTAGGTTTAGCGTCCTCCTTTGTTTCTAGTGTTCCACTGCTGCCCAGGCCACTGCATGGCTGAGTGGGTTGAGCATGTGGCTACGAACCTGCAAACAATAGTGAATAAATAAACTGTTTGTGGCCCATCAAGGGCTTTGTATAAAGGCAGTCATTAGTTCAAAATTTCCAGCTGTTAAGTAAGGCAAAGAAATGTATATATCAGCCATTGGTGTATTAATTTAGCTTCATTGACCTCCTGGTATTTACAGCAGCTGAATTATGGGTAAAACCTGACTTATTTCTCACGGCAACCCCAGACAATGTGCACGTTTCTGCTCGATTTTGTAAACGGGAGGCATCCACTGCCAAAAGAGTGCTACTGCAGTTTCACTGTTTCATACTCGCATTCATGATGCGGAATGTATAAAATACACTAAAATTAATTGTATGTCATTTATAAATGTACAGCACCTGATCGTAATCAATTTGTAACAATAAAACGGTGCAGACAGCTTGGCACCATGATGGCAGACCCCTGCATGGTGGGCAGAACTGTGGCGTGCCAGGTTCATCACCCCAGGACCACCACCGTGGGGGCCCTTGAGTATGGCAAATTATACAGAGTTATGGTTCATTCTTGGGTGCGGGTAGCTCAGAAACCAGACCCTTTCCCACTACTGTTCAGGGAAACCGATATGTCCTTGTGGCCTTGAACTATATTACTTAACTGGGGCCAGCTTTACAAAGGCAGACTTTGAGAAAATGCACTTTACCGGTTCCTTTACAAGTTCTGTCCACCCTTTTTAGCCACAGAAGCTTTTCAACATGAACTTGCAGACTGATCATGTATTTCTCAGTCATCACTGAGTTATGCCATGCCAGCTCTATAGTATGGTATAAACCACTTGTCATATATAAATTTGTCAACCACTTGCCAGATATAAATTTACCTTACACTGTGGTTGAATAGGTCAACATTAAAGCGTAATTCACAGCAATGTCCGATTTTGCAAATGTAATATGAATTTGCATATGTAAGTGGAAAGAATTTTCACGCTATTAAAGTATCTGTGATGCGAAAATGCGTCTCATTAATGTTGTGGCGAGATGGCCTGGCTCAACCCATTAACAGTTTATTCTCAGAAATAGTAGTGTTGGGAAAAAACTTAAAATGGTGTAGTGTGTGATGGCTGGCTTCTTGGTAAGAAGACATTTTATGTTTTAGGACCAAAATTGTAGGTGTTGTGTATGATGTAACCATTTTACAGTTCCTTAGGGACAGTGGGTACCCACTGAAGACGGGGCTTCTTGCCCCGCTAACAAACCCACAGACTGAACAAGAACGACGTTATAATGGCGTTCATTCCCGGGCTCGGGCAGTTGCGCACTATAGGGCAGCTCTCCCGCGCTGATGTCGGAGTCCCCCTCACCCACGCTGATGTCAGAATCCCCCTCACCCGCGCTGATGTCAGAGTCCCCCTCACCCACGCTGATGTCAGAATCCCCCTCACCCGCGCTGATGTCGGAGTCCCCCTCACCCGAAGGCAAAATTGCTGCTATGACCCCAATAACTCGCTGCTCAAAGGGTGTGAGCCCCGCAATTCCGCTACCTCTTCCAGTGGTGTTGAGCTGCAACTCGCTTTTTTACGTCAACTTTAATATTCGACCATTTATTTTTTATTTCGGCCACTGTGCGACTTTCCGGAATTACATTTTTAAGTGCCTCAGCCTGTGCCACTCTATCAGTTTTCTTTTGTTGCTGATGCCACTACTTTAACCACCAAATAACATTTTTTTTCTCGTCTCGATTTCGCTAAGCAAGACCACTTCGCATTCACTGAAATTTTTCTCCTTCCCACGTGCCTTGGCCATTGTTTTTAACAAAAGCCCGATCAAAGGGGATCTTTATATTGATTTGCATATTAAAATATATAGAATTATGGGAGGAGTCGGGGTGTGGCTGTGGGCTCGTGCACGTCCGTAACATTTTGCGCTGATTAGGATGTAAGAAGGGAAAGAGCATAGAACTTCGTGTACGCACATTTTTATGCATCTGGAATTTTTTTTGGCGTACAACCATTTCTGGTTTTGTCCGTACGCCATGTTTTAGTGTGAATTCTACGCACGCCGTTATACATGAGGCCCCTGGTCCTCAGTCTGAAGCACTTGGATGTACTTTTATTGTTTCTGTTAAGTAACTAATTATAGATTCTAATTATCTTTGTTTCTGAATTTGTAGTTTTAGATCTACATGTCATTATGTAGTCCGTGTGTCCAACACCCCAGGTTGACACTGACTAAATATTTTCTGCATTTCCTGTTTACGGGACAGAAGATGAGGACTCAGACTCCTTCTGCCGACTAGAGGATTTATTCCCAATAATAAAAGTTAAAAAAGACGCATTACAGCACATTTGGGGTTACTGGTCTCTGTCACTTTTCTTTCCAAAAGAAAATAATGATCATTACAATACCTTCCTCCTATAATGTTACCATACAAAAAAAGGCCAACAACGGACCTTTTCTTACAGTACTTACTGTACCCCCTTTTCTTACTGTACACACCAACAGTGAACAAGACAAAAATTAATTCATTACCTCTTTAACATGAAAATCAAAAGGCTTTTTACAGTTTGCATCGTAGTTTTTAATGTCATTAATGGATAGATGAATAAAATAGAGAACAAACATACCTCTCCCCAGTAGGACTCATGACCAACTATGAGAAAAGACATGCAAATCCCAAGGAGAAGACCTCACCAATGAGATCACAGGCTTATTACAAGTGAATTAAAAAAAGAATAACAAAACCAAAATACAGTAAATAAACTCAGCTATCATGGCCCAGTGCGCATGTATGTTCAGCTGAACTTGGATGGTCGCACTGTCCCCAGGAGAATTCATGGCGTTGTATAGGGCAGAGATTTGGAAGCACTGGACTTTGAGATGGAAAGCATCCTGAATGCTGTCTTCACTCACCCCTTCAGCTTCAGCAAGTAAGCAGTCATAAGGTTTAGTGAAGGCTGTGACTGACTGTTTCTGTAAATGGATTGCGGCTGAATATGTCAGCAACCATGTTTTGTGCTTAGCGCCAGTTTGGGCACCCATCGCTGTTTGCAAGCATCAAGCTTAGGCTTCGTTAGTGGATTGTCATCTGTCCACACTATAAATGAATGGCCTTTTAGCCAATGGCTGTACTATTCACAGACGCTCGATTTTAGTGACTAAAGCCTGTGAGCTGACACAAACACACACACACATATATATAAAGAGCATTAATACTGTATGAGGTCCATTTTGGATGAATTAACCACTTATCTGTGACAGACTTATGGGGGGGCATGAAAGTCTGCTGCAGAAGCTCCCAGCACCCAAACTGGTGTCGATCCAGGTGAAGCTGATCTGAAGTAACAGGAGCCGGGTCACAGAACCATTGTAGCCCGTGTGCCCAACACCCCTGGCTGACACTAAGTATTTTTCGCGTTGTGCCTCTCATTATCCATCCCTCTCTGTTTAACATTGTTTTTTGTTATATTTTCTCAAGGAAATTCAGCAAAATGAAATATAACAGAATCTGCTTATAGTGATCTTGGTTATAGTGATCAATTGCTTATATGGATCAAAAAGCTTAGGACAAATACGGTTTAAATAATTTGAATATAGTAATCAAGAAGTCTGATTACAGTGTTTATTTAGGGATTTTTTATTTTTACTTTACTTTATTGTGGTAAGGCATCTGCTTCTGGCTAGCTACAGAAAACATGACGGGAATAAGAAAGTCATTTCCCCTCACTGGAAAATATACATAGATCAAAGCTTATGGTAAACAGCAAAAAAACAAGCCAAAAAAATGCTGCAACGAAACTACAACATACTGTATGTTATGTACAGTACTGTACTGTATTGTAGCGTATTTGAATTACACACAGTTCAGTAACTTAATTTGTACAGTACTATAATTTGAAAAGCGTTCGAAACAGCCATAGTGTATTTTGAAAGTCAGTAAAATTCAGTAGTGTCACTGTCCATTTTATTATCTTAAATTCATGTAATGAGCATACAAATAGGGGTGGTGCAGTGGTTAGCACTGTTGCCTCACACCTCTGGGACCGGGGTTTGAATCCTGCCCAGTTCCATGTGTGTGGAGTTTGTATGTTTGTATAGCTTATACCCAAAGACATGCTGAGGCTGATCGGCATTGCTATGTTGCCCGTGAGTGTGCCCAGTGATGGGTTGTGCCCATGGGTTCCAGGCTAGGCTCTGCGACACGGATGGATGAACGAACATACAAATGTTAATTAGATAGTAATCTGCCTAGACAAATATCGGTTATAACGATCACCCAGTTTAAGTGATTTCCATTGCAAAAATAAAAATGATTTTTGGTGCATTGGCTGTCCCTGCACATGTCCACAGTTCATGATTTGAATCCCATTTCGGCTCTCTACAGTGTGTGACTGTGGCTGCATTGTGCAATAAGAAATTAGACACTTCTCTTAAAGCTAGAACTGCAAATGTCCTGTCATATAAAAAGATAACAACCTACAAGTACAATAAGGAAAGAATCCCAACACGAAGAGCTACAAAGGCTTAGCAGGGAACAATGCTTATAACAATTTGCACATAAAAAAAATCTTGCTCTCCTTTTAGCGGTCAGGCGCTCCCACCAGGAAGAAGTGAAATGCTCACCTCTGGGAGTTCAATTGCCCGTGCGGGACTCCTTTTTGCGAGCCCAGCGTGCGCTCGGCTGACGGCGCATTCATTACTGCGGCCTGCGTCAGCGCGGGGAACCATGTGGCAGTGGTTATGGGAGAGCTTCACAATTGCTAAACCAGGCACGGCGATAGAAGAAATGTGGCAAGAGATTCTCACACCTGAATATTCTGAATACTCTATAAAGGGCTTCCTTATTCATCCTTATTCATCCAAGCAGACAGCTTTATTTCCAACCTAGATGCCATCCAGATCTCACAATGTTATTATTCTATTCCAAGGAGGCAGCAAAATGTATTATTATTATTCGTAGTAGTATTATCCGTTTTATATTTTTTTTACCAGTTGTTTATGCTGTAAATTACTTCCTGCTTCATTTCCTATTGCCTCCAACAACTAAAACTGTTTTTGTATTTGACACCCCTAATAAGATGGAATGGCCATCTAGATGAATTTACTGATTAGTTTGTGTGACCGTGTACCATGAAAATGATAAAATACTACATTTATGCTATGAACTGCTCATATTAGGATGAATTAGTAAAGGCCTTGAGGTTTGTGTCAGTAGAATTTTTCTGGGGGAGTTGCACTGATGTGTTTGGACTTGAAAGGAATTAAATATTACTGTAATTTTGATGCGTATTGGGAGGATAACATAAGATCTTTTGGGGGTCACAACCACCCGGTTTCACAACTTGAAACCATGGAGACGAGCATTGGATGTCCCAAAGAATGATTAACTCCCCAATTCTAAGCCTAGAAGGACCAGCATCCAACACAGGTTACAGATATCCCTGCATATATTACACATATTAATCAGCTAATTACCAGGTTTAGTGTGTTTGGTTCTGACCCTCTAGGCTTGAAATTGGTGAACACTGGTCTAGAATATAGATTCATTTGGATATACTCGATAGTCAGTTGCAACCACAACTCCAGACAGAAACTGTTTACAGGAGCAGGCTGGGCGCATTAACAAGCAGGTAGAGCTGATAAACCACACAGTATATTTCAGTAAAACAACAATTCAGACATTCAGAATAAATATTCAAAGGAATTCTACAGCTAAGAATGTTAGTATTACAACAAATGCAGTATTACTACTCTAAAACTTTATAATTTTATAATAAACAATCAACATTAAAAAAAGCACTAAATTACAACTTTAATTCCAGAAAAACAACTAACATTTGGCGACTGAAACTAATGACAGACTTAGGCAGAAATATATATAAAAGGTACATGAATAATATTTGTAGTTAAGAGACTAAAAATAAAGAATAATAAGAAAAGGAGTAAAAAAAAAAAACCTTTTCGTGAGATTAGCATTTGAAGTGGTGACATGCAGGCATGCAGGAGTGAATAATTCTGATTACTATGTATAGAGCAGAGGCTTTTAGACAGGACGGTCTGGCCAGCTACGTCAGAACCATTCCGGCCTGGTCAGAACCATGCTTCAGAACCTGGTCAGCTACGTCATGCATCTTCTTGTGGAGCTACAGCCCCCTTTTTGAAGTTGAGGTAGTTTCTCTTTTTTTTGTGTCCTTTTGTCAGTGCTGCGCCCACGGAATCAGTCACCTCAGGCTGCAGCTTGAAGACGAACACTGTCCCCTCTTTGTCTGGCGGACTGCAGCTCGGGCCGGCATGCGAGCTCACGCCGGTGTCCGCTTCCGCATCCCGGCCCGAAGCCCGCCTCGCTCCTGCAACCTCGTGCCCTGATGTCGTGGCTGGGTCGCAAGGCGCTACTGACGGTCCAGCTGGCACCTCTACGGGTTTCGCCTCAACCAAAATCTGATGAGTGCTTCCGGAACTCTCGGATCGTGGAGGAGAGAAGAGCTTCTCCAGAAGGCTTTGTCTCTTCTTCAGGATCCTAAACATTGAACACAAATGCATATAACAGGAAAAATTTACTGGAAATTTACTGTATAATTACTCATACACAGACAAACCAGTAACATATTATAGCTTATCAAGGGTGACAGACTAAGCTTGTTAGTTTCTGTATGGCATTATTAACACACAGATATTTTTTTTTTACATTGATAGGCATCTTTCAGTGCAACACACACACACACACAGACACACACACAGACCCGCGTACCTAATTAAACAGTCCATTAATTTGTATAGGAAAAAGCCCTTAACCCCTACCCAGCCCTAACCTTAAGTATACAACACGAATACAAGACTTTTGGCATTTTTACTTTTTTGATGGCATTCACATATTTTTATAAAATTGAGGTTATCCTTATGGGGACCAGAACAAATTTCCCCAAAAGTAAGGAAATTTAAGGTTTTCCCACACTCTGAGGACATTTTGGTCCCCCTCATGTGATCTATGCAAACACACACATATCCTTTACTTTATACCTTGGCTAAATGTACTTCAGGAACAGCCCCTTAAAACCCCTCAGTGGTGCACGACATGACTCATCCTTGTCTGAACAGCCGCATTTAAGGGACCCATAGGCACATTAGATTTCTTTATTACCTCCGGGAAGGAAGTGCTGACTGATTTCGCATGGAATTATGGGTAAAGGTGTGCTTAGCCTGAACCGCACGAACAGTCACTGGGAGAGAAAGCTACATCAAATGTATGCTAAACATGAATAATATTATAAATAATAGTGCTGGTTATATGGACATGTCCCCTCCCATATGGAGGTAGCCAGTATACCGCTCTTTCTCTTTGCCTGGCAGAGGTGCTAGGATGTTCCTTCGGATGATGTCGTCCCTCAGTCTACTCAAGAGAGCCGCTCTAGTTCCGTCAGCCCACCTGTTATAAACAGAGATTAAACAGCAACAGGAAATGAGCTGGGGTGGGTGGGGCAAAGGCTCGGAAACCTTATGAATGTTCATGAGAAGCAGTATCTGAGTGTTCAATTGACCACAGAAGAGAGTCTTGATTTTTTTTTTAATTGGCAGAGGAAGCTGTATGCTTCAGCTTGGAATGGAGCCTAGAAATTTGAGGAAGAGGTCATAGTTGGCATCTTAGAATATGTATGCTCATGAATACTGGGTAATGATGAACAGAAGGTATGTGTTGCCCACTACCCACCTCTAGTTGATAAAAAGGGTGGCAGAAGTGATATATTATTATGGTTTTAAACTGAAGGAAAAGAGTGAACCCGCAGCCCAACAGACCCAGAATATAAGGAGCTTAATGCTGATCCTAATGCTTAATGCTGAGGAGTGCATGGTCACCAATGTAAGACATGACAGTGATGTTATTTAGTGGTTATTAGGTTTCATGTTTCTGTTTGAAGACATGCTTAGCCTACATGCAGTCATATGCTTCTTCCTAATAAGAAAAACTAGACTAGGCTAAATGTCAAAGCAAACACAAACATAAACGTAACGAGTGTATTATCCACTTTCCAACAGATGAGGTCATATTAATATCAAAATCTATGCATTGAACAGCATTTAATAAATCAATGTGCATTTCACTGATAATGTTAAAGCTATATTATAGGGTATTACTGTTGCTTTAATTCATAAATAGGCCTGTTTATTAAAAAAAAAAATTTTAAAGATTGTGTTACACTATTGATTTAATATCAAGGTCAAAATTTTGGTATCGATCCACATCTACTTGCTCTACCATATAAATCCAACACACCGCCATACCCAGTTTAGCTAGCTAACGTAATTACAGTCCTACAATCGTGTGCTGCTGTTACCATTGTCATGGATGGCGGGCGGTTACTCCATGCGGCTTTCTCAGGCAGACTCGTGTCGGGAGATTATCTCGCATTGGTGGGAGACGGCTCCCCGAGAGCCTGAGGCCATAACAGCAGGTGTAAACTCAGAGACGGGGGATGGAGACAGACTGGTAGCTGACGGGTGCTGAACATGTGGGGGGGGGGGGGGGGGGGGGGGGAACGGCAAGGACGGGGGCCAAAAAAAAGCGGCGGGGGCGAGGGATGAGGGTGAGAGACCTGGTGCCCCGGAG
>JAODKM010000016.1:18093940-18114389 GCA_026780845.1 Petrocephalus sullivani | reverse complement strand
GTGCCAGGCAGTGAGCACAGGGCCCACTAGAGGATGTCAGGGCCTCAGGCCACCCTCATGAAGTCTGTCTCTGATTGTGGCTTGCTGGAGGTCATTTTATAGGGCTGCTTGTAAAAACACTGCGCAGCTTCAGCAATTTGTTGGTTTGAGCTTCAGTATAGAGCCATAAGCAGTTACTTTTATAGATTAGTTTTCTTATTATTATGTTCAATATAATTATTTTTCCGACTACCTACAAATTCGACTTAAAGATAGACTTAGGGAATGGATCTCCTTCATAAGGTGCACAGTGTCTGCATGTCAGAATTTGCCCCCACAAATGCAAGTACGCCTTCATGCAAAAAAAAACTTCAAGAAATTCCCTCAAGTATGGGGCCGTCTGCCACTTTCCTCAGGATTCCTTGAGAAACCGGCCTGGGTACCAAGGTGTGGATGGAGGCTTTCATGGTTCAAAGACCTCAGCTGTGATGCTCACCACTCCAGTCTGGAGAAACTCAAATGGCTGCAAAGACAAAGCCTACACACAGAAGTCCATGCTGACACATGAGCAAGTGCCAGCTCTGCGTGCCACTCACAGGCCCGCGGGACGTTACCTGGTCCAGGTGTGTGTAGATGCCCTTTAGCTCCATCTGCTCCTTAAGATCCTCGATCACCTGACTTCTTTCATTCTCATTACGAAGCCTGGGTGGTGAATTGAGTGGGGAGAGAGAGAAGTGAACACCAGGACCAGAGAGGGAAAGGACATAATGCTATAAGTTTATATTGCCCTTCTCCGGCTCTCCATTTAATTATGCTACTGTCTAATGAACACTCTGAAACTTGCGTGTCATTAACACCACTCCCATCTTTGAGAGTGAATTCCCTTAAGGACCACTTACCCCACCAATCAGCCTTCGGCAAAGCTGTGCGTCAAGCCATCTAATTGAGTTAGCCGAATCAAATAAGCATTCGCATGTGCTGAAGGGTAAACACACGTCTATTTCCAGAGCTCTGTTATCTCTATCTTGTACATCCTGCAGCTGTATAATTTGTTCTCAATGTCTTGTGAATTTAAACAGTCATGACATCTATTACAATCTTGGAAGACTTTCAAATGACCTTTGTTTGTGGTTCTCTTACTGGGAGCACATTTCGGTAACCCCAGAGTGACGTACAGGATCTGCGCGGAAAGCTCTGTAACTCACATCATGTTACAGTGAGGTGCCTTGTTGTTCTCTGTCTCCACCGACTTACTGCCCTGCCTGCACCTCTGTCCCACCCTCACAGCTGAGAATTCTCCCCTTCTGGTGCCACCAGAGCCTTTGCTGTTCTCCCGACTCTCTCTAATAGGCTCCAGCTGTTGGCTTTCTGCCTGGATGGGAGCCGTGCCAAGCAGAGAGACTGGGGCAGGACAGGCTATGGAGGAAGGTGCAAACCTAATAGATGGTGACATTTCAGGTGGGATGGTGATAATTTAAGCAAACATGGGAGACTGATGCCAAAGACCAAAGGGGGTAAGAACCAGCCGAGCATCCCAGCAGCTGTCTTTCATAGATCCTTTGAACCCTATTCCGTCTAGTGCCACCTAGATTAGCAGATTAGCACAGTAAGCTCATGGCAAACACACCTTTCTGTGAGGTCTTTGGTGACCTGCTCGCTCTTCCGCAGCGCCTCCTGGAGGCCGATGGAAATCCTGCAGTCCTCGTCCACGTGGAACATCCTGTTCTCTTCCGCCTTGTATAGCATATTATCAGACATTGGGTGGCCTGTCGCTAAGGCCTCTAATTCTGCCCTCTCCCTCTGCAACAGGAGCTCTGCCTCTTCGAGGCCCTAGAGGCAGAGGGTGACAGAAAGCGGGTCAAATGAAGAGATGCCATCTCTCTGCCTGAGCACAGTGCGGTGTGTCACTGGTCACCTGCCCTAAATAGTCTATTAACATACCGTTACAAATATCAGTTAATTATAAGCAAAAACTAGTATTATAAATATATACATTTTAAGCATAGCTGGATATGCAGTCTGAACAAGGTATTACCCACACGGCATCTACAATAAAAACTGAGTTCATTCAGGAAAACACACAAACACGCACACACAGAGATACCCCACTCGTTTCCATGGAGATGAGATTAAAATGACATCTCTCAGTTAAAGGAGAGGTCCCCTGCTGGTGTTTTGTTAATACAGACATCTACAATCTGGATATCAGGTTGAAGCTAAATTCAGAACAGCAACAAACATTCCATAAATAACAATTTACATGCTGCATGCTCAGGGAAAAATTACTTATAGGACTAGCTTCTGTGGAAATACATAACACAAGTAGGCATCTGTATTCAACTGCCGGGGCATGACTGTCATCTCAGTGACTATAGATAAATGCCCACTGGGGCTCCCGCCACCTCAGTGACCATTCTTTAGTATATAACCCTTTTGTTCACTCAGTTTTCCAAAGATCTGCAGTCACAAGTCAGCTTCTGCCCACACACATCCAGAATCATTGATCTGTATCTGCTTAACTGCCTACACGCATGCAAGTTTTTGTGAAAACGTATCTAGCTCCCGAGACATTTGTGTGGTTGTCCCCGATATCTATAGACACATACATACATCTGTCTGTATGGTCCAATGTACTGGGACAACTGGGTATGCATATCAGGACATTTTGGACAATACTACGCTTCCAACAGTTTGGGGAAGGCCTGTTTCCATCATGAATGTGCCCCAGAGCACAAGCAAGGTCCATAGTGACACAGTTGGCTGAGTTTGGTGAGGACGAACTTGACTGGCCCCACGCAGAGCCCTGACCTCAACCCCATCAATCACCTTTGAGATGAATTAGAGCGAAGACTGCGAGCCAGGCCTTCTCGTCCAACAACACCTCACAAATGCTCTCCTGGATGAATGGGCAATAATTCCAGCTTCATACTGATGTATATGGATTTAGAATAGGATGTCATGAAAGTTCTTGTAGGTGTAATGGCCAGGTGCCCCAATACTTTTGACTATATAGTGTGTGTTTGTGTGTGAATTTTTAATTACTACAGTATGGGGACCCAATGTCCCCACAATGTGATAAGGACCTGTTGGATGTCATAAATGGAATTAGGGCTATACCCATAGGAATGAATGGAGAGGCCTCAACGATAGGAATACATTGCCTGTGTGTGTGTATACACACACATTTTTAAAATCTGAATTAAAGGCACATGTGTAGTGATACTGATGTATGTACAGGTGTGTGCCAGCTTCTCACCTGCTGGTGCTTGTGAATACTCTGGGCCACTTCGGGTCCCCCCAGAGCCCCAGTGCAACGCAGCTCCTCCACCAGAAGGCCCTGCAGCCTGAGAACGGCCCCATAGGTCTCCAAAGCCCCCGTCCTTTTCTCTGCCCGCTGGAAGTGTACGACAGCTGCCTGCACTGCCAGGTCCTCCTCCTGGACCTGTAGCTCCTCCTCCCGCTCCAGACGCGTCTCCTCCAGCACCTGGAGGTCAGAAGGAGGGCAGCCACACTGAAACCCTTCCCAGACTCCTCACACAAAATACAACCACAATCACATTGGGGAGTTGGATTTCCTTTCCCGGCCGGCACCGTCGACGTGCGCCCACATGAGGTGGAAGTGCGAGCGTGAGACCCATTCGGCTTCGGAGGTGCCAGCACTCCGGAATTGACTTCCGCCCAAGATAACCCTTTCCAAATCATGTGATGTCACTGATAAAGACCTGGAGTCTCAAAAGCCATCTTCAGCGAGCACACTGATTTCCCCAGCGCTTGCGGTTCGAAGGAGGAGCATTAGGCTCTAAGAAACGTAATTAGCAGGCTGCTTTCAGCCGTCACCCACTTCCCACCCTTTTCCATGCCTGCACCGCATGTAAAATAATCCCCGGCTGATCATTTTCTCCTTTTTTGTTTTGTTTTTCTTTTCATAGGTGAGTGGGGCGGGTGGGGGGCACAGCCTGCAGTCTCCGGAGCATGATCAAACGTCCCTGAGGTGTCCAAGGGAACGCAGCTCAGGAAACCGGCCAGGCTGACAGGCAGTGGATAAGGGATGCCCTGGGGATGTGCAGCAGAGGGCAGGGCAGCCCCCCGTTTGCTGCCCATGGCGTTCCAGGATGCCACACAGTTGCCAGCTCACTGGCACGCCTCAGAGAGACCACTGCCAGATCCATCCCGGCCACATTCCCCACCCGAATCGTCAGCCAGGCAGCTGAACGCAGACAATGGACTATAGCAGCTGGGCTCTTGGGTCTCAGTGGCCCTTCTGCTCTCTTACTTTACAAAGACCCCCTTTCCAAGCACTTATTGTTTTTACAAGCAGATTTTACTTGGTGTGTGAGCTCTACACTGAATGTTGCACATCTGATTAAGCCGGGCACTCTACAATCCACGCTTGTGTGATGAAGCCTCGGTTCTGCTGGTAGCATGGGATAAAAACTAGGGCGCTTCCAGTCTATTTTAATAAGCTTCTTTACTCCCACATGCCAGAAACCTCTTACTCAGCAAGACCAATCAGGAGACTGGACACCATGGACATCATGCCTGTGCATTTAATCTCATAATGGAAAATACTGTGCTATAGATGATCTACTGATTCATCATTGTGTCACTTGGAAGACTTTATTTGATGGATAAATTTTTTTTTTATTAGATAGACCATTAAACAAGTTATAGCCATAAAGGACACTGCTAGGGGACTCACTAGGGGATTGCACCGTTTCCACTAATGTTCAAAGTGTTACACCATGGCAGGGACCACAGAAAGCCTTACTGAGCAGTCAAAAAGGGGAAAAAGGCTGAACTTTTAGATTTTAATCTCAACCCTTTTCAGTGTTCCAGCGCCCAGCTGTGATATTTGAAATGACATTATAACTTTTCTAAGGCTTTTGACATGGCATAAAAAAGCCTCCGGGCACAATGAAGCAATCCGATTCAGAGGGATGCTGTTGAGCTGGCGGGGAACAATAACTGCAGGGCCACGAAGACCCCGGACATCAGCCGTCCGAGTTCAAAGCCAGCTGGCCACCTTTGTGTAGAACTGATTGATGGTCCAGCCGCACAGGAGGCCATTACCATTAAAAGACATGACCTTGATGCATCAACTCCCAGACCGCAGACGCAAGGTACGGGGATGACAGAGGAGCAGCGAGTGACTCAGGCAAAGTACGACTCCACAGGCCAAGGCCCCTGTGAGGTGCTCATTGGTATATAGCACAGGTCAACGGTTCTCGAGCATGTCATTACCTAGCAAACTGTGCCTACTTCACGCATCAGTATATTGTGAATTTGCTGTATTTTTATTATAACTAGCAGCTAATGGTTTTCCTCCCCCACGGGCAAACTGTGCTGCATGTGAATCATGTGAGATCTGCCAACTGAATACTGTACATGGAGTTGCTCCTAGATACTGAGACGCTTCGGGGCATCAGCAGAAATCAGATCACCTGTTCTTCTGCTGGCCACCTGCTTAACAATGTTGCATACTAATGACTGAAGGTCCCACTACAAGTTGTCTAACGGTAGAAGCTGTGCTTTTCATTTACACCCACTAGATTGGGTAGGATAAGTTAAGGAACCATATATCTTAGTAGATATACAAGACACAGGTTCTTTCCATGGAAATACAGATGTTTTAATGGCAATAATTCAGACTGAAGCACTCATTTCCCATCAAACTCCTATATCGGAAGGTAGGTGCCGACAGCCATGAACTGGACACATAATTAGCCTATTACTAATCTCCTGCAAAACCCCTACTTCTACAGGTCCTTGTCTCTTCCCATCATTTTCTTCTGTCACTCAACCTGGCCGACCATCACCTGTTCCATCTCTTTTTCACTTTCCTCTCTTCCATCATGGTTCCTCACCTTCTTCATGGCCGTGCTCTCCTTCTCCTCCTCTTGCTCATAGATCTGAAGCTGCATCTCAGTCTGCTTCCAGAGTGCCAGGAGCTCTGCTGGACATGTCCCCCATCTCTCCTCCACCAGCGGACCGACAGGCTGAGCCCTTGCCTAATATTGGGGCAACATGGCCAGTTGGGTCAGCAGTAGGACTGCAGTGGTATACTGCTTTCATGGTATACCATGGTATACAAATTGATATTTATCAGACCGCATACATTTACTTATTACCAGTATTGAAAAAACAATATAACCGAATGGTGAATCTGGCCTGGGTGGGCCCAACTCCTTCACTCAACTGCCTGTCCGACTCTGACATTGGCACTGCCATGCTGAACCTCTTCCAGCGTGTCACTACCTGACCCGTACCACCGACCTTTTTGTCTTTTGTTATTGTATTCCTTTACCTATTTATATACTGTATCCATCCAGATCAGAGTGGCGGAGTAAGAATTTCATTGTACTGGAAAACTTGTTTTTTTGTCGGTGCACATGACAATAAAGCTTTGAACCTTGAACCTTGAACCTTGACTTGTACCTGTTTCCTGGCACTGCCCGTCTGGTCATACCGTACAAACCATTTTGTCTACAGTAACAGCAAACTAGAGCGGTCGCTTTATTGTTTAGCGAGAACTAGCATTAATGATTCTGCTGACTAAGAAAAAAAAAACGGTTTTTTTTGCTTGTCATTTTAGGTGTTCACTCTTTGTTTGATTTCAGAATTCTATTTCAAGTTTGTGTATAAACACTATTACCTAAATATTCCATGTCTGAAATACTAGTTTATATTTTCATCAGTTGAAATTGCTGCTATCCAGTGACATTTTGGCATCATTGTATTAATGTATATTTAGCTTGATATTTTACTGATTATTATCTAAAAGGAGATTACTTTTCTTAAAGATCCTGCTCCTTTTTTCCATTTGTTCAAATGAGTGATGCACAGGTAAAGCTTTTTGTTTAAGAGGGATGCTTTTTACCCATACTTTATAAACTTTATAAACCATTTTAAAAAACTGTTTCAAGTTTCAGCTATAATAAAGCATGTCTTCTCAAAACCCTTGTTTTCATTCTTTTAAGGGTCACTGCAATAATAATAATAATAGTAATAATAATAATAATAATAATAAAACGTTTATTGTGGAATACCATATACCATGATATTTCTTGATTACTGTTATCATACCGTGAAAATCTCATACTGTTGCAACCCTAGAGGTGGGTGACCTGATCACACACCATCCACCAAACAAATACCGAAAGTGTCAGACGTGCTGCATTTCAACCCACAAAGCACAAAATACACAAAGGTCGGTGGGCAAAACAACCTCCATCAGCGAGTACTGCTTCTGTACTTCACTAATGTAATGACAGATTCAGACAATGATCAGACTTCCCACACAAGCCATTAAACAAACAATTCAAAAGATACATGCATTTTTCACCGAGCTTAAGGACAAAGGAAAGTCACATATCCACCTAAAAACACAGTCACAGATCTGAAAGTAATATACTAATCAGTATAAAAACAAGTATAAAAGATTAAAGCTCTAAGCATTAATTGAAATTAGTCAGACAATCACGAAATTAACACAAGAATGCGATTCTTGTTAAACAATTCCTGCCTGCTGAAGAGTGGCTGTGGCTTCCATCTGTGCAGTTTGATGGGTCTGCTAGCAGAGCAGGTGTTACCGCGGCCTCCAGGTTTGCCGCAATTCAGGATTATGGAAATAAGGAGGCCACAGCTCTCGCCTGGGCTATAATATTCTGGATAACAGATCACTCTATAATTTATAGCACAGATCGGGAATAAATGTGGGC
The DNA here is from genome assembly GCA_026780845.1 of Petrocephalus sullivani. Classification (NCBI taxonomy): domain Eukaryota; kingdom Metazoa; phylum Chordata; class Actinopteri; order Osteoglossiformes; family Mormyridae; genus Petrocephalus; species Petrocephalus sullivani. The sequence goes on along the minus strand of JAODKM010000016.1, from coordinate 18,106,692 downwards.
TGTATGTTAAAGTGTGTTTTGATGTTCGCCTGCCTGGAAAACAGGCCTTGCAGGTGAGAGCTCAGCATGTCCGAAAACAGCGCACACCTCGAGGAGCTGCTCTCGCCTCCACCGTGAAAGCAGGGCCTGCAGCCGGCAGCGGCGATGGGCTCGAGGCAGCACCAGGCAGTGGTCCATCTGGGACAGGCAATTCTGGAATGCCAGCTTCAATCGGAGCAGCTCCTCCTCGGACAGAATGAGCTGGGAGGCACAGAGGGTGCTGGGGAAAAAAAAAAATCACAGGCAAGGAAGGCGTGAAAGCAGGGCAGCCTTTTTCGGGAAGCTAATGAGGCCGGCAGCGGCCACACTCACTGGAAGGAGCCCCTGGCATGCAGCCGCAGTTCCCGCTGTTCCCGCAGCTCCTGCTCCAGGCTGCACTGCAGCTCATCACGGGTGGCCTGTAGGAGGCGCTGTGCTGCCTTGCCCTCACCATGCAGCCTCTCCTGGGCCTCAGCCAGGGCAGGGCCCACTGGCTCCCGCTGTGGCAGGGAGTGTGTCGACCCCAGGCCCAGCAATGCGGCGGCTGCCGCGGGCTGGATGGCCTTCACCTCCAGCATAGAGCTGTGGATCGCCCGCATCGTCACCTGGGCCCGATATGGAACATATCTCTCATCTCCTTTGTTACTCACTCACTCACTCCATCCTACCCTTCTACCCCTGTTGAATAATGCTTGGTTTCCAGGTCAAGTTTCTGAGCCCCAAAGTCAGTGCCTGACCCCCACACATAATGTTCAGAGTAAAAAGCTCCCCAGACTCCCCAAACCCCGAATGTCTCCCCCATGACTCCCTTCATGACTCTCTCCGTGAGCCCCATGCGTCTCCCACGCACCTCCTATGCACCTCCTATGTGACACCCCCATGCGACACCCATGTGACCCCCATGCGACACCCATGTGACACCCTCATGCGACGCCCATGTGATCTCCCCATGCGACGCCCATGCTTCTCCCATGCACCTCCCATGTGACACCCGTGTGACCCCCCCTCATTCAACGCCCATGTGACGCCCATGCGACACCCCCATGACCTCCCATGCGACTCCCATGTGACACCCCCATGCTACATCCATGTGACGCCCATGCGGAACCCCCATGCAACACCCATGTGACGCCCATGCGGAACCCCCATGCAACACCCATGCGACACACCCCACGCGACGCCCATGTGACCACCCCCATGCGACACCCGTGACCCCCCCATGCAATGCCCATGTGACTTTGCCCATGCAATGCCCCCATGACCCCCCATGTGATTCCCATGCAACGCCCATGCGAGACCCCCATGCGACCCCCACGTGACCCCCCACGGGAGACCTTGCGGATGTCGGCGGCCGCCTCCTCGTCCAGGTTGTTGATGAGCTCGCCCAGCTCCACGCACTGCGAGGTGAGCAGGCTGTGCCAGCGCAGCAGGTAGGGGGCCAGGTCAGCACCCTCCTCCCAGACCCGGGCCAGAGCTGACAGTTCCTTCTGCTTGAGCTTGTGCCCTTGCACCTGGGGAGGGGGTTATACAGCAGGATGGACGTGTTACACTCAGTACTGACCAATCCAGCCATTCCCCTCATAGAAAAGCTCCACATACAAATAGACATAGATTACTAATCCATATATTGAAAACTCAATGCAGTTTTTGCTAAAGAAAAATGACTTAAAAATGAAACTGCTTTGTGCATAGCAGATGACATTTTCATGTTAGCTTCCTGCAGGAAGTCCCCTATGACGGTTTCCTTCAGATAAGTGAGAAACTGTTTTGTTACAAATAGATTCATCAATGAAAACAACGGGTGGCATTTCTCTTTAAATATAGGGCAAAACAGATGAAGTTTGTAAATATATGCTATACAAAAACAAACATAAAAATTCTGCAGCTGACTTTCTAGGTGGGATCTGGGGTTGGAAGTCCATTTCCCACCCCAAGTGTGGAGGATGGCTCTATGGAGGCGGGGCCATTTTTCCTCTTTGAGAGGGATATGTGGTTAGCATCCACATTGAGAGGGAGAGTCAGATGACTGGAGTTTGTCAAACTGATTAGTTCTGCCGGGCCATAATTTCCTGCATTACGTATAATTTGTCAAGTTCTGCTTCTCTTCACCCCCAATAAACCGGACTCTGCACTATGTCTGCATCCGTCTGTCCACAGCAGTCCCATCCAAGTTCGTCCTGTGTGTGCCACGTGGATCTCATCCCTACCCCCCCAGCCGTAACCATCATTCCCTGCTCAGTCCTTACCAAACACTTCTGTATCCTGTTCAGACCTAAGTGTTTCTCACAGAACTATATCATTCTTCATTTTAACAGCTACCTGCAACTGAACTGATCAGGGATCAGCAGACCTCACCTACCCTTAAATAGGCTGAAGATCTCTCAGACATCGAGAATTTTGAAGAATTTTATTATAAACAAACTGCATGGTCTGCATTTTTGTTTCATTGGCCTACAGTGCTCATAATTTTTTTTCCCCAAAGCCCCTTTCTGGATGTGGCACTTAAAAGGTTAATTAACTTATGATTAAGGCAATTAAGTCCACAATGGCCTGATGGCAAAGATTTCATAATTCATGCAACTCAAAAAAAAGGAAAGTATGAGCAATTAGGGTTGGAGGGGGGGAGCGGGTCAGGCCCCGTAGGCCTTGCTGTAGCTTTGCTGTATCCCTGGATTAGGCCATGCATGCCCGTGGCTCTTTCTTAGATCCCCTTCTTTGGGTATTTACTCCCATTATTCCAATACTTCTCAGGACAAAATACATTTTAAGACTGGGGCTGTTTGAGCAAAGATCTCATCGAAATGCTGTATCTTATAAGGAATCCAGCAGCATAGACAGCACATACTATCAGAACCACTTGAGAAGTTGAGAATGAGTGTGATACCCCTCCCTCAAATTAACAGGAAAGTCATTTTCAGTGTAGGAAATGTACTTGCATGCAGATTAAGACCTAAAACAAATAAACATACAAACTACAAAACTTGTTCAAGATCCCACTTTAATATATATTTTTCATGCATTAATGCAGAAACCAAAAAACTCGTATTATAAACGTATGCATCTCAACAGTGTACATTTATTTTTTTTCTAGCCAGTGTGCTCATAATTCATCCAGCTCGGGGGGAGACATAAATCAGGATGGATTCCATCAGGTCATGACTGCAAACAAAACGGCTGTCTGGGGAAGCAGGGTGGTGCAGTGTGACCTCTGTAGCCACATGTAGCTACAGCTGACTGTGTCTGGGCTGCCAGGTGATGCAATACATTTTATTTCATGTATTCTTTACAGAAGCCAGAGTGCTAAGGTGGCTGCATGGTCAGGGGCTAGAGTGGCAGCCCTGCTGTGTGTGTGTGTGTGTGTGTGTGTGTGTGTGCGTGTGTGTGCGCGTGTGTGTGTGGAGTCTGCATGTTCCGCCTTGTGTCATGCAGTTAGGCTAAGTGATATATCTACATTGTCTTTATAATAATAATAACATTAATAATAATAATAATAATAATAAATAATAATAATTGATACTTCATTGATCCCCGTGGGGAAATTGTCTTCTCACCTCCCCCAACCTTGTTCTCCATGAGAGCAGGCTTGGCCGTGAAGGGCAGCCACCTCATACGGCGCCCAGGGAGCTGGGGGTTAAGGGCCTTGCTCAAGGGCCCGAGGCCCCCAAGAGGGTGCAGACGGTGACTCTCTACGACTATTTGCCTTGTGCTGGTCTGGCATCCCATCCAGGCAAGGGCCCCCCTGCTTGAAATAGCTAGAAATAGATGGATGGATGGATGGATGGATGGACGGAGACCATAGCAAAGGTTAGGGGAGACTAAGTATTCTGTGTTCATTTGTGTGCAGGTTATAGAGGTGGGGGCTCTTACTAACCACTACACCCACCCTACTTCATCCATCAGACCCTCTTCATTATCTTATTCAGTCTCCAGTGGAAAGACAGTACTGGAGGTGACAGCCACCCCCCATCTACTACAGACATTAAAGTGCCCTCCAAGTTGACAAACAGCCCAGAAACTCCCCCGCCCCCCTATTCCCCTTGATTAAATTACTGAACAAACGTACAGCCCTTTGCAGGGAAAGATGACAGGACATAGAAATTAATATTGATAAAAGTAACCCTTCCTTAGTTATCAGCCCCAGGTCTCTATAGGAAGGGGTGCCATCAGGACGCAATTCGAAACTTCCAGGTTCATGATGGTTTATTCTACTCCTAAAATACCTGACCACGCTGTGGTTCCCTAGTCCATCATGACTTATAGGATCAGACATTTGTGGTAGGGTAGCTAGCTCGAGTCTATTTTCATTTGGAGGTCCCTGGAATCAAAAAAAAAAAAAAAGTTGAAAGCCCCTGCCCTAACCCCTTGTTGAGGTCCTCTGCTGCCCCCTGCTGGTACCCCACATTCACAACGTTCGGCTTACACGACCCTTCTATGGCTCCTCTTGGTTTTTCTTGCCTTTATTTACTAAATGACAAACAGGACTAATGAAGGTATAATGAAACCTGTATAACCTTCCGACGCCCAAAAAACTGGAATTCAATTTGGCACATAAATTCTGCCGAACCTCTATGCCATTGGTTTTGAATACTACCACTGAAGATGAAAGCTGTCAATTAAGCCGACATCAGAATGTAATACACCAGGAAAGCAAAAATGTCGATTTTTGATTCAATCAAACCAAGCAGAACCTACTTTGCAAGCTGAACCATCATCATCATCATAAACAACAAGCAGTCTTAAAATGATTACTGACCACTGCTGTGAACAGGGTTAACTGAGAAGCAGCCTTTATTTGATTTGTACTGAAAGCATCCTTTCCTCCCTGCATCCATCGCCACAGAACCTGCGGCAAATGGAAGCTCCCTTTTGTTGCCGGGGGAACAGCAAGTACGGAACAGACCAGTCAGACATACATAAAGAGGTTCGAGTAATGACAGAAAGCAGGAATATATGGAGAGGTGTGTGTGTGACAATGAGGTTTTATGCTGATTAGGAAGCCTGGACATTTTACTTTATTAAGAGCTAAAACCACAATGTGATAAAAACCAGTTCTTTTGACGTTGTGGGGACCATTCTTTTGGTCCCCACAGGAGCAATTTTATAAAAATCAGTAACAGCAATCAAAAAACAAAAAATGTCTTTACAGTTCCTTACAGTTAAGGTTAGGGGTGGGGAGGGGTTCAGAATTAAGGTTATAATAGTAGGGATTAGGGTTACACTCACAGAAATAAATGGACGGTCCCCACATAGATAGAGATACAGACATGTGTGTGTGTGTGTGTGTGTGTGTATTCAAAAGTTGTGGAAAAAATGGGACTATACAGAATCTATCATGGCCATTAGTTTCAATTAGTATTTAAGGTTTACTAAAACTAAAAAAATAAGTACTACATCTTGGAAAAAATAAACCACCCCCAATGAAATTCAATGAAATCATACATCCTGAAATATAGTGGTTTGTATTCAGGGAAGAAGACCATTTGAAAACATATGCATAACTAAAAGCACTCTTGCGATTGCTTGCTTTGAGCAGAATGTTAAAATGGTCCACTGGAGCAGGCAGAGTGAAAAACCAAGATATTTTGAGATAATTAAACATACATCAGAGAAAACTCATTTACTGCACTGAACTGCATTGAAGTGAATACTGATGTTAAGTTCACTGAAATTCATTCGGCATGATCAAGTGCCACAGTGTCTCATAGCATCGGGACTCAGGGTTCAGATCCTGCCTCTGGCTCTCTGCGTGTGGTGTTCATATGTTCTCCTCATATGTTTGATCCCACTGTCCAAAGACACACGGTACATGGCACCTCTAATTCTGTGTATGAGCCCTGTGCTGGATTTCCATCCCATGCAGGGAATTCCCCCACCTAGTGACCTTTGCTGCTTACTACTGGACCCCAGGAATCCTAACTGCTGCAATATTGATGGACATATGGTGGACATGATATTCCCATATATGGATTTTTATGAATCTGCTTAATTATGTGATTAAATGGAGCTCAAAGCCATGCCACTGAGCAAAATGCCAGAGGGGTTTTGGGGTTCACTGTGGACCAAGGACCCACCTTGTCGGAGATGAGGCCTCTCCTCTTCTTGACCAGGTCACAGTGCATAGAGCTTCGCTCTCGGGTCAGAACCTCATCGAGGCCCTGCTTCACCAGCAGGAGCTCCTTCTTGGCCTTTTCCAGAAGCTGCTCCAACTGTTCCTCAGTAACACAGGCCTCTCTGGGGGCGGCAGAAATGTGGGGTGGGGGTCAGCCATGATTATCCAAAGCCGGGAGGGGTACATGCTCCAACCTCACACCTGGTTACCGATCTTAGTAATGGGTGCTTCTGATTACAGTCCCTCAGCAGAAGTGTTTGTAGGCAGAACAAAAGATGCTTTCACTGGCAATTTGAATAAGTACGAGTACATAGAGATTCCTGGATTTTCACAGACATCCTGATTTTCCGAAGTTCAATGCATCCCTGGGTCAACAAGAAGGGGCCTGTATTTCACTTCTTTACCTAATCACAGTCTTTGTTTTCTGACATCACCATATCGATCTGTCTCGTCTCATTTTGGAAGGTTTCCAGCCATCGAGCCGGATATGGTGTGTAGCGGATATGGTGTGTAGCTCATCGAGCTGGATATGGTGTGTGGCGGATATGATGTGTAGCGGATATGGTGTGTAGCTCATCAAGCTGGATATGGTGTGTAGCGGATATGGTGTGTAGCGGATATGGTGTGTAGCTCAGTAGGCTACGCCTCTGTACCTGTGACTGGAAGGTCGCCCGTTTCAGCCTGGCCTCAAGCAGAATAATCTGTGGGTCCTTGAGCAAGGCCTTTAACCCCCAGCTTCTTCTTTTTGGCATTATCATCATGAAACAAAGACGAGCCCTTACATTGCTCCATACAGCCCTTGCAGGTAATCATGTTCCTATGTTCTGTATCTATGAGAAGTCACTTAAAAAAAGGCCTACACAATAAAACAGGCACTATACTGTGCACCTGGCCACTTAACAGAAAGCACCGGTTTTAATTAATGTGCTGATGTCATACAATGAGGACTGTGATTGGTTAAAGGAGCAAAACTCCTGCCCCTTCCTTTTTGACCCAGGGACTTTTTCACACAGCCCATCCTGCTCTCTATGAGACAAACATATGCAGGTGATAGCAAAGCTTGGAGTCAGACAGCAGAGCTAGATATTTTCCCGGCACCCCGGTGCAGATTTTGGGATTAAGGGCCTGGTTCAAAGGCCCCACAGTAATACCACTCCTCTGCTGGCCGCAGCAGCCAAACTGGAATCTTGGTTCAGCAAAAGCATCATTACGGTTTTCAGGCTCCATCTGAGATAATGAGACAGTGAACAGAGACGGCGGTCAAGCCGTTTGCCAGAAAGGGTCGTTTTACGGTTTGTGTTTCTAGGCAGGTAAGCCGTGGCAGCAGGGGGAATTCTGGGGCAGTTTTCACTTTTTCTGTCTGTGTTGCGCTGTCCTGCAGAGCGTGGGAGTTTTGCTGCTCAGCAGAGACAGGACTGACTGGGCCCTCCACACTGCTTGACCCGAATGCAAAAACCAACAAACCGATAAAGCAAAACAAAAAAGGTGAAACAGACTAAATAGGGCTGACAAAAAGCTATTTTACTGCCTTGTGCTATGGCACTTCATTCTTCCCTCGCAGAATGATTTTATAAGGCCAATGGAGCACATATGCTATTGGACAACTTCAAACATGTCTCTCTCAACAAATCACTTGTATTCAGACGAAAAGAACAGAAAATAACTAAGTGGAGACCAGTGATCTACAGCAATCGTTGAACTTCAAAAGCGTGTGAATATTTAATCTGCCAACAGCAAGAGGATGCCCCTTCAAAGCCTTAAGCTGTCCACTTCTTCGCTCATCTTCAAAACCTTCAAGACATTGCACAGTCACCCTTCCTGAGGTGGTCTGGCGAGAGCAACCAGCTCTGCATACCCACTTTCTGAGCCATACGGATATTTCCGGAAGGATTCTAGGTGCACTGAGAAGGAGCGGTGACTAAACCGGTCAGCCATGGAGAGTACTGTACAGTAAAAATGCGGAAGCTTTGGGTTACACCATATACACAATAATTCCAGGATTAACACAACGCAGAGAACCCCACATCTTGAGAATGTGGAACTGGTACCATTTGGAGGCTTGCAGTGAACAGGTGAACGGCTGGCTGCCGATTTATAAATCTCTGTCGCTCGTAATGTAATCAAGTAAAACAACAAGGAAAAGACATATAACGACATATCTTCTGAAAGTATGCTATGGTTTAGTGAAGGAGCAGAGCTCTAAGAGGGTCTCTTTCCGTCTTGCAGCTTGATGACGGATTGTCCTTAATGCAGGGATGACTGTCAATATATAGACTGTCAATGATTTTTTTTTATATTTATTAAAAATAAAACTAACTCTGAGTAAGTTTTAAAATCTTTTCGCTTAACAAAAATAGTTAGACATGTATGGCATGTATTCCAGACTTCTAGCAATTATTTTTCTCTACTAAAACAAAATGATGAAAACTTCAGAAAACATGAGGTTTCAAAACAAATTTTTTAAACAAACTTTTTCCAAATCATTTTGAAGAGTAGAAGACTAGATGTTTTTGGACTGTGGGACAAAGACTATTGGACACTAGCTCAATCAAACCCGTTGAGAACATAAGGGACCTTGGTGAGATTGACTATGGCTCTAAACAGATCAGGTCACTCACTTCCTCAGTTCCTGGAACCAGCTCTCCATCTGGGCCGAAGTCTTGGCAAACACCTCACACATCAGACTCTTCAGACTCTGGAGGCTGTGCACAAGGAACTGTCTCTGGGCATGGCGCTCCCCGAGGACGCTCCTCTGATTGGCTAGGAACACGTCCAGCACCTCCTCTAGCTGGTCCTGAAGGATAATGACCACACCCACCAGCTCAATGTCAAGTTCAAGAATGTGTGTCGACATCAGTGTCACTATGAGGCAGAGCCACACAAAACAATTCTCACCAATCAAAGGAGACTGTTAAACATAAGCAGACATAAGAGGCATCAGCATCTTTAACAATCCCTGGTCACTACTAAGGTTACATTTACAAAATGAAAAATTTTATGTGATGTATTAATAAATTGATTTTTATTCATTTAACTGATTTTAATGAACTGGGATATCATCAGAGTGCCTCAATGTCCATATCAAACAATGTCTAACCATCACGCTCAATAAAAGCAGGCACCATTCATACGGAGAAGAATCGATGCATGACTCAGAGGCCATTTTAGCACTGAGCAATCAAGGAAGAAAACATATCTGTGCTCGTAAACCTCACAGAAAGAGCATTATAAAGCCCTTACTCTACGGAAGCTCCTGTAGAAACACCAGGCAGACAAAGAGCGAGTGTATGTTTACTGAAGTTACCGAAACATTATAAACATTTTTAGCTTTATCTTCTTACTGACTGTTCAAAGGTTTCCTTCGTTACTTGAGTTCCAGGAGTGTCCAGGTGAAAAGGTTTTGCACTCAACTGCAACAAGAAGGCCTTTAGGGCACCATCCCACCTGGCAGGTGAAGTAGGTGTGCAGAAGGCCATTGGCCACACCCCTGTCCATCTCCCCCATCCGCGTCGCCTCCTCCAGCTCTTCAGAGAAGATCTTGTGCATCTCGGCCCGCCGCTGCACCACAGCCTGCCTCTGAACGCGGGCGGAGGCCTCCTCGTGGCGGGCCAGCAGACCCCGCCTGAGCCGGTCCTGGTCCAGCTCGTGCAGCTTGTCCAGAAGCATGCCGCATTCCAGGGCCAGCTGTGCACCAGAGACCGGGAAAGTGAGGAAACAAACCAAGTGACAAACAGACCAGCCAGCTACAGCCTGAGAGGAGCAGGAAAAGACTAAAACAAAGTGTGAGAGCATGTACTCTCAGTCTGCCAATAGGGGGCAGCATCCCCAGAAAGAAAAGCACAGCGATGAAGTACATGCGGCACATGGCTAGCAGTCCATCTAGAGGAAAAACAGCCTGGCAACAAAGTGCCAGGAGGACAGATGGGCAGCACTGCCTGATTACAGAGGGTACTCTGCCTACTGCAGACAGGCAACCTATAAAATATACCCTAGGGGCTGTCAGTGCGGCACCAGTCAGGTCTCACTGGTAACAGTCTCACGACAGGCTCCGTGGCTTTAAGTACAGTTAAGACATAGACATTAAAAACTCCCAGATAACTAGACAGCCACTTTATTGAGAACAATCAAATTAGCCAATAAACTGTGCAACTGCTCACACTGACACTTACATCAGTATTTACTGGACATAAATAATCATCATTAATAATGAGATGAACGGACACATTCAGTTTCTCACCATGTCTGTTGTTGACAGGATTTTATGTAATAAAAGAGACATGACAATTAACAGCTCAGTCCCACTGCACCTGCGAGACTCAGATACTGTCCATAAACCTGTCAGCTCGCCAACGTTTCTCGTCCTGGATGGCAGAAATTTTGCTGATTTCCGCATGTTCATTCCATCAAGAACAGGTACCTACCATTATTGCTGTCACATTAGCTTTGTCAAAATAAATCAACTTGGGGGGAAAAAAATCGATTACAACCAGTTGGGGAGCTCTTAATATAAACTGTCATACTGCTACCTGTGAAAGATCATTTAATCACTTAAAGAACTGCTCCAGGAGGGATGCATAAAAGAAGCACTCAATACAAGAAGCAGAATCCCCATTTAATGGTTAGGAATATGACAGTCACTCTTACAAGTAGCCCTCAACATATGAAGATCGAGGTGTATGTAAAAAAAATACACGAGAAGCATATAGAAGTTTACCGATATTTGTGAATTTACAGGGAATTTACATTTATCTTTTAAATGTACCAATTACAGTATGTTCTTTAGTACATATTACTAGTATATTTTTGGCTTGTCCGTTTTTACTGTAAGGTGTCCTGAGTGCAAGCCAACATATGTGAAATTGTGAAATCTGACATGCATGGAACAGATTACTTACGTCAGTCGTGAGCTGTCCATACTGACTTTGAACCACCCTATTAAAACCAGCTTCTTGTGCATAACATTACATTATTCTCTGCATCTTATTTTAAAGATGCAGCCGGAAGGCTTATTATACTACCTGTTCCCTGCAACAGACTGCAAATCTCGATTTGAAAATGGAGCAATTAAGATGCTTCTGCTGCTCACAGCCTACCAACTGCCACATTTCACCACATATGGGACTTCTGTTCTGATGAAACCCACACATTTACTTATTTCCTAGTATCATGTGTGCTCTACTCACACAAGGATTGGCACAGTGCTGTTTGTGCACACTCACTCATCCCATCTAAGCCCACAATGCATGTCTTTCCAGATATGCATGGTAAAATCCTCCAGTGCAACATGATTTACACCTGCTGGGCTAAAATAAGTTTCTGTTCCATTAAAACATACAATCAGCTGGAGCCAGCATCACTCCTGAACCAGAAACCACCAGACAGGAAATTCCATTAAGGTTCTCTTCCCTTGGGAGGGAAGTTACGGAACTGCGTTTCCACAGTAACGGCTGGAGTCTCCAGACCCAGCCGCAGCAGCTGACCGGCCGCCCGGCCTCCCCATGGCCCCTGTCCCTCACCGCCAGCGTGTAGCGGCTGTCACGCCAACAAAGCGGCCCGGGCCTTTGGGCCAAAGCTATTTTTATCAAGCACGGCTTGTGTTTAGGAAACACTGACAGAATACCGATGTGTTCAGTCGGGGCCGTGACTCAGACTGCTGCCTGGTTTAAATGACTCCAAGCAAAATTTACCAAAAATTATGGATAACCAGCATCCCATTGTCATGATTCGTTAATTTCAAAAAGTCACATCTCCCCTTTACATGGAAATACGGTTTGGAAAATGTCCAGAAAGGAATCCATCTACAGTGCCTGTGACAAGTTCCAGAAAGCCTGTGACTGATGGCTGCATTTCCAGGGACCACACAGGGACTCTATGTGCCGCGTTAAAAGCTGACCTTTGTGAGGGACAGCCAGCATCCAGAAGATGTTTAATTAACAGCCCCATTGGGGCTGAGCCTCACAATAAACACTGTCAATTAGCTTGGCCCAGAGAGATAACGAGCAGCTCGCCTAGACGTCTCAGACAGCCTCCGACAGGACACCCATGAGCACACACCTTCCTGTCCCCAATTAAGGTATGACATCACCGAGGGGTCCTGTCTATGCATCACTGTGTCAGGTACGGTAGACCTGTGCATGGAGAACTGTGCCAGGGATTAGTCTCCTTGGTATTATCACAAACGCAAAACAGGGTTTATATTCACTGAATTTAAATTATAAATATAAAATAATTGTATAGACTCTTAGCCTGAAGTATGCTGGTTCAGGTCCTGAGGACATCCTACCATAACACCTTAATATGAGGCAATTAACTGGAAATCAAGCCGCATAAGTGGGTTATTAAAACTAATAAAAGCAATAAAATAAAAAGTGGTAAAAGCAAGAACTTATCGTGCGTTCCATTATCCTCGTAGGTCGGAGTGCGGAACTCAGAATAACGTCACATCCGCTAAAAACTCGGGGAAAACCGAGTCGGATGCATTCCACTTGCCAAACTCGGATCCAAGCCTTCAAGAAAGTGGCTCTTGCGCTAGCTCTACGGCTCCAAGTGTATGCCGTTCACCGTAGCAACACATCTATCGACTACAATAACGCTGTACGGTGTACACAGCTTACGAAGTTGACTC
>JAODKM010000016.1:18022475-18034204 GCA_026780845.1 Petrocephalus sullivani | reverse complement strand
TTTTACTCTTATCAGGAGTTTTGTAATGAAAGAGAATTTCCCCACGGGATTAATAAAGTAAATTCTGATTCTGATTCAAAGCTGAATTTTTTTGTTTTAATCTGGCTAAAGACTTTACCAAGCTCATCTTCAGGATCTGTTAGTCCAACATTTTTTTCATTATCCCAGCTTCTATCTTATAGTGTCAGTGCCACGCCCAGCTCGTCCAATCCTCCTGTGTGCCATGCCCCCTTGTTAACCTCATGTGGAATCCCTGCATTTACCTGTTCCTTGTTGCTTGCTATTAGTACTGTGTATTTCAGTCCTCATTCGAGTATGTTTCTCCAGTCATGTCATTGACGTTATGTGGTGCTGCTACCTGCTTTGTGCGTTCCCATGAATAAACCCTGTGTTTTCCCCAATCCTTTGGACTCCCTTTCCTGCTTCCATGTTCCGCACCCAGCAGCGATCGTGACAGAATGACAGGACTCCGTAAGAAGACGCCTCTGCTGACCAAGGCATAATACCACAGTCTGGGAAACGAGGCGATATATTGGCTGCAACAGCCCAGGGTCCAGGGACCTTTTCCCTCGGGGATGGCCCCAATGGACCCCTTCGGGGGAGTGACTCATCCACCACCAGCACAGCAGGACAGATCCCAGCCGTGGCCCCGCCTCTCAGTTTCCCGGAAAGGAAGGGGACACCGGGGTCGACGAGCCCTGCCCCCTGGCTCGCCCTCGGCCTCTCTGGATGTGGCTCGAGGGGGGTCTGCGGGTCCTCCGGCTCCTGCTCGGTGGTTGCCTGCGGTTCCCCCCCTGATGCCTTGTCGGTCGCCCTTAGCCCTGCCTCCGATGCCTCGTCAGTCACTCTGGGTTCCCCCGCTTCGACACGTCGGCCGCTTGCAGATCCCCCCACTTCGCCTTCGCGAGCTGTGGCTGCGCTGTCGCCTGCTGCGGCTTTGCCTCTCTCCTCGCCTTTGCCATTGTTTATTTTGCTTTTGTTAAAATAACATTTGGATTTTAGAGTGAGGTTGTAAAATGCAAATGAATGAAGGGTCCGAACACAAGGGTTAACAAAACATGTTGCCACTGTGGAAGAGAAATTCCAATAGGACCAGGGAATGGAGTATAGTGGGATTGCTGTCAATGTCTTAGGCCTTAGGCAAAGAAGAATGTGTATGTTTATGTTCTATGCTGACCCTGAAACTGGAAGCTGGAACTGCCTGTTTGCCTGTTTGTGAAGATAATTAGAACCTCCTCTGCTGTGCTGAGGGAACATTGGCTTATCCCTAACCCTAAAGGCAATATATGGTGCTGTATACTGATCCCCCACCCTATCTCCCGAAACCAAGATAAGCATTCTGCATGCTGATCTAATGCCCAGATTAGAATCCTGGCTTATTTTTATGAGCCCAAGTTATTTATGGTTTTACAGGGGATCGGTAAGTAATGTGTTTGTGCAGTCTAGTAACACTAGGGGTGAATCATGGACGATTGATCTGAATTTCAGGATGATCAATCCACACGCGATCAGAATTAATCCACAATTATGACTTCCCAGAATATTATAGTAAAAGGATTAATTCCATACCACGTGGGTAACGTAATCCATCCTAATACACATATGTTTATGTGCAATAATTGAATGGGATAGATTAAATGGAAATACGTAAATGCAACTGATGGTGACCAGCTGTCTGGCTGCGGAGGTGTATGAGATCACCAACCCTGAGGCCATCATGCTTTTCATCTTAACCAATTTGGTAGAAGATTTCTCTTTAGGGGAATTCCAGAAATGTATAAGAATCAAGCTTTTCTTTTGTGGGGGTTCACGTCTTAAGGACGGGAATACTCCGTTTGATTGTTGTCAACTCCGGGCATGTCCTGCTTTAATAAAGAAATTTTATCTTACTCAAGTTGAGTCAGTTAAATTTGCTTCAAACTTGGTGCTAATCAGAACTAATCAGAGGAATAATAGCAAGCAAGATTTTTTGCTTACAAACCACCAAGCCAAATATAGTATATGGTTATCTGGGAAAGAAAGAAAACAGATCAGTGTTTAATTAAAGGGGGGTTTTCTTAAAAATACAGAAACGTTACTGCTACCTTTGGCACAAAAACTGCGATACATACCGATCCTTGGGCAAAGTGAACCATCACTGTCATGACCAACCCCGCCCTGCATGTCTAGTCCTTGTGTTTTCACTCAGGTGTGCTTTTGTATTAGCTACACCTGTGTCTTGTTAGTTTTGTTAATTACTTATTTTTCCTTGTTAACCGATCACACCTGCCTTGTGTTTGTTCCTTGATTAGCTCCCTTTTTTAGTTTGTCTCAGTCTCGTGATCCCCGTCGGTCATTGTGAATGCTGTCTTTAGTTCCCGTGGTTCCCTTTTCCTGCCAGAAAACACCCACAGGAGAGGTTTCACCATAACAGCCTGCATTATGGGTCGTTCCTCCCCCCTACAATGTGACAATTACACCCCTACTCTTTAAATTTTTATGTATAAAACAACAAGTTAATCATGCACTGCAATATGAAGAATTAAAGATTATAGATACAAACACACTTTGAATTCTACACAAGTGTTTCCTTGAAGAAATGGAAGCAAAGAGGCAAGAAAAAGCTCAATTTAAATCAGAAAGCAAAATTAGAAAATTGAAATTGGAGGAAAAAAGGAAAGAAGTCGAAAGTTGAAGGAATTGAAAAGGCTTGGTGTTGGACCAGCAAGGCTGCAGGTTTATGCAGGAAGTGATGAGGTGACGAGAAACAATGCTTACCTGCTTGTCCCCCTCAGCAAAGCTCAGTAGTTCATCCACCTCAACCCAGCTTTCCAATCTCTCTCCCTCAACCAAGTTCCTTCCCTGTATTCCTCCATGTTCACCTCACTTTCTTCCCCACATTTGCTACCTTTCATGAAGCTTCTAATGACCTTGTGAAAACACTCACTGAAGCAATTACAGCAAATTGTACCACATTCCCAGAACCAGCAGTTTACTTAGGAGATCCCCTTAAATACAGTAACTGGAAGCTGTAGTAATGCAGACAGTAATTGAACTTACAAGCTCCATCCATCCATCCCATTTTCTGAAACCACTTACCCTCCTGGGTTGCTATGGGCACGAGGCAGGGAACAACCCAGGATACACACTTACCAACAAAAGAAAAACTATTTTTCTTGCATTAGTATGTTGGTGGTCCTGCCAAGAAATAAATTGAAGGACATTTTCTATTCAGAACAGATACAGCTTACTGTGCTGCTTGGGACATATTTGATGAAAAATTTGGCAATCCATTTGTAATTGGCAAGTCATATCATGACAAAATACAATCATGGCTTAATATTGGCCCCAAAGACAGTAATGATCTGTGTCAATTTGTAGATTGAAACACAACCTGAACACTAACTCTTCAATTCAATCATGCAACTGATTTCAGTATTGTACAAAACATTATGTTAGCCATTATTGAGCTTCCCTAATTTGCACGGTGCTATAATGGGTCAGAGTACACGATGCGGAGGTTAGTCCATATCAGGAGTAGGATTTTCATTTTAGGATACTCTAGAGGACAGCTGTACTTTCGTGTTTGCTGAGTCTGTAGACTGGGACTATTTTCCATGACTAAGATGGTTGTAACTGGTATCAAGATTATTATTAGGGTACCGACATCACCATACTTGACCCCAATTGACCCCTTTTGTTTTATTGTATTTTTGGTTAAACTTTGGTTAAGCAGTGCACTGGAAATACCCTGTCAGTACTATTTAAAGGAGGAAGATGAAGGGAAACTGAAAGTGATGACAGGGCCTGTGCAGTCACCTGACCTTAACCTAACTGAGTTGATTTGTAATGGAATGAATAGAAAGGTCATGCATGGGCACTTTTCCAGTGGCATTTTAGAGTAAATTTTTAGAAATATAACCTTGAGTTTTTAATTGATTGAATGCTTAGAATTAGTTCATTTTAGGTGGCTATTTTGATGAGTCTAAGAGTCGTCATGTACCCTATTACATTGGCGGGTTCTCATGTTTTTTTTCTTTTATGTGTAGTATTGAACTAAACTAGTTAAAATAGACAATGTTTTGTTGACTGCAAATCTATTGATTAGCACTATACCTGCAGTTGGATTTTTTTTAAGCTAGGCAACATAAATAACCAAAATATTTACTTGTCTTATTAACATGTCAGGCGGCATGGTGGTGTGTGGAATTTGCATGTTCTCCCCGTGCCGTTGTGGGGTTTCCTCCGGGTGCTCCGGTTTCCCCCCACAGTACAAAGACATGCTGAGGCTGATTGGCGTTGCTAGATTGCCCGTTGGTGTGCATGTGTGAGTGAATGGTGTGTGAGTGTGCCCAGTGATGGGCTGGCCCCCCATCCTGGGTTGTTCCCGCCTCGTGCCCATGGCTTCCGGGATAGGCTCCGGACCCCCCGCGACCCTGTGACATGACTGCATGTCAGAATCACAGTAATCTTTTTGAATACATCTGATTTTTCTACCCTATACTTATACTATTTGTAAGTATATAATTAAACTACAAAATACAAAATACAGCTATTTAACAAAGTGTCATAATAAACTACAGTGTTTTGTATTTTAGAAATTACTTCCACATACTTTTATTCTATCCTGTTTCTTCACAAACACGCTAGTTCAAATGGCCAAGCATAAGAGCAACATTTTTCACCACTGAACAAAACACAATACAAATGTAAAACCAAACAAAAGATCTTTTGGACAATCAGTCATTTTCTGAAGTGGAGGACAAGGGATATCTTTGTCTCATTCACCACCTAGATGAGGTGTCAGCTCATGACATGTTTATAATTCATTATTATTATTATGTAATGCATTATGTAAAGTCATTTAATTAATCTGCACTAGTAAACTGGACAAGTTTCACCGCCGGCCACCATAAGAGTTCAAATCTGTAAGGGTAAATCACAAAATGTGTATCTGTATATAAATGTTCAAGCATCAATGTTAGATAGCTAATTAGCATATGTTACTGGAGCCATTTTGTTTTTTTCCCATGATGTTAACTAGCCTGCTAACCTAAACTAAAAAGACAACGTTCATTTGAAAATTCTTTAATAAGAGTATTACAATGGGAAGATGGAGTTGACACATCAAAGCTGTGACTGTAGTGATATCAACATTGTTTATTAAAATATCAAAAATCGTAAAACTTACCAGACTATCTGTCCTACTATTGAACCCACCAATAGCAGGAAAAGCTAATGGGGTCCTAGAGGTTATAGCTCACCATGACTTTTCCTGAACAAATTAGGCAAAGTCATGGTCAGCAAAAAATCAGATGGAGTTGACTGAATATGAGGACATACTATTTAAAAAAAAAATTTAAATGAATAATATAATTTAAAGTTCTCAGATATGACATTACATATTCTATTTAATACTTCAGTTCATTTGACATTAATATTTATCCATTTGTAGCACTTTTTAACATTTTTTGGGGAAGTTAAACATTGTAATGTCCTGCTGAGGACAGGTCAAATTGAATGTACTTTCTTAGTACAGAGCCTGTATTTTAACAAATTGTGATAAGTTCCTTTTCTAATATATTATATCAATTTCATAAGTATGCACAAATGTGACAGATTTTACTTTTGCAGTATTTTTTATTTATATATTTTTTTCAATTTTAACACAAAGAAGACTTTTTTTATGTGAGATATGTTTTGTCCCTTACCTCAAGACTCAATAAGATATAATTACATAACTTCAGTATGTAAATGGTGACTCCAAGCCTGGTATAGGTAAGTAACCTCTTTTAAGAACAAGCCAAGTGCAGCATGACAAAATAAAACCTAGAATCCCCCCATTCTTGGATCCTCGAACATCATTTTGCTGATTTATTTTTGGAAACTGTGTGGGAGCAACAAACAACCTTGGTCTTCTCTTGCCCCTTTGTTCTTCATATATATTTTTTTTGATCTATGTAATATAAAGTTTGGCAGGGCATAATAGTAGCTCAGTGCCTTACTGTACGGTACAGTACTGTGCTGTAGCCTCCAGGCTTGTGGGGTTGATTTTGACGTGTCCTCTCGGGGTGGTGACCTTGCATGGTCTCTCAGGGTCTGTGTGAGTTTCCTCCCCTAGACTTCCTGTTAGATTAATACATGTCAGATGGTGAACTGGTAAGCTGGTCTCATTGAGAAATCTGCATGTTCTCACTTCTTCCTGAGGCAGTTATGGATGGCCAGTATGCAAGCATCGAGATGACTTTCGCAGATGGTCATTTGCAAAAATCCAGCACTTTGCCTGCACAAAAAACAGAATATTGTCATGTTGGAAAAATTTCTATCCAGCCAGACTATGGTGAGTGTAACTGTGGTGTTTTTATAACAACTAGGAGCTCAGAAGTATTTTGTTACACAATTACTACCTAAAATGATAGTAAGTGTGGCCTTTACCAGAAATTCAATCACCATTGACAAGAGGATTAATTGACTAAACTAAATATCTCAATGGTGAGGAAATTAATTGATCTCTTGCTGAAAGTGAATTCAGCATCATGAGACACTGATCACTGTCATATGAATATAAATCTGAGAAAAACCATAAAGATATATGCAAAAAGCATGTGTTACCAAGAAAAATGATCAGTATGAATAAGACTGCATGGTGCATGCTGCATGGATATGACTCATGCTGATGGTGGCAATTTTAATACTCTTAGAACCACAATGCACTTTTGGGAGAGAGTCTCGGTACAAGAGGACATCGGTGGTGTTCATCTTTCTGTGGATCATCACACTGATTATTCTTGCCACTGTATTCAGTTACTTGTGTAAGTAGTTTGATTTAAGTTTTACAATGTAGTCAGAACTATACTGCTATGGGCTATAGTTTCAATTAGAACTATACTGCTGTGGGCTGTAACTGTTGTGTAAATTATTATTATCAAAAGAGAATATTTGGTAACATTTTACCTCAGGGTGCTTTTAATAAGCATTTACTTATTGTTATTTATTGCATTATACAGTTCTGTATTATATTAATTATATAATGGATAGATGAATTCTTATTTTGCATTGAAATTTCTTTGGCTAACAAATAAATTATTGATGTATTTCTGCTTTACTTTATTTGAGCTGTTGCTGTGATTTGGGTAAGTGGTTATGTATATGTGGACCTGGAATTTTTGCTTGTCAAAATGTATTTACAGACATCTATAATAGGATTCCTTACTAGTAAGAACTGAATTATAGAGCTCTATAATATGACTTTTTACTAATGAAAATTAAATTTAGCATATGTGAGATAAAAATACAATGGAGGTCAATAGGGTGAAAATGATCATTCTTACTAGTAAGAATTGCATGTTGACGGTCATAGGTGATATGTCAATTTGACACAGGGGTTCCTTAAGTCAGATACACTGTGCAGTTTATACGATTAATATAATTGTCTATGTAATTGACCTATGTTGACTGTCATAGTTGATATGTCAACTTGACGCAGGAGTACAGCTATGTGTAACAGTTCCATGGTTGTGGTTATTGTTTTTAGTTGTTGTGTTTGTGATGGGCTGGTAAGGTGTACCCTGGAATAGGTTACAGTTTCACTGAAAAGATGGGTTGGATAAATAGTAAAAAACAATAGTTTGACAGAGCTGGGATGAAGACTCTTTCATGCATTCAGTGAACTCATTTCCTTTGGGTCTTTTAGTCATACAAAGATCTGGCATGCAGAATGAGATGAAGGACCTAGAAAGGATGACATCAATCAATACCTCTGGTGAATGTCACTGATTTTATTCCTTTTCCATAATCACACAAGATTGTTACTCCACACTTACTATCAGTATTTTTCTGTATTAATGCTTTCCTATAAGGGGTGCAGGCAAAACTGGAAGACAAGAACAAGCAGTTGGAGACTAAGACCAGGGAAATCACAAATATGAGTGAGTGTGTCACAGGGTATTGATACAGACAAATGTGCCGATAAGTTATACGCATTTGTAAAGTTTATCCCATGTGCTGAAATCCATATTCAAAAACCTATCATGATTTTATGGAGGAGGAATCATTTCAGTGTGTCTTACTTAAAACTCACTGAAAACTTGGGAACCCAGAGATGCGGTATAACGGGGCTTTATTTCACAGCACAGGCTACCAGAACTGAAATCACTGAGCTTAATCATAGCCAGGGTCACGGTGTGGGGAAGGTCAGAAGCTAGAGAAGTCAGTCCTACAAAGAGCATGCAGGTGAGACAGGAGGCAGACACATGGGGGGGGTCCAGGGGAGCAGATTTTGGGATTGGGATGGAGCGACAGAAGCAGGCAGAACGGGTCAGGACTAGACAGAGAACAAACTAATGGAAAATCGACAATACCTTACACTGCAAGGTTGACCAGGGTGAAGGAGGTGTTTCCACTCAGGTGAGACTGATCAAGTGGAATGGTTATGGGGTTGGGGGGGTTGTGTGCCAGTGTAGTCCAAGACCCAACAATGGGTAACCACTGGCTTACACGAACAAGTAGTCAGTGAATAAGAACAGGAAAGATTCTAAACTAAGTGAATGTTTTACAGGCCATTGGTCATACAATGTAACGAATTTGTGAAGCATTTTCATTGTGCTGAAATCCATGCTGTAAAAACTGTGATTTGAAAAGGAAAGATCTGCCATAGATCTTGCTGCTATCTTTACTTTGCTGTTCTAGTTCAAGAAAGAGCTGGCCTGCAGAATCAGCTGAAGGAGCTACAGAGGATGACCTCAAGTAGTATGTCTGGTGAGCATTTCTGAGTTGACTATCTTTCATGTATGAACAAATTAGTACTCTACACCTAATCTCAGCATTTGCCCATCTCAATAATTATCTGTCAGAAATGCGGGCACAACTGGAAGAGAAGAACAAGCAGCTGGAGACTAAGAACAGAGAAAATGCAAATCTGGGTGAGTGTTTCACACTGCTGTCTATTCATACATGTGCTCTAATCAGTCTTAAATATTTTTGAAGCATTTTCATTGTGTTGAAATCCATCCATCCATCCATCCATCCATCCATCCATCCATTCTCTACCGCTTCTCTGGGTTGGGTCGCGGGGGCAGCAGTCTAAGCAGGGAAACCCAGACTTCCCTCTCCCTGGCCACTTCGTCCAGCTTTTCCGGGGGAATCTCGAGGCGTTTCCAGGCCAGCCGAGAGTCATAGTCTCTCCAGTGTGTCCTGGGTCTTCCCCGGGGCCTCCTGCCAGTGGGACATGCCTGGAACACCTCACCAGGACAGCGTCCAGGAGGCATCCTAACCAGATGCCCTAGCCACCTCATCTGGCTCCTCTCAATGCGGAGGAGTAGCGGCTCTACTCTGAGCTCCCCCCCGAATGACCGAGCTTCTCACCCTATCTCTAAAGGAGAGCCCAGCCACCCTGTGGAGGAAACTAATTTCGGCCGCTTGTATTCGCGATCTTGTTCTTTCGGTGACTACCCACAGCTGATGGCCATAGGTGAGGGTAGGAATGTAGATCGACTGATAAATCGAGAGCTTTGTGTTTTGGCTCAGCTCCTTCTTCACCATGACGGATGGATGCAGCGCACGCATCACTGCTGGCGCTGCACCGATCTGGCTGTTGATCTCCTGCTCCATCCTTCCCTCACTCGTGAACAAGACCCCGAGATGCTTAAACTCCTCCACTTGGGGAAGGACCACCTCCCCGACCCGAAGAGAGCACTCCACCCTTTTCCAGCTGAGGACCATGGTCTCGGATTTGGAGGTGCTGATTCTCATCCCAGCCGCTTCACACTTGGCTGCGAACTGCTCCAGTGAGAGCTGAAGGTCACAATCTGAAGAAGCCAACAGAACCACATCTTCTGCAAAAAGCAGAGACCTAATCCTGAGGCTACCAAACCGGACACCCTCAACGCCCTGGCTGCGCCTAGAAATTCTGTCCATAAAAGTTATGAAAAAAATCAGTGACAAAGGGCAGCCCTGGTGGAGTCCAACCCTCACCGGAAATGAGTCCGACTTACTGCCAACAATGTGGACCAAGCTCTGGCACCAGTCGTACAGGGACCGAACAGCCTTTATAAGGAGGCCTGGCACCCCATACTCCCGGAGCACTCCCCACAGGATACCCCGAGGTACATGGTCGAATGCCTTCTCCAAGTCCACAAAGCAGATGTAGACTGGTTAGGCAAACTCCCATGCACCTTCCGGGACCCTGCTGAGAGTATAGAACTGGTCCACTGTTCCACGGCCAGGGCGAAAACCACACTTCTCCTCCTGAATCCGAGGTTCGACAATCTGATGAACCCTCTTCTCCAGAACCCCCGAATAGACCTTACCAGAGAGGCTGAGGAGTGTGATCCCCCTATAGTTGGAACACACTCTCCGGTCACCCATCTTAAAGAGGGGGACCACCACCCCGGTCTGCCAATCCAGAGGCACTGCCCCCAATGTCCACACTATGCTGCAGATGCGTGTCAGCCAGGACAGCCCTACAACATCCAGAGCCTTAAGGAACTCCGCAACCTCTGCCCCAGAGATAGAGGAGTCCACCCCCAAGTACCCAGATTCTGCTTCCTCATTGGAAGGTGTGTCGGTGGGATTGAGGAGGTCTTCGAAGTATTCCTTCCACCGACCCACAATGTTCCTAAAGTAGTTGAGGTCAGCAGCGCCCCATCCGCACCATAAACAGTGCTGATGCTGCACCACTTTCCCACCCTGAGCCGCCGGATGGTGGACCATAATCTCTTCGAAGCCATCCAGAAGTCATTCTCCATGGCCTCTCCAAACTCCTCCCACACCTTAGTTTGTGTCTCAGCGACCGCCGAAGCCACATTCTGCTTGGCCTGCCGGTACCCATCAGCTGCCTCTGGAGTCCCACAAGCCAAAAAGGCCCGATAGGACTCCTTCGTCAGCTTAACGGCATCCCTCACCGCCAGTGTCCACTAGAGGGTTATAGGGTTACCGCCGTGACAGGCACCGACCATCTTACGGCCACAGCTCCGGTCAGCCGCCTCCACAATGGAGGCACGGAACATGGCCCATTCGGACTCAATGTCCCCCGCCTCCCCCGGGACATGGGCGAAGTTCTGCCGGAGGTAGGAGTTGAAGCTCCTTCTGACAGGGGATTCCACCAGACGTTCCCAGCAGACCCTCACGATTATGTTTGAACATGGTGTTCATTATGGACATTCCATGACAAGCACAGAAGTCCAACAACAAAACACCGCTCGGGTTCAGACCAGGAAGGCCGTTCCTCCCAATCACACCACTCTAGGTCTCACTGTCATTGCCCACGTGAGCAAGTCCCCCAGCAGAACAAGAGACTCCCCAGGAGGAGTGCTCTCCAACACCCCTTCCAAGGACTTCAAAAAGGGTGGGTATTCTGAACTGCTGTTTGGTGCATAAGCACAAACAACAGTCAGGACCCATCCCCCAACCCGAAGACGAAGGGAGGCTACCCTCTCGTCCACCGGGGTAAACCCCAACGTACAACCGCCCAGCCAGGGGGCAATAAGTATGCTCACCCCTGCTTGGTACCTCTCCCTGCAAGCAACTCCCGAGTGGAGGAGGGTCCAACCCCCTTCAAGGAAACTGGTTCCAGAGCCAGAATCCATACTATAAAAAGAGTGTTACAATGATAAGAAGAAGGAATCTATTCAGTGAGCTTCCCATGGATTGTACCACTAATCATTACTTTTGTCGTCTAGTCCAGGATAGAGCTGGCCTGCAGAATCAGATGAAGGAGCTACAAAGGATGACCTCAAACAATATTTCTCGTG
>JAODKM010000016.1:18006324-18022375 GCA_026780845.1 Petrocephalus sullivani | reverse complement strand
AAAAAATAACTTTAAATAAAAGATAGAAACTGATTTGCATTTCATTGAGGGAAATAAGTATTTGAACCCCTACCAACAATTAAGAGTTCTGGCTCCCGCAGAGTGGTTAGACACGCCTACTCAATTAGTCACCCTCATTAAAGACAGCTGTCTTAACTAGTCACCTGTATAAAAGACACCTGTCCACAGACTCAATCAATCAAGCAGACTCCAAACTGTCCAACATGGGAAAGACCAAAGAGCTGTCCAAGGATGTCAGAGACAAAATTGTAGACCTGCACAAGGCACCCCTGCTGTAGAGGCTATAACATTGGTTATTTTAGCTTTAAAGAACAGTGTGAATTGCTTACATTTCTCAGCAGATGCCTCTTCTACCAAAGGTTGTGGAGGAGCCTATTAATAGCTGAAAATAGTATCTAGGATTGTTGTCAGCAATCATTTCTGAAAACTATGCCAGTTGTGCTTTATGTATGGTATGCTGGAAAATTGAGATGCTCGCTTTATAAATACTTTGATGTATTTCTCATCTACATCTCTTTCTTTTACTTTCAGTTTTTATGCAATTTTGTTTCCTCAGGAAGCCCGGCTCTATGACAGCCCCAGAAGGTATGGTGTATAATGCTATATGGTTTATCATTCAGAGCTGAACTTTCCCACCATTTTTATTAAGACTGACTGGAATGCTAACAATTATCCATTGAATGCCAACAATAGGACAGCTTACAGGACAATTATGGGGAGACGAGGCCAGGAGGCACCAGGCTGATAAGGAGAAAGCCGGATGTGAGGCTGTAAGGCAGCTCAGCAGAGAGAAGGGAGGCGAGGCGACACTTAGGAGAGGCTGCAGTCTCAGCCGTACGGGGAACAAATAAAGGGCTTATTATGCCTCATCTTGGCCGCCTTCAAAGAACCAGGACTTACCAGCAAAACACCAGACATACATTAATGATGGGAAAATAGGGAATATATATATTTTGAAAAGTAAGAGTTTAATAGAGTTTATTTGTCCTCTGGTGACTATTTTAAAGTGTGACTAATATAAATTACCGGTGAAAAACAGGCTGAATATGGTTCAGTACAAAGTGTCATACTTACAGCAAATTCCCTCCAAGTGCTTTTTTTCATAATTCAATAAATATTCCTTGATATATATGCAGGCATATATTCCAAAAGCAGCTACTGAAATCGGAATGGAATATTCTGTAAACAGAAAGATCACATTAGTCTGTGGTGTATAATTATCCACACTAGTGCCACACCATATTATCATAAATATAACGTTTAACATCATGACTGTCTGCGTTTAATAAATCAAAGGTTTTCCACATTTAAAGTATCGCTTCGGAATTCGCACATTCCCAGTCACATGACACCAGGGTTGGGTTGTACTGGAATTCAAACTCATATGTCACATATTCAGAATAGAAAAATGGACTTTACTGTATGTACTGTATACAGCTGTATTCATGCTTATGAAACAGTATTCAAGAATACAGACATTTAATGAAATTTACATCAAACTTTAGTGATCCCAAGGGGTTAAGAAAATGAGTAAATATTATTACATATATTAATACACTGATGAGCCCCCACGTAACGCCAAATCATTATGGCCAGAGGGCTGGGTCAGAGCATCTCTGATACAGCAAGGCCTGTGGGCGGCCGTGGTGAGAACCTACTGAGAGAGACGTCTGTAGGATCACACACCCATGCGAGGCCTATCATTCCAAGTTTCATGCACTATATAAAAAAAAAAAACTGGCAGCTGTGGGTGCCAGAATAATTCTGTAAAAAAATACAACAAAACTGTAATAATCGTTATGGAACAATGTGTAAATTCTATTGTATAGAAATATAAAAATTACATTTGAAACCAATAAATTTAACAATGTATTTCTGCTGAATTAGCATAACAGGTATGCTATTAAATTGATAATACGTGGATAACAATAATAATTGATCCCCATGGGGAAATTTGCTTCTCACCTCCCCCAACCTTACTCTCCATGAGAGCAAGCTTGACCATGAAGGGCAGTCACCGTGCGCAGTGCCCAGGGACCTGGGAGTTAAGGGCCTTGCTCAAGAGCCTCAAGAGCAGATGTGCTGGGGCTGGGTTTGAACCAGTGACTTTCTGATCGCAGGCACAGAGACTTAACCCGTGGAGCCAAACGCAGCCCCCAAAATGATGTCAGTGGGGTAGGGGCTGGGGTGGATGGAGGGGGGGGGGTCGCATCCTACAGATGTATGTTTAACAAGGCGGAGCAGCGCTACTGTGCCCCCCCATAGGGAGCTGCTAGTGATGCTGCATTCTCATGGGAGACCAAGGGGCTGTGGTCCAAATTCCAGACCCTGTGCCGCAGTAACAGCATGCTGCAGTGGGCAGGGAGGGAGCCACCAGAGGACAGCTGGCAGGAGGTGTCCCCAGGGCCCTGCGAGTGGATGTGCTCCAGGCTCTGCATCGGCTCCGAACTGGCACCAAACCTTTGCTGATCTGGATGAAGCACCCATGTCGTCATGAGAGGTGGGCACCATTGTTGCACTGTGTAGTGGGCGTGGTTTCTGACGTGGGCGCAGTGCTGTCGGTTCCGGTTCCCACTGGGCTCTCAAGTCCATGGAAATGCAGGACGGCTCTTGCTGAACTGATGCACCGGCCGAGAACCAGCCCCAGTGCCAGCACTGGCACCAGTGGAGTGGAAAAGGGGCATCAGAGCTCCCCAGACCGGTTCCACTGGTTCCTATCTGTGCACCTGCCTCTAGTTCCGTCATTTCCCCTCTGCCTGCTTAAGCCCCAGCTCACCAGTAGTCCCCATTTGGACCTTGAACCCCTGGCCTGTTTCCCTACCTGTGCTAGTTCTTGCACCTGGTTCTTCTGTGACCCAGTCTTCCTGTCCCTGCTGTCTCTATCCCATGCCCTGATTTTACCCTCATTAAACTCTGTTCTCATCCATCCTCGCCTCTGGATCTCTGCCTCCTTTTCTGTCCCCCCCTGTACCCGGTCGTGACACACTGAGCCACCATACAACAGAAGTTATTAAATGTATTAGAAACACCTGCCTCCATTTACACATAATAGGTATGAAAACTTCAGGGAGACTCACCTAAATTAAATGTGTCCATCCAGGCAAAGAGTTGGGAATAAATGGTAAGTAACAGCAAGTTAAACAGTTTGGAATTATCTGTAAAGCAAACAGAGCAAATCAGACATCCTCACTCTCTGTCCACTTGATCCGAGGGCAGCGGAGGTCAAGACACAGGCCAAAAGGTCTAATGCCCCTGTGAGTCAGAGGGTTCTTCTGACCCCTTGTGATGAAGGTGAGGGCCAGAGTGTATCAGCTGAGGGGGGATCCCCGGCCATCCAGCTCAAAAGCTCATTCTGGTCAGAATTCTTAATATGCTAATGGGCATAAATCCACATAAAGATACTTACACATGAAATTACCCATGATTACAAGAATGTCTCTAAGTCGTACTGTCCTTCCCATGCTTTGGAAACGTATTATCCGAAATACACTGAGACCAACTGAAATGAGAGATAATAAGTTTCAGTCACCAGACACAGAGTGAAAAAAGAGATGTGTTCAGTGGTCTTGTGTTTAAAACCCTGCACAGCAGAGGGTTCTGGGTTTGAATCCCATAGTGAATGCAGTACTAAAAGTGCATCCCAGTTTAAAAAGCACATTTAAATGGTTTTTGAAATGTTAAGGGTGTTTCAGTTGGTTGTTGTATCCTAAATGTGCTCCAATTAATTAAGTTATAAATGTTATTTGTGTGTTTAATTCACTGCAATGTAGAAAATAAATATCCCTTTACCTAATTCTACTCCAGTTTTCCTGCAGTTCCAAAGTATAAAACAATTTTAAAATAAACACATTAACAAAACATAAAAACATCCTTACCAGGGAATAAAACCATAAAGATGGGTAACAATAATAAAGCGAAAAATGTTCCAAGCTGCTCTTTCCAAGCGGCAGTTGAGTAATATTTTGCCAGATAAACACTGTAGGCAACTAAAATAAAATAAGAATAGAGTCAGTCAGCATGAAATTCATGTCAGGCAGAGTACAAATGCAGCTGTGCTAACTGGTCCTGCCAGGCCTGCCACCTGGGGATTCTGGGTTTGAATTCTGGTATGAAAAGGACATCCATCCATCAATTCATCCTTCCATATTTGCTTCTCAAGTACAGTTCCATGGTGAGACTATCCCCAGAGCATGACTATCTCCAAGGCACCTGTAGGTGCTGTATGCTCTGTCCACTTGAGGGTACTGCTGATGGTGACCCCAAGGAAGGCACCTGTAGCTGCTGTATGCTCTGTCCACTTGAGGGTACTGCTGATGGTGACCCCAAGGCACCTGTAGCTGCTGTATGCTCTGTCCACTTGAGGTTACTGCACCTGTAGCTGCTGTATGCTCTGTCCACTTGATGGTACTGCTGATGGTGACCTCAAGGCACTTGTAGCTGCTGACCCTCTCCATAGCATCTCCTCCAGTGTAGACGGGGGCATGAGCCGCACCTTGCTTCCTGAAATCCATGACCAGATTCGTAGTTTGCTGACATTGACAGAGAGGTCGATCTCCTGACACCACTCTGCCAGGAGTCTGACCTTCTCTCTGTAGGCCATCTCATCATTGTGT
Source organism: Petrocephalus sullivani (assembly GCA_026780845.1). Classification (NCBI taxonomy): domain Eukaryota; kingdom Metazoa; phylum Chordata; class Actinopteri; order Osteoglossiformes; family Mormyridae; genus Petrocephalus; species Petrocephalus sullivani. Next base: position 18,017,741 of record JAODKM010000016.1, on the reverse strand, counting down.
CGATCAGGCCCACAATAGTCATGTCCTCAGCAAACTTAATGGAGCTGTGTCTGGCCACCCAACCGCGTGTGAATAAGCAGTGGACACAGAGCACTTCCCTGCAGAGAGCCAATGCTGAGGGTCAGGGTGGAGGAAGTGTCTTTGCCAATCCATACATGCTGTGGTCTGTTAGTGAGAAAGTCCAGGACCCAGTTGCACAGAGAAGCACAGAGTCCCAGAGCCAGCACAACAACTTGTGTGTGTGTGTGTAGTAGTGATCAAGTGTGTTAGCACCACGAGTCGGGCAGAAGATGTGCTGGTTGTAGTTAGGGTAAACAGTCCTCAAAGCCGCCTGGTTAAAGTCATCAAAAATAATAAACAGTACTTCGGGATGTCCATTCTTGTAGCTGGTGATGACCTGGTAGAGTCTGTTCAGAGCACGCTGTGTTCCCCTGCGGTGGGATGTGAGCCACCATGATAAACATAGCACTGAACTCTCCGGCCAGGTAGGACAGCCAGCACTTGATCAGCAGAAACTTGAGGTCCGAAGTGCAGTTCTGAGAAACCGCTTCCACGTCTGTGCACCAGCTGTTCATGAGAAAGCAGACACCACCTCCTCTTTTTGACCCCGATGCTTCTGTCTGATTGGCACAGTACATTTTAAAGCTGGTAGAACTGTGTGGTCTGGTGTGCTTGTGGACAGCCACGTCTCTGTAAGGCAGAATACGCAGCAATTCCACAACTCTCTTTTCCGGCAGCTGGGTGCTGAAAATGGCATCCCCTTTAGTTCTGCATTTTCTGTAGCTCCTATCATTAAATGCTTTGTATAAGTTAATTCTGAAAGCCTTTTAACTAACTTGGGCAAGTTTCACCGTAGTAGGTACAGTATAGCCAGATTTCACAGGTAGTGCCAAAAAAGGCATCCTCTTTAATTTTGCATTTCTGTAGCTGCCATCATGAAATGCCTTTTGTAAGTTCTATTTGAGAATGTTTCAACTAACCTGTGCAAGTTTCACCCGCATTCATTTAGCATTCCTGTGGCTCCCATCAACAAGTACACTGAAAATATATCTCCACACCCCCCTGTCCTTATATTTACACTGACCCCTGCATTAAGCACGTTTTTGTACAATTTGGAGGCAAGTAAGCGTCTTCTGAGCTACGTGGTGCAACACTGTTATTTGCCATAGACTAAAACGCGACCCAGACGTTTTAAAAACAATGAGCAACCAGCAGATGTACAGTATCTCTGCACATCTGATACACACTTATAATGTAACAGGAACGTGCCAGTGAGTGTGTGCTGCATATGAAGCTGCACCCTCATGACAAATAAGGTGAATGAGGGACCCAGTGCAAACATGGGAAGGACATGCAAACAGCACACGTGTGAATTTATAAACAGACTTACTTATGCATGAAACCATGACGATCAGAAATATAATTCCAGTTATTCCTGCTGCACAGTCAAGTATTTTCTCTGCTTTTTCACTCTCCTCAGAAGTTTTTGTCTTTGCCAAAACCACAAAGTAGACAACTGAAAGGAGAAGAAAATAGAGATAGCCAGCATAAAATTCATGTCAGTCAGAGAATATAAAACAAATGTGTTCAGTGTCCTGTGTTTAAGACACTGCTCTGTCACCTGGGGGATAAGGGATGAAACCACATGTCAGACACTGTGGTAAAAAAAAAATAATTTGTGGACTTAAATGGGGTATTAAAGGTAACAAATGATGCATGGGGGTCAGTTATATCACACATCCTGGGCTGGGTCACAGGGGGCCTGGACCGTATCCCAAGCAGCACAAGGCAGAGGTACATCTTGGATGGGATGCCATACACACAGCCAAATGCTATGGGCAATTTACAGATATCAATTAACCTGAGAGGGAGACTTTGGGCTGCTGGGGAAAGCAGGAGTAGCTAGTGGAACCTGACATGACATGGGGAGCACATGCAAAGTGCACACAGAGGAGGGGGACTCAAACCCACATGACATGGGGGGCACATGCAAAGTGCACACAGAGGAGGGGGGTTCAAACCCACATGACATGGGGAGCACATGAAAAGTGCACACAGACACAAAGGAGGGGGACTCAAACCCACATGACATCGGGAGCACATGCAAAGTGCACACAGACACAGAGGAGGGGAATTCAAACCCATATGACATGGGGGACACATGCAAAGTGCACACAGAGGAGGGGGATTCAAACCCACATGACATGGGGAGCACAATCAAAGTGCACATAGACACAGAGGAGGGGGACTCAAACCCACATGACATAGGGAGCACATGCAAAGTGCACACAGACAAAGAGGAGGGGGATTCAAACCGACATGACATGGGGAGCACATGCAAACTGCACACAGACACAGAGGAGGGGGACTCAAACCCACATGACATAGGGAGCACATGCATACTGCACACAGACACAGAGTGTCAGGGTGGGTGCCCATCCGACCCTGTCCTTTGTGTCCTTCCCCCTTTGGCTAGCTGGTGCTGCTGGCCATCCTGATGCCCTCCTTGTTGTTTTGCTTCTAGTGTGTTGCCCCTGCTTCCCGGACTGCTGCATAGCTCAGTGGGCTGAGCATGTGGCTCTGTTATTCCCTGTGTTGTGGATGTCGTGGTGTCTCTTGCTTTGTATTTCTGTTCCCTAGTGTTCCATTTTCCCTTCTGAGTTTTCAAATTCTAGGTTTACCCCCTTTGTGTTTTTGGTTACTCTGTTCCACTTGTTATCCCAGTGTATTGGTAGGTGTTTTCTAGTCTCGGTGTCTGTAGCGTTCGCTAGGTCTGTTAGTTAATTTCTTTCACCTGTCGCTCGTTGTTCTGTGCCCTCCCCGATTGGTTAATTGTCTGATGTCCTGCACCTGCCCATCCTTGTTAGTGCCTATCATCAGTGTATTTTAGTGCTTGCTTTGCGTTGTTCTCCAGTTGGTCATTGTATTGCAATTGGTTTGGGTATTACATGCTGTTTAGTTTCCTTAATCCTGCTTCCTAGGTTTTGGTTTTTGTGGTTCAGTTTGTTAATTGATCACAGTTTTTTTGTTTTTTTACCCCTTGTGGTCTTTTCCTGTTTTTTTGCCCCCCCCTGCCCTCAAAGCAGAACCCCTTTTTTTGTACTGGAGCCAGTGGGTCGTCACCACCCGCCGGATCCATGACACAGAGGAGGGGGACTCAAACCCACATGACATGGGGAGCACATACAAACTGCATTCTCACAGAGAGGAGGGGGACTCAAACCCACATGACATGGGGAGCACATACAAACTGCATTCTCACAGAGAGGAGGGGGACTCAAACCAGCAAAAGAAATCTCTGTGCATAATTCTGATATTTCTAAATAAATCCATTTAGAAACATACTCACTTCGGAATATAATGTACAAGATGAAGATAAATATGATTGCACCAAAAATGGCTCCAAATGTTGCTTTCTCAACTGGTGTTGGGGAATATTTTGCTGAAAACTCAATCAAAGAATCTGAAATGAGGTAATAATAGTCAGTCAGCATGTCAGACAGTGGAAAAAACAAATGCATTCAGTGGTTCATTTGTTTGCCAGATACTTTTGTCCAAAGTAACATGCAAGTAAGTCTGAGAGCACACTGTAAAAAAGAAAAACTTTGGCTAAGTAATCTAGCTAATTTATTACTGATGTGCTGCATGTCACCAGAAACCCAATCTTTTCCTGCTTCTTTACAATGGGCTTCTACTGTTATGCATTGCAAAATACACTTTGCTGTCTAGTTTTGTATAGCTGCAGCCTGTTTAATTTCCCATATTCCGGTCATTGCAGGGAGTACAGAGGAAACTAGAAGGCTCATTCGATCCGGAGCTGAGAATGAACAGTGTTTTTTAAAATAAAAAAATAAAATTACTCACTTTGGGAGTGAGTAATTTGTTTAATGTTGACTACGGTTTTTACGGTATAACAGATATATTCCATCTGCATGGTCTCACTTGCCTTTCATGCCTAATTAATCCACATTTTTTCCACGTGCTGAAAAACTGCTGAGCATGAGCTAAAACACTGAAGCACGTTGGCCGTCTGCAAAGATGCACCACAGTGTGTTTAATATTTTACCAGTAGCTGCTGCTTTATTTGAAAGTTTCATATCCATTAATTACACTTAAACTTACCTGTTAGTACACCCACAAAAATGATGGGAAATGCAGCTCTCCGACTTATGCGTATGATTAACCACCATCTAGCTGGAAAATGAAAACAAGAGTCAATTTTAATTTGGAAAAGACATGGACGAGTCAAATCTAATTTAGATTGAATGAAAGTGATTCATTTGGATTAATTAGACATTAGAAAGTGAGATTAACTCAACTATTCACAAAGTGAATGTGTCAACGTAAAATGGATGTTTCATTTTCAGAAAACTCATTCTAGTTGGGTGGAACCACTGTCCATGATTCAGTTGAGGTCATTCAAAGAATTATGCATGAAAAGTAATACATGTACATCGGGACACAGTGTCTTCACACCTCTGCGATATCTGGGAAGTGCCACAGAGTGCTGTACACCCCCACAACCCGGCTGAAGGACGGCGTCTACCTCCACCAGTGCAATAACTTGGCTGTGCAATAATTCCTTTCAATCCATATTTAGTATTCACACTCATGCACTTTATTTTAATGCATATGCTACCTCAAGAGTTCAACTTTAAGTCTTACGGTTGTACAACCATAGCACCTCACTGCTGTAAATAAGATCCTGTGTATATACAGTTTACACACACACACATTACCACTTTCTACCCACTTGTTGTGTAATTCACTTACTACACTTATAATTATTCCACCTCCCTTTAGCATATTATATTATTGTTTATTGTAAATCTTTTTATACTGTTAAACTAATACTAACAACCTATCATTATTTTACCATTTCTTTGCAAGCACTTGTTTTCTTTCTCCAAGCACCGACAACAGCCTTTAATATTAAGTGTAGGAAACAGGATAGGAAACATGGAAATATGCAAACATACCTGTAACTAATTCCAGATACGGAGCCACAATAAACAACAATGGGATGTACAGCAGACTGATAGCAGAACAAGTAACAGCCTCTTCTGTGGATCCTGGGAAACAGTTAGCATTATATTTTATTTATTTAGCAGAGCCAGAAAATATCTGGAGTAATTATGGGTTAAGAGCCTTGTGTGAAATCACTCTGCTGATTCTGGGATTTAAGCCAGCGACCTTCCAATCACAAGAACAGCTTCCCAACCCAATGAGCCAAACACCATCCAGAAGAGTCATTGATAACACTGAGGGGATCCTTTCCTGTTACAGTATTTCTATGGGCAGCTATGTAATTGTTCCCCAGTTCTGAATGCAGCACCCCGTATTCTGTTTTTCCTGTTTAGATTTCATAGCTTCTCATAACCTCCTTCCTTCTACTCTGCAGAACTTATAAGAATGTATAACCACATCCTCATACCCCACTACCCATTGTCTTCCTCATTTTTGTACCTTATGTACAGTTTATTTACTACAATGACTTACTTCCAACAGCAATCTTGCACCTTATGTATATATTGAGAATTATTATATATTTTTTACATTTGTTCCATTTCTTTACTGTCTGGTTCTGTGCTACACTGCTCTACGTGCCTCAAATTGCCCCTCGGGGGCAAATAAAGTTTTTTGATTTGATTTGAGAACTTTACATTGGATTTCATGTTACCTGTCACTTCATTATTGACTGCTAACATCTAAAATTATATAATTAGCCACCAGGGGGCGCGTCTGCTGTTGTGAATTATATCTATTTCATCATATTGTGTTTAATGATCTCCTTGCACTCGCAGGTAATCCAACAAAGCAAATGCTCATTCTGAGTAAACAAAAATAAAACCTGGATGTTTCTACACAGACTATTTACCTTGTCAATAAAAAAACTATACTATAAATTCACTTACGAAGTATACTGGTTCACCTTAAATGTTGATCACCACAGGATAGATTACAAATACAAAGTACTTCAAATGACTGTGTGTAATCTATTTAATTAAGCCCCAGCAGGTTTCAGTTTATGCTGCTGCTGTTTGTTTCTTTCTGACCACACTAGACAAACAATTCATAAAATCTGTCTCTTTTTAAAGCATCATTTACATATATTCAATGAGCTCACCTTCAGTTACACCCCACAGGATGAATGCTGAGGAGACCATGATTGGTGGAACTGTGACATGTGACCAGTGACTCACCAGAGCCTGTCTGCTTTTACCTATAGACAGAAAGCAGAATCACATTTAACTGCATGCTCTTTAATGCAGCCGTTATCAGGTGGTCATTCTGCGGCATGCTTACCTACAGACAACCAGCACAGACTATCAGTATCATTCCATGCGGCTTCTGTATTATTAGCTTCTGTAGTATTTTTAATGTAATTTTAATGTAATTTCAATGAGAACATCAGCTTTGGGTTACTGTTTTGTTGGGGTTTACAGTAATAAAAATGAAATTTTTGAAATTAAATTATTCATATTCACTCATGTTTGTTACCAGAGACACAGGATCAAAGTATGTTAATTACATTACAGTTAAGCCATGCAATGGACGGGCACCCCATGTAGATTAGAGCTGTAATATTCGGTTCCTTTTTAGGATTCTGAGTCACTCACTAAACCAGGAGTGTCCAATCCTGCTCCTTGGGTGTAGCCCTAATTTAACACACTTGATACTGATAATCAGGCCATTCAGAAGCATCTCAATTAGAGTCAGCTGTGCTGAAGCTGGTAGCTCGCCAGGAGCAGGATTGGGCACCCCTGCACTAAACCGGGTGTGTGACTCACTTGAGTCATTTGAGTCCGTATTGCTAAATTGCCAGCCGAAATGTGTATACGAAACGTATACGTGACTTGTGATGAGAAGGAATGCACTTCGAAATAAATAAGTTAATTAAACAAAGCATTACAAATCACACTGTTACACTGTTACAAATCTCACTGGTAATGAAGTCTAATCAGTGACCAGTCTGTGCTGCGATACATCACGTCTAAATCCCCTTTTTTATGTGTGCGATTCAGATCCAGCTATATGATTCCGGCTGTAGACAAAGTTAACCGGCGGATTCACTCATGACTGTGTGTGCTTCGCACTGCTATGGATCTCTCATTTTAACTTATGCATTTTTTAGCAGCTATACTTGTACTATGGCTGTTTTGATCTCGTAATGAGTTTGAAATTATTATAAGCGGTATGTACGTGATGGGGTTTATAGTTTAGTTATGGTGTAGTTACGATTCAATGGATTCGGGTTAATGGAGACCTCAGATTCGTGACTCATGAGTTATTTAATAGATCCGGGTGATTCACCCGGGTGAGTTGTGAAGGGCCCAGTTCTAGTGTAGATACAGTCCTGCCTGATGCCCCATGTCTGCTGAGACGCCCTCTACAGGATAACCGCTTTCATACATGTATTGACTGATGTCTTCATAATAGCTAGAAATGACAGAGCAGATGCTACACTTACCTCCCCTTTTTAAATGTCTGACAGATAAAGCACCAGTAAGCAGGACTACAGGTGGGACAGCGATGCACAGCCCCAGAATCACCCAATGCAGGGATGAATAACCTAAAAAATTCAGAATTACATACTATTAATCATTTTCTAAGATAGGCAGTTTGTCATGCTGCAGCATAATCAGCACGATCACACCATTTAGTCTCATGAAGGGGAGCTGAAATGTATGATGAAGTCTTTGTCCATGGGTCTGTGATTCCTACACTGTAAAAAAAATGTTTTTACAGAAAAACTGGCAGCTGTTGTTGCCAGAATATTTCCGTAAAAAAACCCCAGCAAAACCGTAATCATCATTATGGAACAATGTAAATTTAACAATGTATTTCTGCTGAATTAACATGACAATTATGCTATTAACCATTAGACCGCCACTATGTTCCTTTAGCAGCAAATGCTTCATTGTAAAACTGTGATATAATAGAATTTTCTGCAAGTTCCCTTTCAAAAGTTGCTGATAATGTAATGTTTCTTGATGCATTAACATTTTTTTACAGTGAAAACAACATCTAAATACTAGAATTTTACATACGGACAATTCCAGTTAATTACGAATAGGGCAAAGATCTGGCACTTTTTTATCTTGCTTTAAAAATACCCAAGTTACTTGTTTGTTGTAAGATTGTAGAAACTTGTTTGCTCCACAATTAAAACCTTATAGGTTCTCATTCACGACCACCTGACAAATGTGACAATAACAACTTCTTCATTTAAAGGCTACAGTGCTGCATTTCCTTCGGACAACGCTCGATTCTGCAAATACCGTAGTCACCTTCAGTCACTACAGGCGATTGATTTACTTGAATGATATTTTCCACACTTTGCTGAAATCATTCGGCAGACATATTTCTGCTATTCTGTCGTCTTTTAATATAAAACGGCGATTAGCTTCATTCTCTGCACCGTCACACCAGGATATGAGGTACCGACAGTATCAAAAGTACGGCACTTGCTGCGGTGGAAAAGCACCCTTTGTGTAACAGACTTGATAATTGTACAGATGAATTCTGGGTAGATTTGGGCACGCATCAGGCTCTTGGTATGAGCGGTATCGGAGCGAAATTGGAGCGAGACAGAGCAAAAGTTTTTTGTTCAGTGTAGTTGCTTGAAACAAAACCTTGGTCTGGATTACTTTTTGGAACTGAACTTCCTACCTCTGTCTAACGGAAAACTTTTGGGAATAATTTCCCCAACACTGCATTAGGCGAATGCATGCTGGATCTTTTGCCTGTTCTGAATTAACTAGGATTGTCTATATGTAAGATTGCAGTATTTAGATGTTGCTATCACTGTAAGAAATTATTAATGCATCAAGAGGCATTACATTATCAGCATCTTTTGAAGGGGAATCTACTGAAAAATATGTAACTGGATGTAAATCTTACAGAAAGAATTGGTTTAATAGCATAATTGTCATGTTAATTCAGCTGAAATACAGCGTTGAATATACTGGTTTAAACAGTAATTTTACACATTTCTATACCGTAAAATGTAAAAATTGTTCTGTAATGATGATTACAGTTTTGCTATATTTTTACAGAATTATTCTGGCACCCACAGCTGTCAGTTTTTTACTGTAAAAAACATCTTTTTTTTTTACAGTGTATGTTAAGATGCTTGTTGAAACCAGTCCTTCTAGTGACTTACCCAGTGCTGCTATCCTGGCTGTTGAATTGCCAGAATCAGTATCTGAGTACACTTCACACATGAACTCTCCACTGTCTTCCATCCTGACTTTTCTCAGTTTCATTGAGAAGTTTTTTGTGGAAATTTCCTCAGTGAAGAATTCAGCTCTTCCAGAGTATCTCCCATCCTGCGACTCTGGTCTGTTCTCTCCACCATCATACAGAAGCACCAAGATGTCACCGTCTGTCTTTATCCATTTCACCTGAAGCTCTGTCACATTAACATGGGTTTCCACAGAGCAGCTGAGAGTCACATCCTCTCCAGCATGTGCATAGACACGCTCATCAGCACCCGTCACCACCAGCCGCTCTGCAACAAGAACAGGAAAATTCACATAACCTGGCAACCGGACAACTGTGTCTTATCCCCTCCAATTCAGGGAGGTTTTTGGGTTGTTTCCATTTTAACTTGCATCACTTTTTAACAGAGGTGTCAATTTCAGGTCCAGAAAGTACAAATCCAGACCAAGATTTTGTTTCCACCAACTAGTTGAGCACTTTGTGACTGTGACTATTTATGGTCAACTGATTGGTTGAAACAAAATCCTGGTCTGGATTTTTACTTTCTGGATCTGAAATTGACACCTCTGCTTTTTCAATTCTGACCCTTTTTACATATGTGACTCAGAACGTGGTAATACATCAAGCACCCAACACCTGAAAAGTGCCGTCTGATAACTATTTGGATTTTGATGGCAGCAGTGTTGGTTTGGAATATCCCATAAAAATACCATATATTATGTATGGAGAGTATGAAAAATGATATGCTGCCTAAGCCTACCTAGGCATAGCCTGAACTGAAAGAAGGATTTGATTGTATGGTGTGGTTGGTTAAGTTTTATGCAATTTTATGCACCTAAACCTAAATGTCAACTGTCTAATGTCATTCATTTCTCTGGGAAAAATTGGCCCCTGACAGCAGTGGAGAACTGGAGATAAGAGATCGCTCTTGAGAAACAGTTTAGATCAGGGGTCTCCAACTCCGGTCCTGGAGAGCTACTGTCCAGGAGGTTTTCTCTCCTACCTGCCTTCTGATGAGCCACAGCTGTTCTCAGGTAAATACCAGAAACAGGTGTGGCTCATCAAAAGCCAGGTGGAATAGAAAACCTCCTGGACAGTAGCTCTCCAGGACCGGAGTTGGAAACCCCTGGTTTAGAGAATGTATCTAAATATACAATTATTGCAGGGTTTCCGCAGCGCTTTACAGTTAAGGCGGCTGCCTTGATAACAAACGCCTCCCATCCTGACTACGTCCCACCGAAAAAAATAAAAATCCTGCCACATCCACGCGTCCATAGACAGTAAAAGAAAACCGCATCACGATGAGCCCGAATAGCGGCATCTATTGGTTAAATATGTTATTGCACCATCTAGCTCCTGTCGCTAAGCCAGCATTCTATCCGAGTCATTATTTAATTTTATTTTTATTTTTTTTGCGTCGATTCATTGCTACATACGTTGCTACATTTTCAGGTAAATGGGTACTACAAATTGAATACAACAACCTGTCGCCGTGGGAAGGACATTTGGAAGTAAGATAATTATTCATTTAAGCTAAACATAAAGTAATAGACTGTCCTATCAACTGTTTGGTTATATCTGCTATTCTGTTTCTTCTTAAGATCTGTGGTGCAGTTATTTACTTATCAAGGCTAGCGATGTGTTTGCAAAAGGTGACACTCTGTGCTGTGTTTTGGTATGTTGGTGATGTGGTAAGGGAGGTGCCAGGCTGTTATGTACAAATAATAAAAATACTATGTTATTATTATTAATAAAGCAAAATTATTTGTCCTACCATACACTGTAATAAATTACTGTAAAAAAATTATTTATTACAGTAACATACTGTTTTTCAGTAAAACGGTACAATACTGTAGAAAAAAATGCATTCTGGGCAATATTGCTGAGCACCTTGCCATTGCCATTTTCTGCAATATACTATAACCTACTGAGTTTAATCAAATAAAATTAGGTAACAATTTGGACTCACTTTTTAGGGGTAAATATTATCATGTATCATAAGTAGTGTTGAGCGTCCGTACCAAACTTTACGGGTTTTGGTACCCAGACCCGAACCCGAACTTTTACTTTAGTTCGGTGTTCGGGCGTTTAATAAAGCTTGTTGAAAGGCTGCAGGGGGGGGGGGGGAAAGTAAAAAGCTTTTAAACTGTGGGCCCCTAGAAGCCCCCACAACCATGCTTAATAACGTCTGG
>JAODKM010000016.1:17934190-17953278 GCA_026780845.1 Petrocephalus sullivani | reverse complement strand
TCTGACTTGGCGGGGAGATGCTTTAGCTGTCGTTAAACAATGAATGTTTTACCTACCCCACTTTTTCTCTGTGAGATCCTTCTATACGAACTGTAGAGTTTCCTAAGGATTGTGTGAGTGCCTCTGTTGAGCGTTGATTCTGGCAGGATGCTACTGGTGGACACAGTGTTAGTGTTGGCTCTGTAGTTGGTGTCTTGGTTTTCTGTGGCTCTTTGGGTGCTTCTAAATGGTCCAGATTAGAAGCTCGTGCTACTAGGGTTGACATGTGATTACACCCCCCAACATCCTTTTTGGTTTCTGTAAGTGGCTAATGAGCTCCAAGTGACCGGTGTAGGCCAGCATAGTTCCTGTTTAGGAGATGGTAGAGATGACAGTGGCTCTGGAATGCACTGTGTTTACATAAAGGCCTCTCTGGGACTGACGTGGTGTACCTGACCTGCCCCTGTTCTGGGTATTCTGTTGTAAAGTAGACAAGGCTAAGGTCCTATCTGTAATCTGGGTATAGCCTTTACTGTAGCCTTGGAGTCCCTCTTGGTTGTGTCCTAAACATTCCGCCCCTACCTTGTTCTTGGCTGTATGTGTGATATGTTGTGAGCTGAAGTGAAGCATGTTCATTCTTTGCTAGTCAGCATGTCAGTTCCTTGCATAATGTTGGCGAGGGTAAGGCAGAGCATGAGAGAGCCAGACTTTCAAGGTCTGGTATGGCAAGGCAGTTATTGGCGTGACAGTGGTAGAGAAGGATCGTTGAATACACAAAAGTTATACCTCTGTAGGGTTTGTATATGTGGGTGTGGGGCGTGTGTGCACATTAAAGGTATGCAATTAATTTTGGTCATGATTTTAGCTTCCATCAGTCATCAAAACAAAACGAGTGAGATATTACAATTATTGTGCTGCGTTTCATTTCGTGACGATGCTCCCGTTTTTGTCTTGTGTTATAAACCCAGCGCACCCATTTCTAGCACCTATTTGTTGTTGAATTATATTTAGCGTTTAAGGAAATCCACTGTTCAATAAATGTATTATATTTCCAAAGTCAGTATGTAATTGTGTAAAATAATTGTATCAAAAAATCTCAGTATTGATAAAAAGATTGATTATGATTTTTGCCATAATAAAGCAGCCCTAGTAGGTGGTTTTTTCCCTCTTGTCCTGTCCCCAGTCCCCTTATTAATGGGGCAGATTTGCTCTGCATAGGAGGTGCATGGTATTGTAATCCTATTGCATATCCTAGCTTTATTAAGGTAACCGGACTGCATCAGTGATGATAGTGGATATAAAGAGGGGAACAAGAACAAGAAATGCAAAAGTGAGTGTCTGTGTGTGCGGTGCGGTGGGGGGGTCATACATCAAGTGGAACCTGTCATTGTAACATTGTGGGGACCACTTTTCACTCCCTACAAGGGGAAATTTAATTTTAAATTCTGCGACTGCAGCCAAAAAACTAGGCATGCCAAAAGGCTTGTCTTTTGTTTGTTCACTTATGTTAGGCCTGGGTGGGGATGAGGTTGTCATAGTTGGAATTAGGATTTATTCCACAGAACAGAATGAACAGTCCCCACAAAGATATGAATACAAGCATATATGTGTGTGTATGTGTGTGTGTGTATAGTAATATACTCTTTGTTTCTACTTGTCTGTGAGGAGGACACCCTCCCTTCAAATCCACTTTACCAGATTTTTTTAAACTGTTTAATGAACGTCTTCAAACTTAATTTTCTCACTGTAAAATCATAGGAACAATACAGTTCTGTGGCTCTTTTGTGTGTGGATACCACGAGAAGCTCACAAGACCACCCACTGCTGTCACATAAATTGTTCTGTCACTTTGATGCATCTTCTAGCATAAAGGAATCCTCTTCACAAGTAACAGCACAGAGTTTCCGCTCCACATACAAAGGAATGGGTCTCTCCCTATTGAGGCAGGTGGAGGTACTTGAGGAGAAATGCGTCAGTTAGAACTTACTGGTCTCCTGGGAGTGTTGTAAGGCTGGGATAGTAACCCAACACTGCACATCTGGCTGTAATTCCCCTGCCGCTCCTCTCTCAGCTGGCTTGGGCCAGTGCCGGGAATCTGCCCGGCCCACTCAACAACTCTTGTTGTTCCTGAAGGAGTCCGGGGAGAGACGCGGCAGGAGCATTTCTGGGCCGTGCCGGTCACACGGCCAGATCACACGGCACTGAGAAAAGCGCCAGAGGTCCCCCAGACATGCAGCTGAGCTGTGTTTGCAGGAAATTAGAAGAACCAACCTCTGCAACAAAGATCTGTCCTGTTTCATCACTCCCCTTTTTCTCTAGTGGTGCTGCATGCCATAATTTACACACAAGGCCGATATTCAGGCAGGTATCTTGCCACCAGTTCCACACGTAGTGTTCTTATCTGGATCGTAAAAATGTTTGCGGCTTGCGAGAGTGCACTTGTGGTGAGCTCTGCAGTACGTCAGGGATTCAGTTGCTGATTCATCGGTCAGCACTGTGGCCTGCCGATTGGCTTCTCGTGCTAGTGAGCGATGCCCATGTTTTGTGCTGCTTTTCAGTAGTCACCTGTCCCGCAGTCCCCGACGAAAGCTCCACGGGACTGTCAGGCATAGTAGTAATGCCTGTGTAATCCCATTGTTATTCCATGGCCTCCTTCTGGAAACATCTCCTTCCTGTGGTGGAGGAGCCCCGCTAACTGGGGCGAGTGCCTGCATGTAATGAGGGAGTGGCACATGCAGGCATGCTGGTGACATCATCGCTCAGCTATCTGGCTACCAGCCAATCCTAGCCTCAGAACCATCATTTCAAATGTCAAAAAAATTTCAGTAATGTTTTCTCCTCCAAACGTAACATTTGGAATGTCTTCATGATTGAAATTTTACTGACTAGATTTCATATTTATTTTAAAACAACCTGTTAGAGGGCACAACATAAAGCTGTCTTAATTTTCATACCAAAATGACCATATAGAGGATGCATTGCATTACAAATTTGAAAAATATATGGTGACCTAGCTGTACACTGTTATAATCCTAGTTCTTTTTTGAACACTGTCATCATCCGCAGCAAAGAGAGTCATAGCCAGAGTGTAGGAGATAAGCAGTGAGGTGTGGATTGGCAAGAACATTCAGCCTGCAGAAGGAATGGTCACATGGGTGTTAGAATGTAGGGTGCAGCCCTTTGGTCTGAAACTTTGTTTGTTCTTGCTGTATAATTTTAAGGGGATTTATAAGTCCTACCCAAAATGATACCGAGTTTGTGATTTGTAAACCGATAATGGCCTATTGTCCTCAAGAAAAGGGCAAATCTCATTTCTGAAAAATTGTCAGAACTTTCCAAATGTGAATGTCAAGTCAGTGGCAGCATGTGTACTTGATTGTGTCATATCTATTTATGTATTTTGTGTTTCCTGTTGTTTTGTGACATTATGAAGAAGTTACAAATATGATGAAATAGTCCCTGAAAACTAGGAAATGTGTATTATTGTTTATAGGTTTCTGCTGATCATTTGATTGCCCGTATTTCAAGGGAATATAGCGTAGTGTGACATTAATTGCAGTATCTCTTTTAACTGACAGTATGTCTTCGATTTTTGCTGCATATGGCCCCATTGACTCTCATGGGCATTCCACATTATGGGTGTCTCTGGACCATACCAAGTACTGTTCTACACTTCTGACCTCCTGAAAACTGAGAACAGTGTGAAGCAGTCCTTTCCCAAGCTGTTACCCAACCCTGTGGGACAAGCTGCTTAGTCCTGTACAGCCTGAACTCTGCAGGTTTTTGCTGAATTCTGTTGAATTATACAGAATGTTACTGTATTCTAGAGTTCTGCTCAGTTTTCGTAAAGCTGCTGTAATTCGTGAAATCTTCTGAGCTCTGAAAACTGAGCTTCATGAAAAGCACTGGCCACTATGATTAAATGTTGACGCTAAATGATCCATGATCAAGTCATACTTTTGAATGTGTGTAATGAATAGATATATAGGTGATAGTTCTGTCCCTTATTAGTTTCTAAAAATATGATTCTCTATTTGCAATGAATCCCTGGACCTTCAGAGACCTTTTCTAGAACATCTCCATATGTTCTTCATAAAACTTTTCTCTCAGTGTCCTCTTTCAGACATCTCGCACCATAAGTGATGACCAAGAGAACCTTTTGTTTTGCGAGTTGGGGTGAGAAGATGACTGTTTGTTTCTGAATAAGCATTAAAAAGAACCCCCTGGAACAGTGGAATGGAATGTTTAGCATAAATGCTATTCTTTAGATGGGTCAGTAAAATATATCAACATTTTAAAAGATATCAAACTCTTCCATAGTTGAATATGGAATCTGAACCTAGGATTTTCTTTAAAACAGATTTATGTGTAATGTTTGTGTATGATTCTCTCGCCTTGAGAACCCTCTCTCATGTGTTAAAATGAAATATCATAATTTATTGCAATTCATAAAATGGCTGACTTTGCATTCAGTCAGGAACCATAACAGGTATAAAATGTGGCATTTTTATGAGGAAAATAAGTGGAGACCATAATTCCTCTTAGTGAAAGTTGTCTGGTGAGCAATGCTGAAAGCAGAGTGGTTGAGACCCAGGGTATAAGGATGCATCGATGCATCATCATAAGGTGGCGATTCGACTGTATCTGTAATGTCTGAATTGATTTTTGGAGGCAAAATCCACCTTAAAAATTTTCTTTCTTACTGCTGGTTACTGCGCTAAGTAGCAGTTCTGGCACGCGAATTTCAGAAAAGCAACATGCAGGGGAAGGTTAATTAATATTCATAAAGGAAGTGCTACCTGATGACCTTTGTGCTATGACGCCTTTGGCTAACTCACCACCGTTTTGTAGCACAGAATGCTCTCTCATGGATAAGACGATTTTTGCGCAACATTGCTGTGTGTTTTTTTTTGCTAGCTACTGTAACAATGGTCAAGACTCTGAGGTAGCTAATGAGCTAGCTAAGTAAAAGGTAATAGTAGCCTTGGAGTTGTAACAGACATTGGTTAGCATATCAGTACTGGCCGATATTCTTTAAAAATCATTACATCTGCATCGATTCAAAGGGTCATTCTCAGCCGATATTGTTGGTCGATATTTAAACATCAAATAAGTTAGCAATACCAGACTACTAAAATAAGGGAGTCGATTGTGTTGAACAATAAGCTGTTTTCCATAGTGGAGGAAGAAGGATTTTATTGCCTAATTCACCACTTACTGGCTCACAGCATCTTTATAATTCATTATTGATTTCTTACTATTTCATTTTCCATAGCATAAAAATGGGGTAATATCATTCCAGTAATCTGCGCCACAAGCTCACACGCCCCCCCACCCCTCCCCCAAGCAGGTAGTGCACCCTTTTTGTGTTTGTTTTTTTTTCTGTGGTTCAGTAGTTTTCAATTAAGGTTTGAATTTAGGTTAAATAAGTAATCGGTTGGATCTTCATCAGGGCCAGTGATTTACACCTGTCATATTTGTTAGAATAGTCCAGAGGCTCTGCATTTCACTGTGTAGTGAGTATCAGTGTCTCAATTCATTGCTTACATTCCTGGGCAGATCTTTCAAAATCTGTTAAGAGGTATCATTAAGAGAACTAACAGCTAACCATTGCACACACACTAAGATCATATCTGGGTCTTCCGGAGGAGTCTGCGGTACAGAGGCTTCTGGTTCTGATCCAGCTGTGTGGGTTATTGCTCCATGAAGGTGGAGGGAGGGCGTCCTCCAAAATGCAAGGAGCTGCTGGGATGATTTTAGGTCAAGTGTCTACTCTATTCTAGAAAGATACATCGCACAGTCTGAGGTACCAACTCACATCTATTCTCTTCCCAGAATGCACCTTGATCTTGCTGCAGGCTAAAGCTAATAATTTCAGGTTCTCTACATAGGTAGAGAAGATGGTAGGATCAGGAGGTTGGGTGGGTTCATAAATGTTTTATGACTGAAAGTAACATTGAGAGGTTAGTAGGCTTTTTAGGGTGGATTGTTTTTGTGGATCATATTTTAGGCTACAAGTTACACTAGCCCAGGAGGAGAGGGAGAGTTTGGCTTAGCAGGCTTCCGACACATAACTTATGGAATTACCTGGACCAGAAATGACTCCCTATTCATTCTTTTTACAGTGAATGTAACCTGCTGGATTATATCGTGTTTGGGCTGGGACTTAATATCTTTGCAGAGGACAAAAATGCCTGTCAGTCCATTAGGAGACAGAGGCGACCACCTAGAGCACCAGCTTCTGAGGGGGCAAAAACCACTCCTTTGGTATGTGTCCATCCTTCAGTAACAGCTAGTAAAACCACACAACACACTGCACTGGACTGCTGAAAGACTGGGATACTGTTCTTGCCTGACTTAATATTTAAGCATTTCTAGTTGAGTCTAATCTGCACTTTAAAGCATCATGTTGGACTCTTGATTTATTACAACTATTATAACTCCATATAACTTTTGTGTGCAGTCTTATTTCATAGCAGTGTAGAGGAATATAAATCAATCTTAGAATGGGTAGGAGTTCAAAATACAGGAACGATTCAAACAAGAATAGATTGCCAAAAGCCTGCACTCTGTCTTGCACAAAACTGTCATACTCAGCAGCAACACAATCAGGATGAGCACAAAACTCTCATAAAGCCGTACGTTTTTTTTTTATGGCAAAATTGTTAATACGAACTTGTCTTTTATTTGAAGTCAGACATGACAGTCCACTAGAAATTGGCCAAGTACCAATAGGGGGCTCCGAACACCACACACTCTCATGGTGACTTTGGTTTACTCATCATCTGCCGAAAGACAACAACAGGACGTGGTTAGTGGCTGATAGTTACCCCATTCAGGGGCAGGACAGGGTTCCCTATTAAGGGTTTAAACCAGTGCTAGGTTGGAGCTCAAGAGACTGGCAAACGAGAATCTGAGGATAGCTGCCCTGAAGGGACGGCTGCTTCCTAATTAACACTTTTGAATATTTTTAATAACTTTAATATACAGTTTTAATTGCTCCTCGAGGGGTATTTGCTCTTACCCTTGTCTTCCACACCTTGTCTCCTTGCCTGGCACTCTGATAGAGAATGAAGATAGGGGAAGATGCTGCAGGTTACCAGAGGGGCTCGCCTGTGAGCCAGTAAGTACCCAAATAGCCAGTGGGGTGCAGCAGCTAGTGCAGATGTCCTTTACATGGGACCAAGGCACCATTGCCAGCTTGTGTACGATCTCCCGATACGATCTCCTGTCTAGTCTGCCTCTGCCCCTTGCTGAGGATGACATTGAGCCGTGCCTCGCTGTACTTATGCAGCCTGCTGAGAGGGGATTCTGAGAGTGCCTGCAGCCAAGTGTAGCAGCTGGTGTGGCTGGTCCACTGCTGGCTTCGGGTGAGGTGTCACACACTGCATTAAGCGGTGGAGAAGGTAGGTCTGGCCTCGTTCCCGTGCTCCCTGCCCCCTGCTGAGTGGTGGCATTCTGACAGCCCCCCAGTCTCTGCTGAAATGGTTAATGGCGTGGGCGTAGTCACTGCCGTGCTGCAGCTCTGGTGCCTGACGGAGCAGCAGCAGCACTGCGACAGCGTACTGCGTCCGTGCCCTATGAGCCCTCCTGCCCTTGTGTTTCTCGTCCGGTGGCCCGGCATGCCGTTTATGGGGGTCTAATGTGACGGCACACCTGCAGGGGGAAATCGGTGCCCCTGCTAAAACAACCAACAGCACATGGCTAGTGGCTAATAATGGCCACCGGGACAGAAGGAGGACAGTCCTTAGCTGTGCATGTGCTCTCTGTACATATGCATCTAAGAGGATGACCAACTTGATGACCCGGATGATCACTGTTCCGTATTTTTCACTAAACCATACCCCTCGAGGGGTATTTGCATTATACCCTTGTCTCCTGTGCCTCCTTACCCACCACTTATTTGTGATATTTTGGAGTTTGCATGTGGTCCCCATGTCATGTGGGTGTTCTCACTTCAACTTCACTTCACATTCTCTTACAGTCCAAAGTTAGGCGATCGGCATCCAGAGTTGTCTGTGGTGTATCGGTGTATTCGTCCTGAGATTGACTGCTATTCGTCATGTTTTGCTGCCTCAGCCTGTGTGTCAGAGACAGACTCGCAGACGAAGATCCGGTTTCGGAGTTTAATTCCGAAAGCTAAATTGCTAAGCCAGCCTCGAAATCCAGATTCGAAGTCCCGTTATTGAATGATCGGGTGCTGAGTGGGTGCTGGGGGTGTAGCAAGTGGCTGGTAAGTAAGTGCAGTTATGATTGGCTGACAGACTGTCTGTGGCTTCTTACCTTGGCCTAGGTGGTATAAGCTGCACTCCAAGTCTGGGAAGCGCGAGAAGGAGCGGGGGGACGTCCAGGTGACGGTTCAGTTTACCCGGAACAACCTGACGGCCAGCATGTATGACCTGTCCGTGAAGGACAAGCCGCGGTCCGCCTTGGGCAAGCTGAAGGACCGCGTCAAGGGCAAGAAGCGCGGTGACGCCGAGACGAACTCCGCCATCGTGCCACGGGGATACGCCGCCCTCTCGGGCTCCGGGCGCCTGGCGGGCGACGAGGAGGACGACGAGGGCGGGGCCCTGACCCGAAAGGGCAAGATGAAGGGCTTCTTCGGGAAGGGCAAGTTGCGGAAGACTTCGGACACGCGCTCTAGCACGTCGCTGACCTCCGAGGGCAGCACACTCTCCTCGCCCGGTGGCAGCCTGAGTCCCACGGCCGGCATTAGCATGGTGGTGTCTGACCTCTCCAACTCGCCCAGCAACAGCAGCAACCTGACGGCAGACAACAGCCCTGGTGAGAACGCGCCCGGCAGCGTGGTGCACTGCCGGGGGACATCCTGATGGCAGGAGGCCCCTGATGTCTGTCAAAGGAGTGCAGGATTCCCGCTTAACGGGAAGCTCTAATTAGTGATACTTATAGTTGGGGTTCTAATCACCATAGCTACTAAAAGAGCAGAGTTTTACTTTAACGCATTTTTTTTTCGTTGCAGAAGCATCAGAGCATACCACTATTTATCATAAATTACTCATGTATATTAATGAAGGCCAGTAAGTCAGGATTATAAGCTACAAGTGATTCTTAGTGATTAGAAGTTCACAGAGCATGGGATTTTTATAATAGTGATGTACAGACAGTCCCCAGGTTAGAAACGAGATCTGTCCCTAAGTCTGTCTTCAAGTCGAATTTGTAGGTAAGTCAGAAAAATAATAATAATAAGTACCTCAGTCTGATGACCTGCTGAAGCTGTGCAGTGTTTTCACGAGCATCACAAAGTAGTGCATGCATGAACCATTGTATTTAACCCAAATAATTGGCTTTATGGCAGTCTGTTAGTAAGTATGAGATGTAAGTTGGGCATTCTTAACCCGGGGACTGGCTGTACTCGTATGCTATTAAGAAAAGTATGTGCTCATATGGAAAGCGAAGCACAAGCTGTGTGAATGTGAATGGTGTGATGTAGCGTTGCTGCTCCTCCTGTCTGCCCCCCCCAGTGCACACTACACAGCCCTCCCCGCTGCTAATGACCCACAAGAGGGCATTCAGCGACGAGGCCAGCAAGGTGACCACCTTCCTGCCCTGGCCCCGTGCCGTGGAGAACCTGAAAGCCCAGAACGCAGCGCTCTCCCGCTCCACGCTCTGCATCAACGGGAGCCATGTTTACGGCGGCGAGCCGGCCGTGCCCCGCAGCGTCAGCGTCCTGCAGACCCGCCTGGGCTTGCTGGACAAGTGCTCGCCACTCTCCCGCTCGCTGCAGAACCTCACCCGCCGCAGCGAGGACCCCACCAGGGCCGCCGGGGCTGTCAGGCGCTGGTCTTTTGACAGAGGCGGGAAGGAGGAGAAGTCCGTCATGGCCCCCGCCCCGAAGCAGCCAGAGGGCGGCCTGGAGGAGCAGAGCCAGGGGCAGGTGACCCCTGCAGCCCCAGTGGTAAAGCCAGAACCTGCTAGCGAGGGAAAGAAGCCCAAAAAGAACCTGTTCTCCCAGGGCAAGAGCGATTCCACTGGGAAGGGAGTAGAGGTGGGCAAGGCCCAGCAGAACCCCACTACCGAGGAGAGACCCAGGGGCTGGTTTGGCACCAAGGACCCCCAGAACAAACCAAGGTAAGTGTTTGCCTTTCCTGTCCCGGGTTTTTAAATGTAACCACTTCTGGCGCAAATCCTTTTAGCCAGCAGCGGACCTTCAGGTGAGTAAATAGGGTGTTAATGTAAAGGACACAGAGATGCAAAGTTAGTTAACATAAAGGTTCGTAGGATTCATATTTAGGTTAAACCAGATAAACCGATAAACTGGTTGATAAACTGCTCTTTACGCACCCACACTAGGACTATATTGGATAGATTGGTCAGGCAATGGTAAGTACACAGTAAGTACACAATATGGATATTAAACCTAACTTGCCAAAACGTTTAACTTTTCAAAATATGAAGTGTTATAAACTGTATATTTATTTTAAATTAACAGTTAATTCATGCTAATAATGGCAGTTTATTACATGTACATTTAATGGCAAATGTAACTAGGACACTACCAGAAGAGCAGCACTGTGTCGGGATGTATGTATGTGTGGATTGCACACTAAATCTCGGAGAGATACAGTATGTGTTCTGCCTTAAGAGGGCAACATCCTGAATTCCTGATAGAATAGTCATAGTCTGATAGTGATTCCTGTTAGAAACTTAAAAACGGAATGCCCAAGTGGCAGTCATTCTCAGGTTAAATGCCTGGAGATTTACCACGGAGTTTTCTGTGTAAAGAAGACCACCTACTGCCTTAAATGGCCAAAATACATTAAAACGGTGCATCTGTATAAATAAGAAGAAGGACCTGATGATTTACTATTTAGATAGGGGTGTTGTGGGAAAGCTTTTTCACAGGCCTACATTACTGTTTAAAACATGTGCTTAGATTGTGGAGTAGTTCAGGATTAGGGTCTGGCTTAATTTCCTCTTACTCGGTAGTTGCTATTGTGCTTGCAAACAGTGATTGTGGAGCTGCTCTTTTTGTGGTCTTACTGAATTCTAGGTTGTGACTGGTGCATGCTGGGAAGCCTCTGGTGCATGCTGGGAGCTCTGTTTCATGCTGGGAACTCTAATCACGTGCTGGTTTTTATTGTTTGAATTAAAATACATCAGATCCCTGTGTATGGTAACTGCATACATGGATAATGACGTGTGGCTCCAGATGTACTGCATAGGTGATGATTGCAGGGTGTAAGTGAAGAGGAAGTGTTGAGGAAGTGCCCCATGTTGTGGGATAAATTCTACAAAGAGCTGAATTTTAACACAACTGCAGATGGGGTAGGACAAACCAGTGATTCCTGATTCGTCTGTATTTTTTGTTGTGATAACTTTGGGAATTATGCTGTACTGCAGCAAGTTTTGAATATTTTCCAAGCAGAATGGAGACTTTCAGTGTACATGTTGTCAAAAATTTCATGCAGGTCCGAGTGCAGTCCAAACACACTAATAATCCAGAGGTCGGTTCCCAGGTCAATGGAGTTCTGCTTCCTCTTTGTAATTGATCTTAGGTGTCAGGGTATTTGGTTACCACTAACAAAAGAAAAACACTAAATAGAAACAGAAACCTGAAAGAGTACCTTCCTGTGGTATTCAAAAAAATCTTCAGCGAGATTTTATCTTTTTAGTTTCTGTGATGGGATTCTGCATTCTTATGTATTTTCCTGATCTTGTCTCTGTCTTCAGCTCAACTGCCTCTTTTATCTGTGAGAATATAATATTTTAATAAGACCCAGCTGGGCATCATTAATGGTATGTTTGCATGGTTCTGGGCAGACCCAGCCCATAGGGCCTTTGGATTTTTATTTAGCAGAACACAATAGTTCTTCATAATTCGGTGTATTGAAATGATCTCTGAAAGCTGCTTTGGGGTTCAGGCATCTTTCTTACATGGTGCTTTAAACCTATTTAAATCTCTTTATTTCACAGTACAGGGCAGCTGCCTCATCACTGTGACTGTGTTTAAATAAATCTGCCATTTCTGGTAATATTAAATTTGAAGCATCTTTGAAGGTCTTTGTCTCTTGGGTCGCTTGAAATAGTTTTGGGATCGGAATCCTTCGGCTCAGAATGGCTTTGTCATGTCTGCCCCTTCTTTTCGCTCCGTATTCCTTACTGCAGTCTCATTTTTAACGTTTCATTCTTTCACTTTAAAAGCAGCTAAATGTTTGAAATTGCAGATGCGCCCTTGTGCTTACTGCAAAGCTCAATCCAAAACAGCGCGACATCTCAAAACAAGCATATGAAATACATTTGTGTCTGTTACTGCTTATGCCTTCAGTATACCAGTATTGATTAGAGCTTGCTTATCTAGAACAAAAACAAATAGAGTTAATAAAATCTGTTTCTGTTTTTCTAAGCTCAAAGTTTGTATGCTTCTTATAAACACCCACCACACAATATGAAATGACTCCTTAAGAATATGAATCAGCTTACGCAAAAAATAGTGCAGAAAGAAACCTGGAAAGCAGAGCTGTAACACATCAGCGATCTGCAAGCTAAGTAGATTCTTCACAGAGCTGTAGTGATATTTCCTTTGTCAGAGAGGGATATTTACCATTCTATCTGGGGTCGCCGTATCGTAGCCCCTTACTTACTGCAGACCTTCTCTGAGCTGGCTGGCTTGTCCGTGGCTCTGAACTAACTAAGAGGACTATTTGTGCCTTCCCTCCACAGCCCGGAAGTGTCTCCTAAGGTAGAAACCAGCACAGATGCACCCTATCACCTCTCACCTCACTCCCCCAGTCACCTTTCCTCCCGTGCTAGTCCCGCTTCTCCTCTCGGCCTGGCTGCCCTGGGCAGTCCCCGCCATGCTAACCCCTTCACCTCCTCCCCGGCTACCCCTCCAATGTCTCCTTCAAACCCATTCTTTACCCATCTACAGTATAACCCTTTCTTTGAGGAGCTCATAGCTGACCAGACTCTTAAAACTGTATCGCCTGCTCCCTGCCCCCCCAATTCTCCCCTCTGGCCTTCTGCACCTCCCCCCAACTGGCCTGGCACCTGTCCTTCCAACAATAACACTCAAGCCCTGCAGGAGAATATCGCCTCCAAGAGGGAGCGTCCCATAGGTGTGTGCAGACAGCGATCCCTGCCCGAACTGCTCCGGAGATCCCCTGGCTTAGCAGCAAACCAGTGCCCCGAATTGCCTGCCACGCGCTCCATGTCTGAGAGCTCTGCGGAGTGGGACGACTCATTCGAGGCCTTTGCTGCCAGCAGGCTAAGGTCGCAGAAAGGCCCGGCCCTTCATTCGCCATCCAAAGTGCTCTCCCCTCACAGAACAAACAGTCTCCCTCGAAGCAGACCAACGTGTTGCATTAAGGAGGAGACGTCCGCCGACCTTGAACCTGATGGCAAAGCCCCACCACTGCCCCCGCGCAGGCCCGTCACAGAGGTGCGACAAGACAGCTGGTTGGACCGAGCTGAGGAGCTGGCAGTGACAAAAGAGGCACGGCTGTTGTTCCAGACAGATGTAGCATCCATGCAACACCAGAAGGGGGCGAATTACAGCAGAATGATGACCTCTCCTTCCCAGCAGCCCCTGTCAGGTACAGAATTATTCACAGAAGGAGGTGCAAGTAGGTCTCCTATTGGCTGTGGTCCCTCCCCTTCAGATTTACTGGACAGCCACACTGCAGAGACCGTGATTGGACACCACAATAGTAGTCTGGAGACAACTAGAAGTAAAACTGAAAACGGGAAAGAAACCGAGGACAAATGTATTTCTGAAAGTTATTTGGAAAATCTCAATAGTGTTAAGCCTGAAGCCATTGCAGGAGAATCTGAGAAACATTTAAGTGGTGGTAGTCCTATTTTTGCTGAAGTATCCACGAGCGATGAAACTATTTCAGAGCTTACTGTAAATACACCTGAACTCCGGAGTGACACATTGAGCCATTTTGTCACTGAAATGCCAACAAGTAAATCAGATGTAGCCGGAGGAATCCAATCTCACAAACTTTTAGAAGCTAGCTTTAAAGACTTGGATGTTATCACAGATATTGCATGCAAGAAAACTTCGAAAATTGCCACTGTATATCCAAGAACTAATAAAATTACCAATTCACTTTGCCCGGCCTTGCAAGAAGCCACTACGAGTGTTGAAGGTGTTGCCAAAACAAAAGAAGCTAATAATAACTACAAAAATGTAGTGGCTTCTGGAGCTGTTCCTGGGACCATCATTACTGAAAGTTACTCCAAACCTTCTTTCCCTGAGTTCTGCTCAGAATCTAGTACTCTTGAAAGCAAAAAAGCATTTGAGTTTATGTCAGAAATCTACCAAAACGCTGTTGTCGAACCAGATTTGTCTGTTTCTACAAAACCTTTGAAACTCACAAATAGCACTTGTTTTCAGCAACATTCGTCAGGGTTTGAAAACGGAGCCAGAGGCTCCACCCTTGTCTCGCCTCCTGCAGATAAATTCCAACCGGCATGCAATTTGACAAGGGCAACTGAAAAGGAACCAAGTTCTGAAAGAGTGCCCAGCATGAGCTCAAGAGCTGAAGTGATTCCAGATAACAAACTTGCACTTGATTTTCAGCACAATGACATGAACCTGAATCACTCAACTTTGCCAGTTATGCGTAGCACTTTTCAAGGAAATGCTAAAGACATTTCTGGAAACAATTTAAATGTCACTAGCACTTTAACTTTTGATTGCCCTGAAACAAATTCTGTGAGCTCTGATTTCTTTGTAGTTAACCTTAATACTGCCAGTGAAGATGGGCTGTCTGAGGCAACGACCAATCAGGAACTTGTGAACTCCTCAAGAAAGGACACTTGCCATGAGACTCTGCCTTTCAATACTACAGGCACACATCCCCCGGAAGACCAGTCTAGACCAATAGGTGATTCTACTGGTGAGTTCCAAATTTCGAAGGGTCCCTCCAAAGACACTGTGATAAGGAAAGAAGAGGAGATCCATGCACCAAAGCCACCCTGGCTGTTCAGCAGTCTCCCTGTGATGGAAGATAAGGATACATTTCAAGGCAAGGAATTACATGTCAAAGGGCCATCTCCTGATCACAGCACTGAGGATTGTCTCAAAAGCCAGATGATGAGTGCTGCAAAGGAAATACATGAACCCCTTGGAAGAAAGCCTTTTCCCCATCAGCTGCAGATGGAAGACTGTTCTTCACCCATTACATCGAGTCTTGCCTCAACAGTCTCCCAAAACCAGGAAATAATACCACAATCCCATGTTGCCAGGACTGAGTCTAAATATGGCCATAAAGAATGTACTCTATTGGAACAGCCTCTTTCTGAGAGTGCAAAGGAGAACAGCTTTAAAGACCTTCATGCCAAAGTAGCTCCCGACTGTAGAAGCCTCAGAGGTGACTTACCTTCCGGACATTCTCTGCATGTCTGCACCCACCAGGCTTCCTCTGCCTCCTCCCCAGTAGCTAAAACTAATTCCCAGTGTGCCCTTTCCCCCTCTCCCATCCTGCCCCTCATGACTGTGAGGCCATCAGAAAGGACCCCCAAGGTTGCCGCCCCCTTCTCCACTGTCCTACCACTGATTGGTGCAGCGCACACGGTTTTGCCCGAGGAGACACAGCCGGCCTCCAGCATCCTGTCCCGTCATGAGAGCAGGTGAGACAAACATCTAGCTTAGAAGACGGTCCAACACTCCCTCATTGATGGCTAACCCATCCCACTGATTTTACCTGTATACCTCATGTTATACTATATTAAAATCAATGTATTACAGTTGCAAGGGATGCCGTTGTACAGATGGGGGGGGGGGGAGGACCTCTCAGAGAAAGTCAGTTGTGAAACGTCTTGGCTTGGATGAAAAAGTTTATTCACTAACAAATTACCTTAAGCAGCATTGCAGGATACATCATATTTACAGCTGTAGGATTTAGTGTAAAACACTCAATAGCCATTAAATAAATCTATTTCTTTAAACCCATATAAATTAGCCTCTACTATAGTAATATAACGGTCAGGTACATATTATAACTCAGTTATTTCACTAATCCCAAGATTAACTTGCACTAATTATAGAGGGGTTTATTAGTGTCAGTAGTTTTATCCAGCTTGGGGTTACATAGAATTTTTAGAGAATTCTTAAGTTTGTGGTGTTCAGCTTTTTTTTTTTTTTAATTAACAAGAACTGACTCCAGAATGAATTTAAAAAGTCAATGAAAAGAAGGAATAATGAAGTATACAAATTACATTGCATCATTTTAATATTTAAAAAGGTGTTTTATTTTGTTATAATATACGTGGCAATTACAAGGTGGTGAAAAGGATGCTTAGGAACAATCCTGGCAATCCGCTTGGGTATGTATCACAGCCAGCACACACATTGTTCTGTATAATTATACATTTTAATATACAGATTTTTTGTTCCGTCTCTCGGTGAAAGACATGCAAGCACTGTCTGAATTTAAGAAAATGTTTGTCTCCCTGGCCACTAGAGGGCAACCTCATCCACTGCACAGCACCACACGTGACCATAAAGCGCAAGCTCCTATTGATATCATGACATGCCCACTAATTAGGCCTCATTGGGATTCTATTTAAACAGCCTGCAGAGCTCTGCTTAGTGCTTAATTCTGAAGCTATTTTCTTCGGTTCAAGACTAAGAATTATTGTCCCTATAGTTAATCCATGGTTCCTGATCCATGCCTGGTATCTTGTGTTAACTGTTTGCCAATTGCTCACATAAATGTCAGTTGTCAGTCTAGCCTGTTTGGTCTCCTGTGTTACTAGGTGAGTCCCTAACGTTGCCTTATGGCTTATGGTCTGATCCATTGCTTCTCCATTCTGCTCTCTGTAAGGATTCAGCAGTTTTTTCCTGACGCCCTTCACTTATGTTTATGTCCTTCCAAAGTGGCCGTCCACTGCTGTGTGGCAAAATACTGAGCAGCTAGACATCAGAAGTAGTGTGTGGGGAACCAAACATATAAAAATAAATATAAAACTATATAAATAAATATCACGCTATTAGGAACCTGAAGCTAAACCTGCATATTTCTCTGTTTCAGAGAATTAATATAAATAGATCTTTAAAAAAAAATGTGAATACATGTTTCAAAAGGACCTTTGCAGGTGGTGGTAGGACTGACATAGTGAATTGTTTTTGATGGTGGTGGGGAAATAAGCGGAACTGATGAATATTGTCGTTAAATTATTTTTGAACAACATTCAAAGCAGCATGACCTGCATGTATGAATAAAATGGCATTAATGTCTAGTTAGGTCTGTCTGAGCCTCTCATGCTGCTAATAGCTGGTTTAATCTCATGCCATTTAATTTGATATGATCCTGTCCCTAAACCATCTTGAGAAGTTGTAGTGGTTATACTTACTTAAAGGGGCCTAATTCATAATGGGACACATCAAAGTATCCAGGGTTTCTTGGAATAGCAGATCATAGTAGAATCTCCCCCCTTAGGTTCATACATTATTTTATACATTTGCGTAGTTAATAACCATGAGACTGGCACATACAGGGAAGTAAATCACTGTATGTGCCATTAACATATGGCCAGTGTTCCAGTTTTTATTACCCAGTAGACCGAATGGAGGTATTGTGTGGAAGTCACTGGAAGGGAATAAGGGTGCAAGGTCACAGGCTTATGGAGAGCGATTCGAGATGGTAGTCAAGGACCGAAGGAACCTCGGGGCCTTGACAACCGCATCAGCAGCGAGGTTAAAGTCAGCCAGCATTTAGCAAACGTCTGCAGCTGAAGTCCAGGGCTTTCCAGCAAGGAGGTTGTTTTTAAGTACTAAGCACAATGCATCACACAGTCTGACATCCTTCTGGCTGTCACTCTGCCCACAGCTGGTCATTTCAGGTCAGGAATTTAGGCTTTTTTTCTATTTTTTAATATAATTGCTGGTTAAAGACGTTGACGTCACACTCCTAGACACTGTCACTTGTCTACAAGGTATTTGAACCTCATCTCTATGCGGTGTTGCCTGCATTGGAGAGCTCCTGGACATGGCCTGTCGCATCACCCCCCCGTCTGCCCTCTCATGTCTCCCCTCTCCTACCTCTGCACGCCACCATCTCCCTTGTGGATTTTGGTGTTTGCGGTTGTATCTATGCTCAGTTTCCTGGGACACAGAGTCTGAGAAACCCCATTTTCCTTAGGGCCCCTGTGTGAAGCTGCTTTTGGGTGGTGGGATGCCCAGTCCAATTAGCAGGCCAGAGTCCTCTGCTGACACTACAATTATTTTCCCCTGTTTCCTATTGAGCCTTTTGGGGTCGGAGGAGGTCCGTGGGGTACCTGACAACACCTTGAGTAACATTTTTGGAGTGTTTGAAGCTTGGGAGAGGTGGTACCTCTCATCCAATCAGGACATCTCCTGGAAACCACTCATCTGGTGGACAGATTCTCCCTGAACTAGTTCCTAATCTTAACTTGGCTGAGATTTAGAATTGTATCTATTTCTGGTTGGCATTGTGCCAAGCATTTAAAAAACGTGTGATACATATGTAAAGGAACCCAAATATGGAGAAACATCTACTAATGGGCATCTTGGTGGTATGGTATTAAAACTTAAAACTGTTTTAAAACTTTAAAACTGTTTTTTGTTTGTAAAGGGTTTCGTATTTCCTTGTGAATAATGTTAGTGTGGAGTTTAACTTAATGGTTACTAATAAGTTTTTAAAAGTTTATTGAAGAAACATTAAAAAATGTTCGTCTTTTTCAGTTGTCTCATTTGAAGGAAAAAATGCAATTTTTTCCCTGAAACATCCATATTTAAATGGTCACTCTGTACTACAAATACCATCTAAACATGGCTTTTATGTCTGCTTTTAGAGAAAAGCTGTCTTCTGGAATACAGTTCTTTTTCTTCTTGGTATAGCTATGTAAATGCTGATCTGTTATGTGTAATCATTTTATGGAATCCCATGCCGAGCTCTTATCATTTTCATGGATGCAATAGAAAATGATGTGGAAAGAAACTTTCTTAAAAAAACAAACTGTCTGGGGTCTATGTCCGTGGCTCATACACCCCTCCCCAAAGCTCTCAGTGAGTTGTACCCCCCCCCCCACAGGCCCAGAGATATGTTTAAGTTTTTTGGGGGATTTTTGGGGGGGGGGGGGGGGGGGGGGGGGGGACAAAACTGTGAAGAGAAAATATT
>JAODKM010000016.1:17921297-17934090 GCA_026780845.1 Petrocephalus sullivani | reverse complement strand
CTCCGAAGGTTCCACATAATGTGACCTTCAGAGAACCTTTAGGGAACGTTTCCAGAACGTTCGGTGTTTGCTGGGAAGATTATCGCACAGTGTGATCAGTAATGATCTTATAAGACTGTTGAAGTCACACATTGTGCATCAGGCATTACACTGTAGAACTATGGTGTGGCAGGCTGAAGGTAGGCATGTATTCCCTGCTTTGTTTAATGTTAAAAAACTTTTTGCAGTTACAGTAAGCTGCACTTACCTCTATATGTTTTCTGACGTCGGACATAGATTGTTTCGATGTCGACAATGTATGGACAACCGGCAAACAAGCATTACATTGGACAGTTGTGCCTTTTCCTGAAACATATTGGAAACATTTTTTTATATATACAGTGGTACCTCGGTATACGTCCTTAATCCGTTCCAGATCATTGGACTTATACCAAACAGGACATTTAACAAACAATTTTTTCCCATAATAAATAAAGGGAAAATGATTAATCCGTTCCCATGAAAAAAAAAATCTTATTGTTATTGGCATATTATATATTGATAGAACTCATGGTTAATGAATTCACAAAAAAAATACGCAGGTTGCGCCGGTTGTTCACTGAATGGTAGCAACTGGCGTACTGACACTCGTGGGCAGCCGTGGCTTTGTCTCGAGAGAGGTAAACAAGGGGAGCGCGCAGTGTCCTGACTCATTCTGACCCCTACAAGTTCTAGCACGTGAGTAGTATTCCAAACAAAGGTCGTACACCAAGCAAAAGCTTTTGCGTCCAAACAGGAAGTATACCAAGTTGCACTTATTCCAAAGTGGACGCATACCCAGGTACCACTGTATATATATTTCCAGCAATGGAAATATATTTTCTTTTGTTAAGCCAACGTAACTGATTACAATTACATATTTTTTGTTATTAAATTACATAACGCCGTTACATGTAACTCGTTACTCCCCAACACTGCCTGTGACCCAGGGTGATTGGGCTGGAATGGGGCTGTTCGGTGATAAGACTAAATCACAGACTGACACACATGACATGCGTGCTGTACCTTCACATGCTGCCCCCCTTTACAGACTGCGCCTGACAGCTCCGCCCAGTACCAGCAGCTGACACACAGCGAGCTGGTCAGTCTGCTGCTACAGAAAGAGGCGGAGCTGGAGAAGCAGAAGGCGGAGCTTGAGAAGCAGGGGGCGCTGCTGGACAAGCGGGAGGTGGAGCTGAAGAAGATGAAGATGCAGGTGCGCGACCTGGAGGACTACATCGACCGGCTGCTGGTGCGCATCATGGAACAGACGCCCGCACTCTTGCAGGTGCGCTCCAGAAACAAGTGATGCGCGCAGGAGGGATCTGGACGGGCTAAGGCCCCCTGCTGGCCGGCCCCGGCATCACAGACCCCACTGCGCAGCTCCACGTCTCCTCCCACCTATACTGCCACGCCACTGCAAAGCCAGCAAAAGCCATGCCTGCATGCTTAACATCCACGGAGCCGTTCCCGGGCTTAAACGGAGGGATCCGGGGGACCCGGACGGCTCCGGGTTCAATGCATAGTCTTCAGTTCCGGGGATGGGGGAGGGGGGTGTTCTGTTTGTGTGACGAAAGCTGCTACCTCAGATGGGGTTTCAAGAGCCATTTTGCTTTGCTTGCTTCTAGAGCAGCAGGACAGGAATCAGGGTGGTGGGGGGAGGGTCCCTGTGGTTCTATGCATTGAGCCTGTGTAGCCTACTCTTAGGCTGTGCCCTACCTTGCCATTGTCTCCTCAGCTGCTTCTGTGATGCCCCATCAGCCATGGTAAGCTTGCAGCTCTCTGACACGCATACCTAAGGAAGAGCTGTGATGCTGGGCGGGGGGGAGCCCCAGAACCCGCAGGCCCCGGTCGTCTGTAGGGAGGTTAGAGTTAGCTCACAGTGAGCGTAGATAAAGCCATTAGCGCCCCAGCTAAACCTAAGTGTTAGGTCACGCATTTCGTTTGTTTTTAGCTCTGAGCTGCTGGAAGAGTGCCGAGGAAATGGATAGGATCACGTGGGGTGATCCTTCTCAGAGTGCCGTCAGCAGGGCGAATCGGAGCACTCACTGACTCTATCAGGCCAGGGCCTTAGTGGTCTAGTTCGCAGTTTTTTTATTTAGTACTTAATGTTTAAGAATGGCTTTATGCAAATATGTACCACCTGACTGAGTTTTGTTTGTTAAAACCATCCCTGATCTAAGCTGTGCTTTCAAGAACAAATACAGCCATGTTAATGAAGATAGTATTTTAAATTCAGTGGTATGTAGGTGGTCCATCTATACCCACGAAATGCCAAACAAACACATTTCACAAATTGTAAAAATTACAGGAACGTACTCCTCAAATGAAGAAGATACTGTGTGAAAGTATCATGGGAGATGAATTTAATTAATCTGTCCCTTGGATTTTCTTCCTGTTATGTGTACTATTTCTGTACAGTATTACTGCACTTGCAAGGTACCGTTTCACAAAAGCCTTTTTCAGAACTGGCTCCAACACTAGTCCAAATGAGTCACAGACCAAATAGCTATCTGAGGGTCTATGAGCCACTCTGCCTTTTTGTACTGGTTTCTCTGCGTGGAAAGGTTTACGTTTGCTCTCAGACAACTCGTGCTTCACGTAGAACACCGAGTAAACCCTCGTTCTCTTCTCACATCAGTGATCACTTAAATCTGGAGCCAGCGTTCTAGCTGTGTGTCTAAAATATTTTAGAATTATTCTTTTTTTTGCCCAAGGAATGTAGATGGATAAACAGGTGCAGTTTACAGTTGTGAATATGATCCTTTATTTTTTCCCTTCATCATGTTTTAATATTGTTTGCTTTATTGCTTTCATGTTTATATAGCACTAATTTAGCTAGTGCATCATAGTGTATATGGCGTATGTTTAAATACTGAATGAAAAAGCAAATGAGATGCTCTTCCACAAAAGGCAGTGCATTGCTCTGCAGGTGTGGGGGAAATGGGCTGAAGAATGAAATACGAAAGTATTTTGTTTTGCAGAGAACAACATGGAAATGCCTCAGTGAGCAAAAGAGCCCACCAGATCATGGTCTGACTAAACGCCTTCGGGGTGAATACAATGCAGTTACAGCAAGACCACCATCATTCCTGTCATTATTAATACCACCAGCTTTCTTGTGTTCCCCTTCATAACTGAGTAGAAAGTCTTCCGGATACATTAAGCGTGCTTGAACGGTCATGAGGACAGTGTTACTCACAACTGTGTGTTAATCACAGCTACGCTTACTCCTCAAAATATGATTTTAGGGCTTCATCTTCCTGCCAATGGCTTTTCCATGTAAGCCCTAGTTATGGAGTTAAGAAAAAAGTTGCTGAAACAGAACAGCATGATGATGGAAAGGCTTCTTCATTCTCCCATTCTTCAGGAATCACATGCCTGCCGTACTCTGAATGTCCAGCTGCGTGTTTAGCTGCTTCCCAGCTGTGGAGGAAACTCGGGCGTTTCTGTTTCTTCTTACAGCAGTAATTCACAGCCTTTTAGGGTCTGTATTATAGTTTTAGTTGGTATTACAGCGACTCTTGGAGTATAACAGTATATTATTTGATGAAATAAAAACCACAAGCAGCACTTTTTATTTAATATTGGCACCTTCATGACATACTTCTAGTGGAGGATACTGGGGTTAGATCTGGAATATAACTCTTGAGGATGAGTGTTGTTTGCACTAGTATCAACACCTTACGTATTCGTACTTAGGTTTCAGGTTAAATCTTGTGAGATATTTGCTGTTTGTGTCCCCAGAGCCCTTGCAGTCTAGCCTTGTCTCCACTGCAGTCCTGTGCAGCTTTGCCAGTATAAGGACAATGTACACAAACGTGCTGAACTTATGCACTGTGTAATGTAAAATAAAGCATTGCTATTTCACCGCAGGTTTGTGTGGCATTCTTTGAGCATTCTTATATAACATGCATAAGTCATTCACTCACACGTTGACATTTTAAAGACATTTTTATATGAAACAGCATCGATGTGCTATTAAATACGCCCTATTAATATAGCAAGTAACAACTATTAAATAATGGAAAATAAGTAAAATGTAATTATGACATTTATTATTTTAAAACATTTCTAAGGCTACAGACCTGCTTTATTTTTTGTAACGCCCATAATGCGGCAAATCCCGCTGTCCTAGAAAAATCACATTTTTGCCACCAGAGGGCAATATTACTCCTATTATTGATCTAATCGTTCATATCTTGGTTCCAGCATTAAGCTTTGACCACTTGTATTTCTTAAAAAATCTTTAACTTATTAAACTGGATGTTTTGAAAAATGTTGAGGTTAAATCAATTTATTCATAGCAGGTACAATTCTAGTAACCGAATCGAAACCCTTGTTGAGAAATTAGATAAAAGTTCGAACTTATACAATGGCTCAACACTGACAGTAAAATGAGATTCTTTATGTATAATCCAAAATATATAGACTATTTTTTTTACCATTTATTAACACAAATGGACGGAAAGGCTAGTGCGGCACACTTTCATAGCTACTGAAAATAACAGATAATTACAGTAATTAACATGTATTTCGAAAGCAAATACAAACCATGTGTTCTGATTCATATATTTACAGTGTGACACACTGAATAATATATTCAACCATAATGCACTATTTATATTGTTATTGTTGTAGGAATCTTATTATTGTCTTAGGTAGCAAAGCTTAGCTTATGGCTCAACCAGGGCCGCAGTAATTGGTGGTGGTGGTGGTGGTGGGGTCGGGGGGGGTAGTTAGGACGACCCAAATTGGTCTGGGTTGGGGGCCCAGAAATTTCCAGCGGCACCCCTGGACTCCACACATCTGTCCTGCTTACAGCTGTCTGCACTTACATGTCATTTTGCTTATTTCTCGCCGGAGCCGCGATCTCTCTCGTTCTGTTAATGAGATCATTATTACTTTGGCATCGTTTAATTATTCTCTGTCCCAAGGGTTTCAAATGATCGTTATTAAGAAATTAAGAACATAAGAAATATACAAACAAGAGGAGGCCATTCGGCCCATCAAGCTCGTTTGGGGAGAACTTAACTAATAGCTCAGAGTTGTTAAAATCTTATCTAGCCCTGATTTAAGGAAACCCAAGGTTTTAGCTTACACTACACTAACAGGAAGACTATAAGAACTCGCTGTGTTCTTAGAAAAAGTGCTTCCTCAAATCCAGCTTAAAATGTTCTCCCGCTAATTTCCACCTAAATGAAACAAATTATAAACACAATTATTGTATAACTATTATAAAATGAACAACAGAGTAATATAATTACATGCTGGGGAATGCGTGTGGTGTTACAAAAATGTGAGAAATCTATAATAACAATAGATAAATAGGCGACACTCAATTTCAGCTAGTCGTAGAAACCTGTAAATTGTAAATATACATTAAGCCAAAATAAAAGAGCAATCGTAATAAATCTATTTCAATGTCTAGTGTAAAATACAGGCTACATGAACCAAATCCAGCAGCAAAATGCAAAAAAAGCGAACTATATTTCCCAAAATGCCATGAGAAAACTAATTCCTCCGTTTTGTGGGATGTGTAGTCATTTTACCCATCCAAAGACTTTGTTTCTTCGAAGACCACTAATAAAATTGACTACATTTCCCATAAAACACTGCAACCCATTTACACCAGTACTTTCGCAGAGGAGTGAAAGAGTACTTTGCTCCGTCTTTAAAATCCTGTTTTGCCGTATGATTCATTAATAATTAATACTTATTTGGTGTCATGGCGGAATCTGCAGTTTGTCCCGCATTCCAGCTAGGAAAATCGCAATACAGCCAGGTAAAGCATTTCATCTTATTGTTTTGCGAAGCCCGGCACGAAACGCTGTATAAGGAGAGCTAGCTAGCCGCGCCTGATCTACTTTTACCGGGACCGACGGCGGCGGCGGCGCCGGCGTTACTCCCGAGGACGGCTTTTCGCGCGGTCCTCGCCGGCACCGCGTTTTTCGCTAAGTTGCGTGCCACCTCGGCCATGTCCTCGCTCCCCCTTCTAGGAAATGCCGAGGCAACTCTTCGATCGCGGAAAGAAAATTAGTTTGCATCCGTTTTTCCGAAAACGGGGCTGTTCTGGAGGTTTCCTTATTTATATACGTATTAAACAGCGTCATCGATTAATAACGCACGGCGAATTGCTAATCGGCGTCAGTTAACGTAAAAGCATGGTTTTACTTTGCACCATTGCGTTACTGGGTGTCCGCATAGGCATCCCGCTGGCTCGGTCCGGTGTTCCCCAGCGCGATGCCCCCCGCTCCCGGCCCCGGGCCGCTCAGCGTGCCCAGTCCGCTCTTGTGCATTTTGCTGCCATACTCGCACCAAACTTCACAGCCTACACACCCCCGGTCGCCGCTCGGGATAAACAATTTTGAATGAATTATTCACTTTCCAGTGCACGCAGTTGGCAGTCTAATTGGCCTTTACGCCTCTTCACAGAAAAGGAGCGATCATTTATGAATGGCCAAAGCCTACACTGATACTTTGTCTTGTTCTAGCTATGTAAAAAAAAAAAAAAAAAAGATATAAATTTATGTATGTGTTCAGTTTCATAATTAACAAAAAGATTGATAACCTATATTTAAGGGGTACAAATGCCTCAGTATTATCAATGAGACACGGTATGGCTTGCCGCCTTATTTTGGACTAATTGTGCTATGAGAATAGTAGATATGTGCACTAATGCACGCCTGTCACATGATGGGATTGATGCCAATACCTGTCACACTGCATGCAGGTCATTGGATTGGCACTAGTACCCAAACGCACATTTGGTTTATGGTGTTGGTGCCGATAAACAGCTGAAACAAGTCGAGTACCTCAGCCACTTGAACCGCAGTATTTACATTATCTATATTTTTCAGCATAGTGTAGGCCATTGATAAATGTGATATTCAGGTGGGTTCAGATGTTAAATTATTTCCAACACACTGACCCAAAAATGCTTTTTTTCCGCCCCCTCACAGAACACCTATTCTGGGCGACTGAGACACTTCCTGGACGTGATCGATCCCCGGACCCTCTTTGTGTCTGAGGTACAAAAGAGCATCTGAAATGTGTCCTACCTACTTACTAAATACAACAGCCTTAATAAGTACTCAATATGATGGTGTGACTTTAGGCACCCAGGCCAACCATTCGAAATTATTTGGAAAATTAATTTTTTATTCCTAAGCAAATAACAGGTTCAATTGAATGATAAGCTACATAGCATTTTTGAAAAATTTATGCACTTCCTACAGCTGTTTTTTTATACTTATAGGGAGATTCGGCTTGTGCTGTGTTTCAGTTGTAACATTTTAAATAAAATCCTAATCTTTCATAACAGATAAGTCAGATAATTATAGGCTGGGGTATACCCTGGGTGGGATGCCAGTCCATCACAGGGCACAAGGTTGGGGTACACCCTGGGCAGGATGCCAGTCCATCACAGGGCACAAGGCCTGGGGTACACCCAGGGTGGAATGCCAGTCCATCACAGAGCACAAGGCTTTGGTACACCCTGGGCAGGATGCCAGTCCATCACAGGGCACAAGGCTGGAGTACACCCTGGGTGGGATGCCAGTCCATCACAGGGCACAGGCCTGGGGTACACCCTGGGTGGGATGCCAGTCCATCACAGGGCACAAGGATGGGGTACACCCTGGACAGGATGCCAGTCCATCACAGGGCACAGGGTTGGGGTACACCCTGGGTGGGATGCCAGTCCATCACAGGGCACAGGCCTGGGGTACACCCAGGGTGGGATGCCAGTCCATCACAGGGCACAGGGCTGGGGTACACCCTGGACGGGATGCCAATCCATCACAGGGCTCAAGGCTGGGGTGCACCCTGGACGGGATGCCAGTCCACCACAGGGCATACTATCATACTCTATGAGAAATTTAGAGGCCGTAGCCTAACATATTTTGGAGTGTGTACCCAGTATTTTCTTCATACTGACGTTTGTGCTGGTTTTGAGGGCATGCAGTTTAACTGGCCTGGAGCAGGGTTAAGCTCTGCACAGCTTGTTTTAGAGGTATATAGTGCTACATGCTTTAGGTTTCTAAAGAGTTTAATTTTTCAGTTTATTATGTAACGGCCCGACCTCAGTCGCAATAGGGCTGAATAATTGGACTTGAGTGCTTGTGGCTGAAAAAGAATCCTTCTTGACGACTTTTGTAGGCTCTTTGAGGATGTGGTATTTAATTGACCAAAAGTGTGTCAGAAGGGCTAGTTTAAGGTGATCTCCAGCCCAGCTAGTGTGGAGAGGTCCCCGGTATGGGCCAGGGTAGAAATGTTTGAGGTTTATCACTTTCCTCAAGCGAAACATGGTAATGGGGGGGAAGAAACTGCACAGAGCTCCTCACAGAAGGCTGAGTGACATAATTAGGTCAGTGAGGTGCTTAAGTATTCATGCAGAATAAGGATGCGAACTTTACTGGAATACAAATTATATGGAAAAAAACACTGAATGTCAGTGCATCTTAAAAAGGCTGCAGTTGGCTTGGTTTGGTTAAGTTATTCATTCTTTATTCGACACAGACACACTCTGATAAACAGTCTTTTAACCCATCAGTAGAAATCGGGGAGTGTGCGCCGTAGTGTTCTTGGTGATTTAAGGGTCGCCCTAAAGCGGTTTGTCCCCTTAGACTCGTCTGAAAGAGTGCATCAAACTGCTGGATGACTTTAAACATGGCACCCTTCCACCCGGAGTGTCGGATGATCAGGTGAGGACGGCATTAACCAGATGCCCACGCACACAGTCGCCGATAAGGAGAGGCTAACTTGTGAGCACCTCCCTGAGGGGCGTGGGGGTGATGTTTTTGATGTTTAAGAATGGAGGAGGCTATTTCCTCCCATCTGGTTAAATTCCAGTGTCCTCAGGTGGAACTCTGAAGGGTCAGAAGTCTTACCGGACAGTGTTGGAGAAGGGCACAGAGGAGGGGCTCTTTACTCAGACATTAACCAAACTTCTCACTAACTCAGGGTGCTTTGTTGTCATTAGTCCCAGGTTTCTACTACTTTTGTGTAGCACGTTAAACGGAGCTCCTATTATATTCCTCTTTGTGCAATTAAACTTGATTGACATTGTCTCCCCAGCTCTGGGAAGCCCAGAAGATAAAGCAGGTAAGTGAATGAGGTGAATGCAAACTTCTCAAACGTCAATGGTTTGGAGCTGAAGTCCATCTCTATTCATCCCCCTGCACCTGGAATTGAAACCCCGGAGATCATTGTAGTATATCTGAAGTACATTTCCTGATACTGTCAGGGACCAAGAGCTTCCCAAACACCCCCTTGTTCTAATTTATAAGTGCTGTTATCTCCAGCACAGAAATATTTCTAGAAATATTGACAGAGAGATGATCGTGGGAATGAGAATCCCAGATAAGGTTATGGACATTTAAGATGCATTACTAATGATTAAAAGATTTAGATTATAGAGATTGGAAGTCATAATAAATTCTGTGACATTGCTGCTGAACTCTGAACATCTGCACTGCCCTGGTCATTAGCAACAAGTTCATGAGTTCAGTGTGAATGTCCTGTTCGTCATTCCTGGGACAGGGGGGCCACCCTTGAGCAGGGCTGGATGTTAGCTGTTAATGGTTAACGGTTATACAATATCTGAACCCCTGTGGGGCCACACTGCGTGTTGTTCTCTTAGATACGGAGGCTAGCTTGGCTAATGATGGCACCTAGCATGTCCCTCTGGCTGCCATGAGACATTTCTGCTATGCCAGTGAGTCTGTTATCCTGCTAATTACAGGCCATCATCCACCCCGACACTGGGGAGAAGATCTTCATGCCATTTCGGATGTCAGGTACGCCAGCTGGTCGCAAGCTTATTGCTACCAACGTGTGGCGGGTCAGCCTCCTGATTGGTGGATTTGCTTTATCATGAGAGCCAATGAAACATTACTCATAGACCCAAATAAAAGGGCTCCGTTTTACCCCAATAATAAATTTCACAAACCAGGTTAAAGGACACTGGTGGTCTCTGGCCTGTTTGTATTGAGCAGATGATAAACAGGCCTGTATTACTGGAATATGTAAAAAAAAAAAAAAAATAGATAGTAACATTCTGTATACCATTCAGATGGCATACAGCCAGCCAGTAGCTTCATGAGAGAGACCCACTACACACTTTGCAGGCATCTGTGTTCTTACTGCCATTTAGCAACATAATAGAGATAAGATGGAAATTCACCTGTGATTTACGACCAAACCCTGGGCCAGCGATGTCTGTGATAGCCTTTATCAGGCAGGCCGGCAGGGCCACCGCCCCGTCATTGGAGGGCAAAGGTAACCAGATTGTTTTCATGAGTCTTATAGAGGTTGCAGGTTCTGAGAGGCTTGTGCCTCTGTGAGTCGCCTTCTTAACTGTCTTCTTTTAGATATTTCTTTGCTATTTATTTAAATAATTTTAGCAATGAATGAAAAATACTGTAGGGTAACTACCCCTTAAGCACAAGTATAGATGTTATTTTTATGTGACGTCATTTAGCCTTTGTCTCAGTATTTCCGATTAATTGCGTGTCTCAGGGCCGGCTTGTTTTGCTTTGCCATCTGTCCATGACAAATATCCTGAGAGTTAGTGACCAGGGCTTAGAGGGCAGGGCACTCCCTGGTAGGAATGGCTACCTGAATACGCCTGCAGTAACACTCGGGCATGTTGTCTTAATGTGCAAAGTTGCATTAATTTTGAATTAAAGTGAAATTTATGCTCTTTATTTTGGGCTTCACA
The DNA here is from genome assembly GCA_026780845.1 of Petrocephalus sullivani. Taxonomy (NCBI): domain Eukaryota; kingdom Metazoa; phylum Chordata; class Actinopteri; order Osteoglossiformes; family Mormyridae; genus Petrocephalus; species Petrocephalus sullivani. Next base: position 17,923,349 of record JAODKM010000016.1, on the reverse strand, counting down.
GGTTATGTGCCTTTTGGAACGCCAATAGTAAGCTTTGACTGCATTGTTGTCCGAATGCTGTCGATATGCTTTTTTTCCACATGCTAGTAGCCCGTCAGTGTCTTGGCCCTAGTGACATCACTTCCTCTTTTGGTTTCATGCAGGTTGTGGGTCTGCTCCTGCCAAACCAAACGCTGGGGTCCACAGTCTTCTGGCAGGTAGGCTGCTGTCTGTGGCTGTTAACCCCAGTCCAAATATGGTGTCAGGTGTCACTTGTAATTATCTAACAGCATTCTTGTCACACCTGGGTTCGGGGCTTGTCTCGGGGAAAAAAAAACCCAGAGGAAAAACAAGGGCTGAGATCTTGGTACACACGTCATACTGATGTTTACAGCGGAATAAATCGTAGCTCTGCTTTTGTTCCTACGCAGAGCTGTGAGCTAGATGTCTAATAGCATTAAAATGGTTGACTGCGCACAGGTAGCTAATATATCTGTTCAGCTGTTATTCTTATGTGTAAGTGGAATTATTGAAACCATATTCTCAGGTGGCATGGCATTGCAGTGAATTGTTTTGTTATTTGAAGTGTCCTGTTACACTCACATTATCAGCCTATATATTTCAGCCTAGCCATGCATGTAATGTGTCAGTGGTCTCCACTACTGGTTGACAATATGATGTGTGTGTTTTTTTGTCATTATTTCATTACAATATTAGTAAAATATCTCTCTCATTACTAGCATAAGTGATGTAATGAATGGCTGTTTCTGATTAAAGGTGTCAGAAACAGCAAACCTGCTACCCAACATAAGTGGTTAGGTAGTAACCAAGAAAACTGGTTTCCATTTTGTCCCTAGTGGCTAAACCAGAGTCACAACGCTTGCGTGAACTACTCTAACAGGAATGCCACTAAGGTATGGGAATTGTCACCATTTGGTGAATTGTCATTTGATTTAACATCTCTCATATCGTCACGGTCCTTCAGTAGACCTTTCTCAGGTTCACGACCTTTCAGTGGACCGCCTCTCCCATGGTTCATGACCTTTCAGTAGACAATGTTTCCCAACCCAGTCCTTGGGGAACACTGGACAGTCCACGTTTTTGTTTCCTCTCAGTTCCCAACACACCTGTACCAGGTGTTCAGTGTTCTTGATTGGCTGTGAGCTGGGAGAGAGCTAAACCGAGGACTGGGTTGGGAAACACTGCAGTAGACCACCTCTCTCATGGTTCATGACCTTTCAGTAGACCGTCTCTCCCATGGTTCATTACCTTTCGGTAGACAACCTCTCCCATGGTCATGACCTTTGGGTAGACCACCTTTTCCCACTGTTATAACCTTTTAGTAGACCACCTCTCCCAAGGTTCGTGAACTTTCAGTAAAACACCTCACCGAGGGTTCATGACCTTTCAGTAGACCCCCTTTCCCACTGTTACGGCCCTTCAGTAGACCCCCTTTCCCACTGTTACGGCCCTTCAGTAGACCCCCTTTCCCACTGTTACAGCCCTTCAGTAGACCCCCTTTCCCACTCTTATGGCCCCTCAGTAGACCCCCTTTCCCACTGTTATGGCCCTTCAGTAGACCACATCTCCAAGGTCATGGCCATAGCGTCTGTCATTCAGTGATGCTCCTCTCACATGTTCCTGGTTACTGAGTAGACCACTCTGACTCAGCTGTTGAACATGTGATCAGACTCTCTCTGATGTCTGTGTCTTGTGTTGTCCTCCTAAGCCCACTCCAGCTTCCAAGTTTCTGCAAGGCTATATAGGTGCGGTAACCAGTGCCGTCTCCATTGCGGTGAGTCCTTTCCAGCTGGCCTTCTTTAAGGTGTTATTGAATAGAGAGTGACAGGTGAAGGGAGATATGGCAGGTGGTTGTTTAGGCGCTCGGGGTGTTCTGGGTACCACCCCCACTCCACTTTCACAGGTGGAGCCATTGTGACCCCCCCCCCCCCCCCCCCCCCCCCTTGCTTCCCTCCCCCAAAACAAATCCCCCTCTTCTTTTCCCTTTAACTTTATAAAAAAAACACAATAATAGTCATATTTTTTTTCTTTTTTTTTTTTTTTTTATCCCAA
>JAODKM010000016.1:17899170-17919612 GCA_026780845.1 Petrocephalus sullivani | reverse complement strand
GGGTGGGGTGCCCCCCCCCCCCCCCCCCCCCCCCCCCAGTTGTGTCACTAGTGCCTATGGACTATGAGCTACACTACAGGTGTGCTGGTTTTCTGCAGGCTGTCACTCTGTGTAAGAGTTACATTGATTTTACCAGTTGGGTTGCCTTGTTTCCAGAACCCTGTGTTTCATCAGTTAACTTCTGGTGCTAGTGATGTGTTAGTTTAGTCAGTTTCTAGTGTTGGAGGCGTATCAGTTTGGTCAGTTAGTGTTCCTTTTACAGGTATGTTGGTTACAGGTAAGTTGCTAGTCCATGTAACAGGTGCATCTGGTTTGTCAGTTAGCCTCGTGTGTTACAGGCATTTCAGGTGTCAGTGTCTTTTTTTTTTTCTTCTTTCCCTTTTGTCGTTTGGTGGGACTCCCTCCCTCTCCTGTCCTCCCCCAGGTGGGGCTACAGGTGTCTCCCCAGGACATCGTCCCTGGCTGCTCAGCTGTAATTAAATTGTTTGCCGTCCTCTTAATAAAATAAGCAGGTTTGCCGGTCCCCAGGCATGTCAGGTAATCATCACGTTGTTAGGTGAGGGAGGCGGCAAACGAGCTGCCTAATTACCCCGCTGTGGTTACTAGCTGGGCTGTAATTGTTTGATTTTCTTTTCCTCCCTTGTTTATTTGTACTAGTTTGTATTAGTACCTTTTATCTCACATTAAAGGGCTAAAACAACAGATTAAGTGCATTAAGCGAAGAGCAGCATTTGTTTTTAAACGGCTCATTTCTGATGGGGAATGATTTTCATCAGGGAAGGGCAGGTTCTGGGAACAGTGTTGTCGGTATTATCATGGCAGCTGAGAGCTACGCACTTATTTTTATTGACATTTACTGCATTTACTTTTCTTGTGTTTTTCTTTTGAATGACTCAGACGTGGTTGAGTGCCCCACAAGAGCCACTTTAGAAACACTTTAAAATTAATCTCCAGGAATGAGAGTCAGAAACACCAGACACTGCAGAATATCGTTTTTCTCATGGAAAGCCGCCCCTTACTCTCTAGGTGTCTGTCAGGGTTTCATAGGTTCCTCACATAACATGGCATCGATCCTGCGTTCGTTTATCTATCGTCGAGTTGCAACTTGGACAAAAATGTAACGAAAATGTCACTTCCTGTCGGAGACACGCCCGCTTTCCTATGTTGTAGTAGGAGAGAATTTTGTTGTACGAGATTCCCCTGTGATGTCATTTCACTGCTTCTCTATTTTATAAATATTTCAAAATGTTTATTATTATTAAATGTATTACTAGTTATTAATGTAATCGTGCGCGGTCTTTTATGTGAAGTAATAAATGGCTTTCCATGAGCTTTTGCGCTCAGACAACAATAACAACTTGTTTGTGGAGGCAGCCACCTTTGTTCCGAGATTGAGCTTGAACGGGAAATTGGTCAGTTGTGACGTCTCACGGATACTCGAACGCAGGGTTAGAGTGTATGATGAGTCTGCTTTTGCATCATATCCTGTGATGTCATATCCTGTCATGCCTCTCTCTTCCATACCTCTCTCCAGTGCAAGTTAATGCCCCTCCCTTTCTCCCGATCCTAACCCTAACCCCAACCCTACCCATCTTTATTGCCCCCAGTTCCCTTTAGCCGTATTTACTGGCCCTCTGCTCCATAATTGCCCCCCTGCTCCTGTTAGCCCCCGCCCGTCTTGGTGACCCTTCACTCCTCCGCAGCCAGTGCTAACATCTGCAACGTGGGGCTGATGAGACACACCGAGCTGAAGGAGGGCATTGACGTGTTGGACAGCAGCGGCAACGTGGTGGGGACCTCCCGAATTGCCGCCAAGCACGTGAGTGGCCGCCGGGCCCGGGGGGCTGTGTCGTTACCCGATCCGCACCACCTGCCCGATTTGTAACTCGCATGTAGCTCGCGTGTGCAGGGTGACTTTGTGGCACATTTTGCGACAGTACCCAATTTGGCGCACTTGCAGAATCTGACCAGGTGCCCCGTTAGATAAGACAATCCCAGGACCGTTTCTTTTCGTGACATCATGTTCATTTTATGCCGCACCTGATCGTTTCTGAATATGAGGACATTTAAAGGTTCCGATTTCTTTAAGGAATACATCACATGGGGAGTCATCAGCCCCGATGTTAATAATGTGGGGTGGCACGGTGCCTCCGGGACCAGGCTTTGCATCTCCGCCGTAGCTCCATGTTCCCTGCCTCGTGCCCATAGCCTCTGGGATAGGCTCCAGACTCCTCGCTACCCTGTGATTGGATAAGTTGGTATTGGAAATGGATGGCAAATGCGTCATGTGCCAAGGAGAATGGGACATGTGAGGCCTAATATTCAGATTTCGGATTCCTTTGTGTTCTCTGCCTGTTCCATAAAAGCACCTACCCCTGTCTGTGTGTTTGGGGTGACCATATGTCCCTGACGGCTGCCACTGTTTCGCTGCAGCAAGGTCATTAGATTAGGCCAATAGGACAAACAACTAGAGAAATGTGTGTTATTTATTCTGTGCATTTTAATTCTGATGCCAATGATTTGGAGCGATATTAATATGACTGCACCAAACTCAAAATACACCAGACTTTATATTTCAGTTTTCTTTTTACTCAGTGGAATTATGAGCACCATTTCTCCCTAAACAGTAAAGCAGCTGCTGGATTTTGTTGTTAATCTAGACAATTTGGTTTACTGTAAAGTGGCGGAATGAATGATCAAGCTGTGCCGGGAAATATAATGTGGTGTACTCTTGCCCGAAAATGCGAGGTACGAATCGGACCAGTAGTGCTGATCAGTTACTGACAGGCTGTATCTGAACATCTGTCCTCTGTATGTGCCGTTGTAAGGAGAAATGCAGTCTAGATTTATAAGCAGAACAGCTGTTTATCTTCAGAAATATTATTTACTTTTATGACATGCATAAAAATGCTCCTTGTGCCATGTGTGTTTTTTGTTCAGGCATTAATGGAGACAGCCCTGACACGAGTGGTCCTCCCCATGCCAATCCTGGTATTCCCACCCATCATAATGGCCTTCTTGGAGAAGTAGGTTTCATGCAAGGCTGTCTCCCACTACTCGTTCTGATCCAAAGAAGGCACACATACACACTCAGTTTGGACGATCGGAAGAAAATTAACTAATCGGCTAAGCCCAGCATGTCCTGGTTTAGGCTGGTTAGCAGTGGTAGTGTCCATTGGGCTGTGTCCACCTGTCTGTAGGTACAGTGCTGCACTGTTCCCCTGACGAGTACCAGGCCTGCCCATTCTTAGTCTGCTCCCCACGTTCATTTGGCCTGATCAGTTTCGCCTGCATTCAGTGAAGCCATACCAAAACTGCTCCATAGATTCTGCAAGGGGTAAGGGGTGCAGGGGAAAAATGGGGCCCCCCTGCTCTGTTGATATCTTTTTACATCTCTTCACAGCTTGCATTGTTTCTGCAGCTGCTGTATCATTAAGGTATAACTGATGCAGGTGGGTGAAGAAGTTCTGGGGCTAACAAGCGGCCTCAGGTGCTGACCTAGGGGGTTCTAGAGCTGGGCAAATATTCTCTTGTGCTGGGTGAGGGCATTCTAGAACTGGGCAGGGGATCTTTGGTGCTGGGCAAGGAGATTATAGAGCTGGGCGCAGGTTCTCTGGTGCTGGGCAAGAGGGTTCTACACCTAGCCAAGGGTTCTATGGAGCTGGGAGAAGTGTGTAGTGAGAGGTGGGCAAGGGACCCCTGCAGCTGGGTGAGGGGTTTCTAGAGCTAGGTGAGGGCTGTGCACTAACGGGACTCTGGGACTTGGGGGAGGGGGCTCCGGAATTATAGTTGAGGCAATAATCTACTTTCGGCTAACGGAGACGAAGAATAAAAATTTTGTATTTTCTTAACCCTTAGAACCAAACAAACATGCATTGGTTTTTGCACCCATTAATCTTATGCTCTTAGCTTGGGATACATACAACATATAAACAAGAATCATATATCTTTGGAATTGAGAGAACTTTCCCGATCTGGGCATGCAAGGTGCAACTTTGTGCACAAAAGAATTCCAGATTAATCCTGTGCTCAATGATGCATATATTTTGAACTTTTCCACCAAAACACACATCGAAAAACAAAGTGCATATTCGCTTCTGCAATGATCCAGATGCTACCAACTATCATCAGATCACTATATATAAAGAAAGCAAATGTCTGTCACAGAGCATCACAGGGGTTAGCACTGTTACCTCACACCTCTCGGCCCGGGGTTCGAGTCTTCACCCAGGTTCCATGTGTGTGGAGTTTGCATGTTCTTCCCATGTCCTCATGGGGTTTTGTCTGGGTACTCCGGTTTCTCCCCACAGTCCGAAACCATGCTGAGGTTAAATGGGCTTCCCGATTTGCTCATAGGTGTGAGTGTGAGTGAATGGTGCCCTGTGATGGGTTGGCACCCCATCCTGGGTTGTTCCCTGCCTTGCGCCTGTAGGTATGACTGTGCCCTGTGATTGGTTGGCCCCCATCCTGGGTTATTCCTTGCCTTGCGCCTGTAGGTGTAACTGTGCCCTGTGATGGGTTGGCCCCCCATCCTGGGTTGTTTCCCGCCTTGTGCCTGTAGGTATGACTGTGCTCTTTGATTGGTTGGCCCCCTCATCCCGGGTTGTTCCCTGCCTTGTGCCTGTAGGTATGACTGTGCCCTGTGATTGGTTGGCCCCCCATCCTGGGTTGTTCCCTGCCTTGTGCCTGTAGGTGTGACTGTGCCCTGTGATTGGTTGGCCCCCCATCCTGGGTTGTTCCCTGCCTTGCACCTGTAGGTATGACTGTGCCCTGTGATTGGTTGGCCCCCCATTCTGGGTTGTTCCCTGCCTTGCGCCTGTAGGTGTGACTGTGCCCTGTGATGGGTTGCCCCCCCATCCTGGGTTGTTCCCTGCCTTGTGCCTGTAGGTGTGACTGTGCCCTGTGATGGGTTGGCCCCCCATCCTGGGTTGTTCCCTGCCTTGCCCCTGTAGGTATGACTGTGCCCTGTGATTGGTTGGCCCCCATCCTGGGTTGTTCCTTGCCTTGCGCCTATAGGTGTGACTGTGCCCTGTGATGGGTTGCCCCCCCATCCTGGGTTGTTCCCCGCCTTGTGCCTGTAGGTGTGACTGTGCCCTGTGATTGGTTGGCCCCCCATCCTGGGTTGTTCCCTGCCTTGCGCCTGTAGGTATGACTGTGCCCTGTGATTGGTTGGCCCCCCATCCTGGGTTGTTCCCCGCCTTGTGCCTGTAGGTGTGACTGTGCCCCGTGATTGGTTGGCCCCCCATCCTGGGTTGTTCCCTACCTTGTGCCTGTAGGTGTGACTGTGCCCTGTGATTGGTTGGCCCCCCATCCTGGATTGTTCCCTGCCTTGCGCCTGTAGGCTCCAGCCCCCCCGTGACCCTGAGTCAGATAACGGGTTTCATAAAATGGATGATGTATGTTACTCAAAGTTTTTATTTTGACCTTATATTAGGATTTGGTGTGTGTTGTTGTTTGCTTTTGTGTGTTTGTGGGGGGTTGTGTGTGTGTTTCTTTGTCTGCCATCCTGCTAAAGATGTGAATGACTCCTGACCTGGCTTTGTTACTGTTTGTGTGTTGCATCATGTATGCCTAGGTTACACAGCCTTGCATAGGTTATTGGGTAAAATTGTGCTCTCAGAATGATCCGAAATTATTTCATAGGCCAAAATTTCAGTATTTCTTCATTTGAATGTATCGTAAACTAAACAATGCTTTTCTTTTTCTGAAAATTTCTTTCAGATGTCATAAAGTAATAGAAAAATGTAATATAAAAGCATGCATCACTGTCTATCAGATAGCTTCCACAAGTTATTGTATAGATATTCATTTCCACTTGGCAGTAACCCTGTGTTCCTTCACAATACTAAGCCATAGAAAACCCTGAAATCCCACACCACAGAGACCCTAATCTCAACATTTATAAGATTTTGTTAGATGAGACTAAAAATAGAAATTTCAATAAGCACAAGTAGTTTTTCCTCGTAAATAGGATGATATCAAGCATTTACACATCAAATTGTGACGTATCTGAGTAGCCCAGAATCTTCTGGAAAAAAAAAACAAAAACCGAGTAATAAGCCAAAATCAAATGGATTAGAAAAGCACTCCGAAGTGGATATGGTTCTAAGGATTAAATAATATGACTGGGTTTTTGGTAGGAAATAGAGATTGGCTTTGGTCATCCTTTGACGTCATGTCAGGCTGTCCTCTGAACCTAGACATTCTTGCGATTCGCCTAGTGCTAATTGAAACGCTACCAGCTGATGTCCATAACGCTCAGGCTCACTTTTTGGATTTGTGAGCGAATCCAGTGACCCCATGGCAGACCTTCTCCTGCTCTTTGGACTCAGCTGACCTGCGGTTTCTCAGTCGCTGTGAGAAGTCCAAGGCACTTTCTGATGAGAACCAGTGGGTACGGTCAGGCCTCCATTCTCTCCCTCTGGTGTTTATAGCTACCCCAATTAGGCGCAGTCCTCATATGTGTTAATTAGCTCCTTCATTATGCAACGGCTCCCCTCCATTAGGTGCCAAGGATGGAAGCAATCTGTACCTGTCCCGCTGAGCTCTCTCCGGCCTCCCTCTCTCCGGCCTCCCTCTCTCTCTTTCTTACACACACACACACACACAGCTCCACATAACACACTCTAAAATCGCAAAGTCACTCATGTTTGAAGTTATTGATTTAGTGCCCAAGATATTTCCTGCAATTTCCCACATCTAATGAATATGAACCATTTGCGTTTATTTGAATATAAACTTTTCAGCCATGTATACGAGTAGATATGTAACTGAAAGGACCTTCACAGCCCCTTCCTGAGGCTTGAACCAGGAACCATCTGATTGCATCTGATAACCATTTGTAGCCAGTGCACCCCTGTCACTTGTCTGGTGAATCCTTTGTGTGTGTGTGTGTGGCAGGTAGTTTCTTTATTTAATTTCTGCTTGTTATTCTCTGATTGATTATGCCTCAGTCCCTTGTGAGGAGAGACTGACATGTGGCTGGATCCCAACAAGCAACGTGCATTTCTGACCTAATGCTGAAGCTTGTGGAATGGACCTGATTACCTTTGATCTAGACTGCTCTTCACGCATGACCTCAGCATCTTCTGTGTCCGGGACTTTAGGCCTTGTTAAGACTTGCCTGTGTGCCTGTTTGTACTTCCTGTCCTGCTCGCATAGCCCCAGTCCGTATCAGTGACTGTGTCCTCACGTCTTCTGTACCCAGAGCCCTGCTCTTGTCTACAGTTGGTAATCAGAGTCTCCCCGTGTCTCGCCCAGGCTGCCTCTCCTTCAGACCCATAAGCGGCTGGTGCTCCCCGTCCACAGCCTGGTGTGTCTGGCTGCCTTCGGCCTGGCCCTGCCTCTAGCCATCAGCCTCTTCCCCCAGATCTCCCAGGTACTTCTATGGACGCTCAGGCTTCCTGCCTTGAACTGATAGAGTAAACCGAATGCCATGTCCTCCATGTAGTATGTGTGCATATAACCCAAGTACAGGAAGTGTGATGCCCGTGTACTCCGATTATAGTCTAACTGTGACGCGTGTGTGTGTGCTGTAGACCCCAGATACAGGAACAGTGTAGCCTCACCACTAGAGTGCTTTCCGAAAAACTGTAATAAAATGGGCCTAACCCAAACTGCACAACATTAAGCTTTGGCCCGTTTCTTTACCCAGGAGTGTATAGGAAATACACTTTGCAATGGGAAGTGCTGATATCTCCTGATCTGCATCTGTATTCTTTGCAAAATCATTGTCAACATGGGAATATGGGACTTGGTCTCTCTGTGTAAAACAAACTGGTTTAGTCCACTACAGCTACCGCTGTACTAATATCCCATTGTGAATAATCCTGTCATACTTCCCAATTGTGGGGACCCTACGAAGCACTGGTGAATTTGCTGGTCTGTCCTGAATAGATGTCACGTTAGTTATACACTCCATGTTGCCCAGGACTCATTGTGGTTCCCCAGCTGGGCTGGTGTCTTGGGCCACACCCCCATCCGCCCCCATCCCCCCAGGGACTTGGGGGACTTGGCAGATGGGACTGTCTTTGATGTGCATTCTTCCCCAATCAAGAGAAGTAATTTACACCCACAATCAGGGCTAATTTACACCCTCATTCCCTCCATTAGATTGTGGCTGGTAATGAGGTTCTTCAGATACGCACCCTGACGCACACTCGCGCACTGGTGAAAAATTACTGGGAGATTGGCATAGTGAGATAAGGGGCTTTGTCCATGAGTGTGAGGCGTGGTAGGTCACCAGTGTAAGGCCTTTTGGCACTGGCCCTGCTTCCCTTCTTTAGAGTTCTTGAATTGTTCCGTTTCACGTGGTCAGCACAAGGACACCAGTGGTCCATGTTGGAGATGTTTTCTGGGGCATCAGTAGCTGATTTTTATTTTTCCAAGTTAATAGCCTATCCCCTGCTTTTATCTTTTAAATATACAGATTGAGGTGTCCCAACTGGAACCTGAGATTGCCATGGCGACAGACTGCAAGGTGGTGACCTACAACAAGGGCCTGTAGCCAGTGGAAAGAAGGAAGAAAAAAAAAGACGTGATGGAACAAAGACCCGTTCCTTTGTTGTCTGAACTTCTCCAGTATTAGCCAGTTAGCCTCCTTCAGGTTCAGGTACTTAGAGTGTAAAGCCTTTTAAACGGAGACGCGGATTAACACGGCTGGCTGTACATTAGTACACTTATCACATACACCACTGAGCAGTGAGAGTTTATGCAGTGCAGGGAGGCAATACGCAGAATTCTTTGGGCTTTCTTTAGGTTGGCACTGAGATTATAGCACAAACTAGAATGAAAATCAGGTGAGTGGGTGCGGGCTTATATCCAGTATGGCCTCAAACAGGTCCAGAAGCTAATCGACGTGTCAAATCACTTATCGGTTTGAAAAGTTGTATAAGGAGTTTTGAGACGTTTTGTTGGGAGGTGGTTAACATACTGCTGTTTCTTGGTGGATTTCCCTCATGCCTGTACTCAACAAGGAAAACCTCACCCAGAAGTCAAAGTTACAGACAGCTATGCAAGAAGGAACGCAGCCGCAGGGTCAGGTAGGTGCACTGAAATGGTGGCGGTCACCTGCAAGCTCTGTGCTAAGCCAACACGCCAGCCTAACAGTACCTGCCGGGGCTGTGATTCAGGCTCCCAGCTTTAAGGACCACCGCTCTTTAGCCTGCTCTAGTAGCTCCTTCCCGATTGTGTTCACCACTGCCTGGTCTCTCTCTCTCTCTCTCTATCTCTCTCTAACCGGTGTTCAGGTAAAATTATACACACTAATGCACTTTAAAAACCTAAAGATCAGTGACTGGAACTTACACACTGAGAAGATCCTTACTTTTTAAGAATATGTGTTTTCTACAATGTATTCCCTTATTCTGAAATGCTAAACAGTCCAGGGTAGCAATGAAGGGATATTGTCACACTCTAACCAGGTCTAAATGGGTCTTTCTTAGTTGATTCATTAACCATCATTAGAATCAGCTAGTTGGGCACTTAAGGTTTTTCTGCACTAATCGATTTGTCCAGCTAGGCAATTTGTGTCTCTGTTCAAAATTCTTTCATTTAAGATCTGCAAGTCACTATTAGTGGATAATATGGTTTATTTCTGTAAGCAGTCTTAATTTTGTATGATAAAAGAGCATGCTATAACCTCTTGGCATTACCATTCTCACCACAAGCTCACAGCTCTTTTAATTCACTTTCTTACCGTGATTATTGTTGATGCTTTGTGATATTTAGAGCAAGGACTGACAAACAGGGTAAGAGACTTTGTGCTAGACTTTGGTTTTCTGTTTTGTTCACAACGCAGTGGACTAACTTAGTATCCATGCACACAGAGAAAGTATAGAAAACAAAATGGATACACTGCTTTATTGTGCATAACATATTGTGTTTCGTTCACAAATACTGAACTTGTTATGCAGTGATACATACCAAATAACTGTTAATGATATTTTGATCTTATTGTAGCAATTAACTTGTTTTAAAGATCTTTTCTGGTGGCTAAACACTGAGGACAACTACATCTGGCTAACTGACCACTGTCCTAAAATGTACTAATGTGAAGCAATATATTTGTACACCAATCCTTTGTGTCTGTCCGTCCATCCTCTTTCCAGTTGTTTTCCCTGGTCAGGGTCCTGGATCTTTGTCTGTATCTTTTATATTTTCAGTGGTTCATTAAATCTGAAAGGTTTACGTAATTGCTGCAGCATGTGACTCTCTTAGAGCTTGAATGGTTGATATGGTAACGTTAGAGTAGCTTTTAAATCGTACACTGATGACTCAGACTTGTATGAAACAATCACGAAATATACATCCTTTTATGCCGGTTGAAGACTTCAAAACAACCATGGTTCAACATCAAAACAGGCAACTAATCCATCCCAAACTCTAAAGTGAGCTGCCTGGAGGGCTGTTGCTGTTGAAACTCCAGGTCTCTGAAGAACCTGTATGAATGTCCGTCTTCCCTTTCTGAGGCGATGTTGCGTTTTACAGCATCTATCTCTGACGGCCCTGGTTCAGAGGACGAATGACCGTGTCCAGTCCAAACGCACACCTATACTTACAGTACCAGTGTTATTCCCAAGGAGAACCAGCTTAAAGTTGAACTCAGAGTCCTTCACAGATACAAAGTGTGCTGACCCTTTTATACAATGTTCTTCTATAGATATCTGAGAAATCATCCATCAGAGCCTTGTCGTTTATGAACATTTTTATTGGCTGAATACCTTTTTACATTGTCAGTTAAATTTATATCACCAGACCATTAATATGTGGATTGGCTAGCCAAAGCAACTGACACAGTTATAAAATAAGAAATCTTCACCAAATAAGAGGGTTGACCACACATATTGACAGATTTCTGAGCGGCCCCCGACATTTCAGTGATGCTCAGACACATTTGCATACATTTATACTGGTGTTTTCCAGCCTGGTCATCGGGGGCCCATAGACAGTCCACATTTTTGCTCCCTGCCAGACAGTCCACATTTTTGCTCCCTGCCAGACAGTCTATATTTTTGTTCCCTCGCAGCACCCTGCTGGACAGTCCCATGTTTTTGCTCCCTCCTAGCTCCACTGGGAGGGTGCAAAAATCTGGACTGTCTATGGGGCCCCAAGGACCGGATTAAGAGATAAATGTATAAACCAGCATAAAATAAATAGGGTTAAGGAAGCAGGGAGTGTAGAGGGGGTGTGGCTGTGCTAGTCGTCTGACGTGACGTCGATGAGGCCCTGACTGTCCTGCCCGGTGGCGAGTCTCCACATGCTGATATGGTGGCTGGACTTGTTCTTCTCCGGGCCACTCACACCCTCCTCCTCCAGCTTCTGTCGCTTGTGCTTTGTCCTTCTGTTCTGAAACCAGACCTTAACCTGGAGATGTTGAGAACATAGTGTTGAAGCTCTTCCACCCCCTGCATCTGGGGTGGGGGGCTGTGTGTGTTACACAGTGTTTATCTGGGGGCACGCTGAGGTGAAAGTATTTATGGTAATGAGTCTGGATCCTTTCCAGGTCCTAGAACAGGTCACAGGCTTTTAAACTGTATGGGAAAGATGGTCTCTTTGGTTATAAAGTAATTCAAACTACCCTGAAGCCCCTAAAATGTTTCTATGGTATCACATATTTGTGAGGGAAAAGATAGGGTGCCTTTGTTTGGTGTGCAGGTGCTGGTTTAACTAGATTAGTTAATCCATAATCGAATATATTAATGTATATTCTGTGCAGTTTTCCAGCAACTAGTCAGCCAATCATACAAAACAAAACTTCCACTTCCATTTTTCAAATTCTGGCAAGTAACCTCTCCAAGGATTCCAGTTATCGTTCCAGGTTAGTGTTTTGCACGGAAGCACTTTCGTGAGTAAGAGGGAATAAGATTGTTGGGCACCTTCCATTTCATCTTTAACTCATATTACCCAACCTAACAGTAATGTATTCATCATATAACATTTGGAATAACTCATCATGAAAGTCACTTTAAGAATTAACCTATGATTTTATAGTACTGAATATAGTTTACTTCTATTTCTATTTGGAGTGTTATCAATGAATTAATCTAAGCCTTTTCCACTTTTAGATATTTTCTGATATTTTGTACAATTATCCCCCTGTGATGAACCCAGATCCTAAGTGCGGGTAAATGGACTCCTCCCTGGAGGTTGGAGATATTTAAATTTCACGGTAACATGATAAAATTAGCATAATGTGGGAAAAGGTTTTGAGTTGGATTGAGCGGTGCTGATCAAAGACAGCGGGCTATTGTTTACACCTTTACAGACAGAATCTTTCCTGCATTGGCTGAAACACTCTCACCCCTACTTCGGTCAACAACGTACTCGGGGGAAGACATTGCCTCGTGCTATGCCCTCCGTTGAAAGCCCATTCATCTATCTTACATAAATGCAATGTGCATATTATTTTGACTGGTTGTCTCTGGAATGGTGCCATTGTGAGATCGTTTTACTTCACTCAAATTAGCATTAGAATCGCGTGCAATTCCAGCTCGTCATATCCTGGAGCTGGATATAGACAGCATAATGGGTTTATGCTTGTATTGCAAGACAAATGTTTTTTATGCGTGAGCAATTAAATATTATAACAAATTATAAGAATAATGTTAAGACTGCAAAAATGTTGCGACAGCTGGGGGTGACCGATTATTGCGCTGTAGGCTGCGTGGGATGCACGTTCCTCTTCATTGCGTGTGTGTCGTTACCTGAGTTTCAGATAGGCTGAGGTTGCTGGCTAGGTGTTTCCTCTCGGTGCCCACCACGTAGTGGTTCTTCTCGAAAGCCCTCTCTAACTGCATGAGCTGCGTTGGGGAGAAGGCGGTCCGGATGCGCTTGGGTTTCCTGGAGAAGGGCCCGTGCAGGAGCAGACTCTCCTGGGAGACGCAGTTTCCTGGGAACACAAGCACGGCACCGGTCGCCGGGGTTACCCTGGATACGCCCACCTGCGTTCGTGGGAACGGCATGCTTTCGGCGATTAAACAGGTCCAGCCATGCACCCGTCATCCCCAAATTAGCAAGGGGATTATATATTACCGGAGATTACCATCAAATGGCTCATAACATATAGGTCAAAATAATATGCAACATCCATCCAGTTTAGGCGAAAATATTGTCCCTATTTCTCAGTTCGGATATGAAACTTTTCTGCACTCCACAGCAGGGGGGTTGCTAGAGGTAAAGCTTTACTGGGGCTCAGCCTAAAAATTATGTTCATGAACGAAGGATTATTTTTTACTGGGCTACAGCTAATCAGTACTGGGGCACGCGCCCCAGTAAAAAGGGCCTCGCGACGCCCTTTCTCCACAGTAGTGGTGATAATTTCCTGTGAGTTCAATTTGCGCCATACACTGAATGCCCATTAGTCATCCCAAAATAACGTCGTATTTACTTTTAATATAATTTTATTTCTGGGGTTTTAGCACCATAATGCTAAATTGTACTATGGCTGTAATCGGTGTGTATGTGGAATAATGAAGGAAGCATAAATATGCAGAAACCTTGGATATGTCCTCACTGGTAGACGTGAATTTGCATGTTATAAAATAATGATTAACAAATAAATTAAATATGAAATAAATGTAGATGTAAACCACGATTACCCGACGTTTTTATTAGTTTACAGTTACAGCTGAAGGCGAAAACATTGAAATAACGTTTGTTGTAAGATAATTTTGTAACATTTTGGCTGCACTTGGAATATATAAACTTTTCCACGCGTTTTCTTTAGCAAATAATAACTACATTTGTTTGTATTTTGAACTGTTTTTATATCGTTTTTATGGGTCTTTAATGATTTTTTTTAATTAGTGATCAAATATTTCTATTGAGAACAGTATACGTGCGCTTTACCAGATTCTGTGATACTGGATAAATTCAGTAAAAAGCTGTACAGTGTTTAAGGCAATGGTCCTCAAGAAAACGTGCAGGGAAGGATAAGCTCAACCAGTTTTGCCATCTGAGGTAATTTATATTCGAATGGCAGTTGTAAATCAGCGAGGGTAGGAATGTGGAGTAATTAAAGGCGAAATACCCCCGTCTACGGCAAAGACAATATTTTCTTTACAAATTGACTGTGCATAGAGAAAATAACCAACACTTTCCCAACGCTTCTTTCTCTGCTTCGCTACATCTTAATGGCCAGAGCGTAAATTAAAGCATTATGCTATATTACACCATTGTTTTCTGCTTGACCTTTTTAAAATGAATGATTATAATGCCATTATGTCACACAAGACGATGGTCACGTTGGGGTTATTAGCCTAATGTGTATGTGCTCATTATGTGATGTAAATTGATTTGATGTTTAAACAACGCGCAGAATAACAACTTTTCTAATATCCAAAAGAGAAACTTTCCGTCGCTCGTCTCCCTGCGTACCCGGATAAATGCGAAAACCTTCACAACTCGATAACTTAACTTAATATATATATAAAAAAACAATTATAAGCTAGAGGGCCGCTGACTCGATCTAAATCATATACTATGGTGATGCGAAGAATACTTTATTAACCGTTATTATTATATTTATCAAGTAAGCTATATTTTATTTTATCCATATAACGTATTTCCCAGCTATTTGACACAATTCCAAAGGAATTAAAAAGAAAGTTCGAAATACTATACGAACGAAATACTATAGCCATAAATTAAATGCGTAAAATCTTAGTTTCGTAAATATGACATTTTTCTTAATCATAATAAAGGGTGAACCCTACCGAATTACTGAATTAAAATGAGTGTTTATTAATTCTAATAAACTCTAATTGTCCCAATTTTATTTTCATCCGCCAGACAGTTCAAGCATGGACGCAGAGTTCCTGTCTTATTGCTTTAAGTGCGTTATAAAAGCCCGATCTCGCTAAGCTACGGAGGCTAATCGCACCTCTTCATCGCCGCTTATGGCAAAAGTCCTTTTATCTAACTTGCGCGAGCTCGTTTCCGGAGCAGGCATGACTGCGGGCGAATTGTTCACATGTGTGAAATTGGCTACTGATAATAAATGATTATCCCTCCATTATGCAATAAAGCAGAAACACTTTGCTGCTATTTCTAAGAAAGGAGAAAAACGACAAAGCGGGCAACAGCACGACGATAAAATCTGCGCCATCGCACAAATGCATGTTAAGCATTAACTTCTGGCACATTTTTTAGCATAAAACATATATTTAACATATATAAAAATGCATTATTTCATTGAATGAAGTACATCATGTTCTGAATTATGCCAGAATATGTTATTGAAAATTATTTTGAAGTTTAATATTTTGACCTAAATTCTAATGTATGGCAACTGTCGTACTTAAATTTATTTAGAAGTCTGAAACTGCAAACAAGTTCAATTATGTACAGTATATTCTATTCTAAATTTCAGCCAAAAAAATCATGTTGTTAATGCGGTCTTGTAAGTGCGTCTATATATATATATATATAACTATATTACAACTATATATATATATATATATCGTAATTATAATTCAAAATGTCATCAGACTTTTATCCAAAACAATTTTATTTTTTTACATTAAGGGGCCAATAGTATAGCCGCTTAGTATATTTTCGATTAATCTTGCAGCAATCTGAGTATTCTTATCGTTTTTCAAATGTGATTTACCCGCATTTTACTATAGGCAACTACATTATTGAAATTGCGGCGCCGAATGCGATTCGTAGGACAGGGGATTGCCAGTAAAGCATTACAATGCAAAGCTGAGAGAAGGTTACTGAATTTGCCATTACCTTGAACTCTGTGGCCGAAAAATCTGTTCCGTATGACCCAGGGATAGAAACCGAGTTGGTCGCGTTGCTGTACTCCAAAGAACGGGACGGGCTGCTGGACGTGTGCCCCCCCTAGCTGGTGAGGGTGCACTGTAAGTGATGGATAGCCCAGGGTCTCGGGGTAGACAAATTCCGGGCTCGGGTTTAACGCAATACTCGCTGGACTTTGGAGTCTGTTCATGAAGGCCTCTGTCGAGCTGTGATAATTTAAAACGGGTGGCAGCATGTGGCTCTCAGTTGGCTTAGGAGCCTCCTTAGACACTAAAGACTCTATAGTGAAGCAGCGCTTTGCACCCGGCCGAAACATTGTCTGCCAGATCGGATTGAAAAGTCCCGGGGAAAAAGTTAGTGCTTCCTCATCCACTCCTCAGTGCATTTTAAAGTAAATGATTCATAAAGAAAACGGTGCATGGAAAAGTGGTTTTAGCATTAAGGACACCTAGGGAGAAGATCCACAGTCCACAGAGCTGACACGTGTTACGATGTTCCGGACGATCGGCGAAGTGACGGGCGCATGAAAGCCAGAGCCGAGTGACACCTGACAGAGGCGCTCTGATTGGACACCGACACCTGTCCGCAAGGTTAGATCGGGCGCATGGTGCTAGGGGAAGCTTCAAAGTCAGCGTCTGCCCCAGCCCATCCCTTCGCTGGTGCCCTGCTTTCACCACTTAACACTGACTTATATCCAAAATCGCAGTTCTTTCTGGAATTTAAACGTGCTTTTAACATTTACTATCCACTCATTGTTCTAACGTTTATCCTGATCCATGGTTGTGGGGTGAGTGATAGTGCATATGCCAGGCAGCACAGGGCACAAGGTTGGGGTACATCACGTGATGCCAGTTGATCACAGGGCACGCAATCAGCACTGATGACAGTAATACCCATTGAGCCAACATACTAGTACTATTATTATTTTATTATTATTATTAACAGTGATGAGCAGTGCTATGTCTATAATAATATGCTGGTGCGGTGGATTGCTCTGTTGTTTCGCATGTAGGGCACCTGGCTTGGAATCTCAGCCACGGCTCCTTGCATGTTGTCCTCGTGGCGTTTTCCTCGCGCACTCCAATTTGCCCCCACAGTCCAAAAACATACCTGTTATTAGTAATAAGGCTGTTGCCTCACCTCCATGGTTGTGGGCTGGAATCCCATCTGTACTCTTTGTGTGCGCGGTCTGCACATCACACCCCAGTCATCATTTAATGCTCCCAACTCTCAGGTAGCATTTAAATTGTCTACTGCCTGCAATTTCACATCTGGCACTGCATTAGAGACAATTTAACAATTCTGCTAATAGCAGACTACACTAAGAAACAAAGGTATAATCTTTTGTTACAATACAATGCTACAATACGGCAAGACAACGGATACACCAGAGTCCCTTCAACAGGATGCAGGAGACGAAACAGTTACACGGTTACAGGTTCACTAAAGTCCCCCTACAAAACGGTTACACGGCTACAGATAGACATCTATTGCTTGCTGACCAGACAGGACGCCATGCTAATCGCCGTTCATCGCCACACAAAAGTGAGAGAGAAAGACAGAAAGTTGATCTTTCTCCCAAAAGACCCAAACAACCCTTAGCAATGAACAGGTATCATGTCACTATGTAAAACCTTTGAACCTGTTCAGTATTTTGATCGTAGGTCTCAGTTTTCAGAGCAAAATCCCAACAAAAGCATTTGGTGGCGTTGAAATGACATGTGCTGAAGCGTTATCCGTTTGGGTTTTAAATGTTTTACCATGTTTGACCAAAGTAAATATGGGAATTTCATCCCATGCTCACTCTGGGATTTTGGCAAATACATGTAGTGGTCGGTGCTCTTTGCTTTCTTTATTAAATGCTCCCAGAAATGTAATAACTAATAAATAATGAATTGGAATTACACTTAGGCTGTGTGGAGATCACTACATCCATGAGCAATTTATGCTTTCCGTACATTTCTTGAATCCTGGCATTTTCTATTTCAGTGCCGTTAATTGCAGCTGCTATAAGGCAAAAGGAAGGAAATCTTTAATCACAACGTACTTTCAATGTACGCCTCCAGCTGACGCTTTTGGACAAGGCTTATGGTCTCGTTAAAGTGTAGCTTTATCCAAACTCTGAGAAACCAACAAATGAACACAAACTCACAGCCTTAAGTTGCCGTGCGTTTCCATTTCCATGCTGGTACAATTTAATCTCCTAGAAAAACATTTACCTTCTACCATAGTCATTGATTATTATACTGATTCATTTTTGTCATAGTCATAACCCTCAAATGATTTTGAAGTCATTTGAACATTGAATGTACGTTCAGAGCTATGTTATAGCGCCTCCTAATGATGGTTACTCTGTATTTTATAAGTTTTGACAGCCTCTGCTGATATATCTCAAATGTCATCTAAAGAATAAGACCCAAGTAGCAGCTTCCTTATCTCATTAAATTTTTTTTATAGATGACTAGAATGTAGTCATCAACTTTCCAATGCCAGAATTCTATTCATCCATCCGTGTTCCACACCCACTTGTCCTGTGCAGGATTGCGGGGATTCAGCGCCTATCCCAGAATAACCTATCTTAGGGCACCCGTCCGTCGCAGAGCTCACCCTCAGGTCAATTTGGTAACTCCAATTCACTTTAGCATGTTTTGGATTGTGGGAGGAAAACTGGAGCACCTGGAGGAAACCCCACAATGACACGGGGAGAACATGCAAACTCCACCAAGGCCCCAGAAGTGGGAGGCAGGAAAGGGCTATAGCCACTGCACCACTGTGTCACCCCAAGGACAGAATTTAAGAACAAATGATAAAGGCAAGAATAATGTATACAACAGATGCTGCTGATTTGTGGATACTGTTTTAGGATGGACATTTATATTTGTAAATGTTGTGATTTTCACTGTATATAGGTTTCTTTAATCTCCATTGAGGGCCTTTTAATGAGTAACATTACTCTGTGACCCGAACACTAAATCTGATAATGAGTTACCCAGACACAACTAATTATTGCTCAGATAAAATACTTTTTAAACTAATAGTCAGTGTTTTTCCACTGCACTGCCTTTTGGGGGTATGTAAAATATTAACACATCAGGGTTAGTTATCCCCCGTGACCCTGGCTAGGATTAACACCTGGATTATGGATGGATGGTTTAATTGTCGAATATGGCAAGCTTCACTGCCTTAATTAATTGTGATTAAACATTTCACAGCCTTACATTGCTGTTGCTGTGTGTGTGTTTTGGACACCACAGCATCCTTGAGCCCTTTCCTTCCCCCATACGGCTTAGCTGTTCTGTCCCAGCACTACAGAGGGTGCAGGTACTTTGGGGGGCAGCCAAGTCCACTGGCTGGCATCAGCGCCCCACAGAAGTTGCTGCACTAGGAAGCTGCTTATGTTCTGTACAGGACTGACAAGCCCTGTTCGAGAATGTAATATTTTGAAAGATCATTCTATGCAATTCTGAGTATTGTGCCCAGTAAACAATACACAAGGTAACAAAGGCCATTTACAGTAATGCTAGGGGTGTAGGAAGAATAACAATCTCCATTATAACAGCTCAGACACTGCAGTAGTTTCTTTATTTGCATCCGTCTTCATCAGCGTGCCTTTTCTGCCACATGGCAGAGGTAAACTGACTCACTTTGCTACAACTGGGGAGTGAATTACCCTCGAAAAATGGTAGGAAGCAGTTGTGTTTCTAACGTATAGTTTTCAACTTCATGCTAACTATAATATGATTTTAGACATAATTTGTTCCAATAATATATTGTAAATATCATTTTTGTATTATAATACCTTGTATTATATACCTATATCATATTACACTTTGCTTCAAGGTACAACTAACTTAGTAACTCAGTTACTACTCAAGTACAAATCATGACCAAATATAGTAATTGCATGAAATACATGAGCCGTTATGACTGATTATTGATGAATGAACATGGAATCAGTACATAACTAACACTTAATTTCTGGGTAATAGATATATTAAGTAAGTGTGTACTGCTAGGCCTGCATAATTTGTGCCCACTCAAATAAAAGGGTTAAATAATTGTTTAATCCATCATTGAAGTGTTGTGAAGGTGACAATTTACTATTCCTGTGAAAATACTACACTTTCAGAAGAAAAAATACCAATTTGTACCTTTCAGGGTACAGTTACTTGTCATTTGGGCTGTACCCTCAAGGGCCTGTCAGTTGTTCCCTAGTACAGAAATGGGCTCTGAGGAACATTTTTGTACCATTGTGGATACATTAATGTTGTTTATACCTTGGGGTACGAAACTGTACCAGGGCTGTACCCTTTTTTCTGACAGCAAGTAACAGTCTGTTTTTTTGTTATTCTTTTATTTTTTTAATACAAATATTTATATTTGTATTAAAAACGCTGGAATTAGGATGATTCCAATCTCTTTGGAACATAATTGGATTGGTCTATTTGATATGCAATGTGATATGTTTTCATGGGTCCTCAACTCCGGCAGCGATTGCTTTTTTTAAGTATGTGCCTTGTTTTTGACTATGCTTAAACTCTCCACACGATGTCGCTATAGTTCCAATAAAATTTAAATATGTTTTACAGTTTTTTCTGAATGCTTAAACACATTTTTTCTAATAACTGGCTATTTTTGCAAAACTCTACACACAAATTGAAAAACCTCACACCAAAT
>JAODKM010000016.1:17877501-17891943 GCA_026780845.1 Petrocephalus sullivani | reverse complement strand
AGTGGGGGGGGAAAAAAAGAGTTCATCCCCCCCAAAGACGGGGTCCTTTTGATCCCCCCCCCCCCCCCCCACACACACACACACACACACACACACACACACAAACATACAAAAGTGAATAAAAAATAGAAAAGGAAAAGCTATTGCATCCTAATTCAGATGTGTATTGTAATATGAATTTACGTATTGTATGCTACATTAATAGAGAGTAATTCAAACCCATTTTTAAATTTTTTTTTTACACTACCGAAATAAGTGCATCAATATTAATAATGACAATAAAGACGAAGCCATATCAGACGGAATGCGACTAAACAAATCTCAACGGTCTTTTCATACTGCCACAATGAACTGCATTTGGTTAAAACAGTGACAATTGCATGATGCTGTCCCCGAGAAGCTTGCTCAGTTCTCAAGGATTCCCCATCCGTACAATGAGTTCTGTATCTAACCCTCCCAGACGCAGCTGGAGTCGTGCCCTTATCCTGGTGTGTCTGCAGACTGCACAGCGGCTACATTAGCACAGGTGATCAAAGCTAAGCATTCCTGCGACGCGCCTGGCTAATGAAGATGTAACACGGGCCCAATGTGATTATGCTGCAGCCTGATTCAGAGGCAGGACTTAGCTGATGGAGTCTCAGTATCTGCTCACCCCTCTTACTAATTGGGGTGGCCCCGGGCATGCCCCCTGGGTTCCCAGCCTCTTCCCACAGGCCTGTGGGCTACATGGCTCCACTCCACAATGGGATTATGACTGGCCGGGGGGAAAGCCAGGCTGATCACATCAGAGTCGCCCTCTGAAGGGGGTTTGCTGTATCCCTTGTACTAAAACCTCTGTTTTAATTACAGAGCTAAACAATAGTACAGGCAGGCAAACATATGGCTGTTTTCCTCTTATTATAAAGTAAGTGCTTTTGATAACATTCCAGTGTATTTCAAATGTATTTCAGGCTTTCCATCCATCCATAAATTTTCTTTAACCACTTGTCCTATTCAGGGTCATAGGGGGTTGGAAGCCTATCCCGGAGGCTACATGCGCAAGGCAGGGAACATCCCCGGATAGGGGCACCGACCCAGCGCAGGGCACACTCACACACCAGTCACTGCTATGGAATATTATCTTGTATTGTGTAACATTTAGTAGTATAACATCTAGAGGATGTGATCATTAGCATATTGCTAGATCGCATATTGATTATTGTCTCATGATGTAATCCACACAAGTAGTCAGGGCCTGGTTTCGCGATAACGCACACTGTTAGCACGCTAAGAAGACTCTTAAGAGTGGTCCGGACCAACCTTACGAACGTGTGACATACTTTGTGTATGAACGCTTCGGGAATCGTCCCATAAGGTACAACTTAAGAACTACTTAGCGATAAGAAGGTTTTGGGAAACCGGGCCCAGTTCATTCTATTTTCATTTTAGTCTTACAGCTATTGTTGATTATCTTATTCACCTCTGTATGAATATCCACATTAACGAGCTCAGTAGCTTATCTATCTTGAAGGCCACAGTAATGGAGCTCAGTAGTATATCTATCGTGACGGTCACAGGTAGTATCAAACTAAGCAACAGGTGACCGGTTGAATGCACCTAGTGTTCCTATCAAGGAGTAGGAAGTCGCTCGACTGGGCCAAGAAAGAACTGAAGGTCATTTTAAAAGACGTGGGAAAGACCCTTATACCACCATTATTTTTTACTGAAAGACTGGGCTGATTAGAAATATGATCTGCAAAGCGTATCACAAAGGGGTGTGGATCAGGGAGCAACAACTACGATGGTGAACGGCTTAAGTAAGGATGATGCTTAAGTGGACTTTAAACTTTGGACAATAAAACTGCTTCTTAAAATGCAGATATGTTTTGAGACCAAAAAATCCCGTTTTACGTGATGGCTAATTCCATGTCCCTATCTGTGTTCTTAGTTGTACTTTATAACACAATAATTATAATGGGATTATTGTAATCCGTCTTCTCAACTAGAAAATAATTCTCCTCTAAAGCAAATGAATGAAGTAACTGTGAATGCTACAGCACTGGATCCTCCTCGAAACAGGCCGCGGGCTTTATGTGGTGAAGTGGTGAAAAGTTCATCTTTTGCCTGTAAATTGATTGAACCCGTGACGTTATTGAAATGCTGCTGGGTTCTCTACAGGACCTCCAGCAGATTCTCCTGCGGACGGTAGCCCCGGGGGTATGTATCTGCTCTCGCCACTTCCTCTGCTGAGGATGCTGATGGCCAGGATGCCCCTCTCTTCACTTCTCCTACTGATATCAGATGGTCTCACATGTTCTTAGAACTCAAAATCCCCCTCCTCCCATTCAGCATCTGTCTGCCAAGCCCCCAGGTGGCACATTGTTGCTGGAAAAGGACATTAGCTTTTAATATGTCAGCAGAGATCCCTTGCTTTTCTGGACAGAGATCAGATCAGCCGTGAACCTGGAGTGGGCGGTCCTCGCTCACCGAGTGGGTAGAGACACGCAGATCGCCACTGTAACCACATTATACGCTAGTGCTCGGCTGGACATCTCTGGCCGAGGATATCCCGGATAATCCATGGTAGCCCAGAGCAACATTGCCAGCGGTGGTCTAAGCCAGGGGTTTTTCGGTGAGGGGATGTCTCATGCTGCTCGACCACTGATCATCCTTTTAACTTCAAACACTATACAAGTGCAGGTGATTGTTTCAGACATCATGTTGTCTTTTATTCCACGGACTTAACGCATCTGGCTACATTTTGTTTGGCTTTGTTAAAGTCCTCTGCCCATGATCGGAAGGCTGCCGGTTCAAATCCCATGGTTAACAGAGGAATTGTACTGTCGGGCCCTTGAGCAAGGCCCTTAGCCCCAGCTTCTCCTGGCTGATTCTGCTTTCTCAGTTGTGCGTTGCTTTGGACGAAAGTATATGCTCAATTAATAAATGTTAATGTAAATGGTTTGAGCATGTGCCTGTCCGTGCTTTAAATAATGTTCTATTTAGGCACCTGGATGGAAGGAAGACAGAAATCTGTGTGTGTGGATGTTTACTAAAATAATGATAAAAAAATCTGTCTGTTCAAGATTTTCTAGTCACTTTCATAAAAGTACATTACATTATGTCAATATAAACTACCATTTCTGTATTTAGGGTCTGAGGCACTCTACTCTAAGAGTGCGGTCAATTTTAGTTGTGCGGTTGAAATAAAAGCAAGAACGAATTTCAGTTTTCGATATCATTGCAGAGAGTGTGTTGTACGTAATAATACGGAATAATATAGCAAATAGCCAGAAGATTGCTGGCGATAAAATTACTTGCAACGCCGACATAAATTTGATTGAGCAGTTTTTTACTAATACAACTGAAACATTTTAATCTTAAAAAATCAATTTGCATTAGAATCAGGAGTTAATTGTTTCTCTGTTAAATATTTGCATGTGACATTTAAAGTAGGCCTAGGTATCTAATGAGCCGCGATATCGAAGAGTATGATTCTCGACAGGAAAAACAAAAAATGCATTGATGGATAATTAAATTACCGTAAGATTGTAGATTGTAGAAACGTGACCTTCCGGTATCGATTTTATTATCCCGCGAAAATAATGCAACCCAGAAAGAAACGGGACCACTGTTCTGGTTAATGAGGCGAATCAGGGACTAAATCGGATTAGTACTGCTGTGTTGGAACCCATGTGATTGTTTTCCTAACTTTTGTTACTGTTCTGTTTCCTTCTTCAAAAGAACGTTTAAAATTATTTATTTTCAAATAATAACAAATTATAATCGGATTTTGGAACATATAAAAACTCGATCCTTCTTTATAAATTTACGTTTGCAATAAATATTTTATTTTGTCTCGATTTTTTCCCCAAGCAGTATCGTCTACTGTAATCAGGGAATCGATTACCAAAACAGGGATGTAGAAACTAAGTCGAATGCGAGTTTTTCATTTATCTTCAGTAAGCACTAAATTCTCACCCGTGATGCTTTAGTGATGATTTCTGTTAACTAAAATGGTTCGTGTTATTAGAGTAGGTACTGTAACTGGTATCATCAAAATAAAATAGCGGTTATAGATGCATGGGTGGTTGGATGGATGGATGGACGATGAATATGGAAAGATAACAAAAAATACACTACAATATACTAGTCCAATTTCATTGTTTTTTTCCAAACTGGTTTACTCACAAGACTAAAATTTTTCTAGAATTATGCCATTATATTGCCCAATATTTTGCTTTAGTGGATTTTTTTAAGCCACAAAGGCATTTGTCCAGCACACTTAAAAATTGCTATTATTTTATTCTCCTTTTGTATATGTCTGGATGGGCAAAACGTTCACGTTCTTTTATAAAAAAAACGTCGTCGTGTTTAATAAATAATATAGATTGGACTAAAACCTGTCTTCTGTGAATTAAGGAAAACATCTGACATTTGTTCATTGTTGCTGTCAATACAATTGCTTTCAGGTGCATTTTTCGTTAATTCCAGATATTCTTATTCCGAAAACTGCGAAGAATACATGTTGGTTTATATAAGGTTACATGGAAATAATCAGTACTGATCACTATCATTATAAATCCTCATCGAAATTATGTTTGGTCAGATGAATTAGGCCCAATACTGTCGCAAACAACGGGCTAGGTCTAGTCGTAATTATGTAGACTAATCTGGATGTCGCATCGGCAGTATATGCCTGCTCGGGACAGGTATTATTCCACTGACGAAATTAAACCAATTCAAATGCGCCCCCCCCCCCCAATTTAAACATAAAGGTATATTTGGTTGGACAATTACATGGCGTTTTCGATAAAATTACAAGGAGAGAAACGATTTAATTTGGTGAAAAATATATATTTGTTTTTAAATATGAATACAAATAGAAATAGGTTACTATACAATAATTCTGTGCGATAGTCTATATACAGCTGCTCGTCTTCAGTTAAAGGACAGTTTATAAGTCTATATGGGCTGTTTCACAGATCAGACCCCTCAATGTCCACATCAGATTCCTCAGAATATCTGACTTCCTCTTCGCCCTCTTCCTCACGACCATGGGAACCCGGGCTGCTCTTCGGGGTCGCCAGACCCAGCTTGGCCAGTTTCGCATGCTGCTGATCCAAACTCTGCTTCCGGAACTTGATGCGTCTGTTCTGAAACCAGACTTTAACCTGCAATGGAAACAAATATTACAGCATCTGTCTTATAAATAGTGTAACCCGTTCCAATTAAATATCAGACTTTCATGAACTTTAAATATATGCCATTTTACGTACCTATATAGGCCTATTTACGCATCTCTAGGGAATGCTAACGATCAGCCTGAAATTAAAACATAAATATCAAGATGTTTACCTGAGCTTCTGTAAGCTGCAGCGACGAAGCCAGGACGAATCTCTCCGATCCCACCATGTACTGCTGGCGGGCGAATTCCTTCTCCAGACGGGAGAGTTGCTCGTTGGTGAAGCTGGTACGCATCCTTTTCGACTTGCCTCCCCTGTGCTTAAGCGGCTGCAGGCTGTTCTTTGACGGAGCTTCTGAGGAAAGAATAGAGAATTCAGCATTCAGCTTTTACAAATTATGATAGTCGCCAAGTGAGTAATAACGGGGCAGTGTTCCCAGTGAAGTGAAATAAAAAAACATAATCAGGGTAAGGTGTATACCTTGGCTGTAAAGACCTCCGCGAAATGCTTGGTATTGGAATGGCGAGCAGTAAGCTGGATAGCCGGGCTGAGAGTGCACGATGTGCGGCATGTATAGGTAGTGTGCCAGCGGCGAACACATCTGTCCTTGAACCGCCAAAGGAGACGCAACAGGCTGATATCCTCCGCTGCGTAAGGGGTCCGTCCGTTCGTTTGCGGGTTGATCGATCTTCCCAAGCAAAGCGTCGATGGTGAAGGATTTGCCGCTGTTTGGCTTGGTAGGCGCAGCGCACTGTCTGCTGGCGCAGTCCGGGTAGAGGGACCCGTACGGGCGCCAGCTGTAGCCATGACTTCCGAAGGAGCTGGTGGAGATGTCCATCTCTTCTACTGCAGAAGAACCAACGCGTCCCAAAAGTCTTCCGAAATAGACGTATTGTCTGGAGCACTTCAGATGTTCTCCAACTGTGAAAAAATTGAGACTAGTTCTCTGCCAAGACCGGTGCCCCCATTTTATACCCAGCCCCAGTCCAGAGGTGTCAAACGACCCCCGCCGCGCCTTTGTCTTCCTAAGTAGCCGATGAGGAAAACGACCGGCCCAACAAGGGATCCAATTAATTGATTGACTAGTGACACGCTGGGCTTGTCAGTGTTCTAATGGCCCTTTCCATGACAAGTTACTAGAGGAAGCTTAGACACAGAAAGACTATAGGGGCCGAGGGAGAGGTTTGTACAAATTCCTGAAAGGATCTTAACTCCAAAAGCAATCATTACCGCTGAGGGAACCTTGATGTTGCGTAATTATGTTATATCGTGCCCTAAATCTCAAAGCAAGCCGACAGATTCTATTCACCCCCTAATATACCCTAAAAATAATGTAAAACGAATCAATAATATCGGTCTATATTAATTACACAGAAATGTATATAAATATAAACAGTACATCAATACGAACAATGTTTACCGTGAGGTTCTGTTTTTTACTTGTGTCATGCAGTGTTATCGTATAGGAAGAAAACACTTTTGTGTTGTATTTCATCATCATGTTACCCTAAAAGTGACACAGATTATAATACAGAGATATTTTAGAGGGAACAATAAAATAATCCGTCCGTCCATCCATCCATCCGTTTTGTGAAACCGCTTATGCAATGAAGTGAATTGCAGGAATTGCACGGCTCCAAGAGAACGGAAATGCAGGCGTAACTATACACATTCATCGATTCGTTTCACAATATAGTTCATCTCCCCGAATATCTCTATCCCCGCTTGTCCTATGTAGAGTAGCGTGTTTTTATTATTATTAAATTGAAAATATCCGTATATTGCGCGCTAAATTCCGTGGGGGTGGCATAGGGCGCATGCAGGGAGTACTAAAGTCAACAGGCTGCTCGGGCGCTCCTCCTCCCGCTGATGGCTTGGAAAGTAGAGCCTTGTTGACAGTGTTTCTTTAACATCTGCGGTGTTGGCAGAAAACGGAGAAAACGAAGACTCGTCCAGGCGTCAAATCCGACGGCCTGCTCTGGACGAGAGAGGACCATTACTGATTTTATTAACTGCTAACAGGCGCAGCACCCTGAGCTGAAGCGCAGGAATTCAATGAAAAAGTTATGCATTATCAAGTAACATGCAATGCCCTTTCACTGCATATGGGGGGCGGTGTGGAGTAACGTGTCACGCCGTATATTATAGCCAATAACAAACGATAAAAAAGAAGACGTGAGTCTTGCAGGGCTATAATAGTCCGTAAAGATCATTATTGCGATAAATGACGTAAACAGTATGCGTTATGTTACGAACCTAAAATGCAATAAGCTAGGGGTATCTACGAATATTTATCAATAAAACATGTTCAGTACATACAGAATATTTAGCCACAATAGCCCTATATGAATAGGCTATAATCAGATGTGATTTTCCATGATTAGATCGTAATTAGTCTCGAAGAGGAAGAGATGAAACGCGCAGCGGTGTGTTTAAAGGGACTCGATTTGCTTGCTGACAGTGCGTGGGGGTGCCGCGTCCTCGCTTTCAGTCCAGATTATGGCCAGCTCTGCAAACTTTACCCACCTCATTTCCATCATTTGGAAGTGGTGTTTGAAAAAGAGCCGGGTTAGATCTTTAAATGACTGTTAAAACACGTTCAAACAGCCTCGGGAACAGCGATTCTCTTTTGAGTCCTGAACTTTTCTAATTATGGGGCTTTACCTGACACCAGAATGCTTAATGGACAGGGCAAACACAGCGGTCGGCAGTGTCCAAACAAAGACGGGACTTCTGAGTACGACCACCCGGCATCTCACCCCTCCCGTCCTGAAGTTTGTTAGCGGATTTCTCACAACTGGGAAGAAAACGAAGGCAAAATATTGCAAAGGAGGTTTACACCGTAAAGGGATGCGCTGCTGTCTCCGCCCCTTGGTCTACAGCAGGGGTGCCCACACTTTTTCGGCTGGCCAGCTACTTTTAAACTGACCAAGTCAAATGGTCTACCTACATTAAAAATGATATATATCATTTTATATCTCGAGAATTAAATCGATCACGATCGACGTATTGGGCACCCCTGGTCTACACCCGATGGTCTACAGCCATGGAAGGATTAGCTTCATCTCTTTTATCTGGACATCAGAATCTACTTCGAAAGCCCTGTTAGTATTGAGAGCGATATTACTTCCGTTTATCACAGAGCCTATTGACTTATACCTGTTTGAGTAAGTGAAACTTCAGCTGTGAGGTGATACTCGAGGAAACATTCAAATAATTGTCACATAATTAAGGGCAACGTCATTACTTTCTTTTACAGCTTGGCTCTTTAATGGCTTTGCATAAAAAATCGCGCAGGGTGCGTTGGACGATGGGGAGCTATCGCGAGAGAGCATGCAGATGGCTCGAGGAGAATAGCCTCGACAATGGAGGGGAGCAGGACGCTCTTGGTGCGGCGAGAGACGCTGCTCGGCAGTCTGGCTCAAATACACAAACTCACAAGTCCACTCCCATTAAGATGCTCCTCCGTATACCCCCAAAGTAATTTTAAGAATTTAGCTGATTTTTACTCCATCCAATTGTTTGCTTCAGTTTATTGCATGTTTTTCCCAAGGTATTTATGCCAAATTTTAAATAGTTCGTTATAAAATGAGTTAACCCAGGCAAACACTATGATTGATTGGGAAGATTATAAGTGTAGTAATAGTAATACACTACATAACAGATACATGTACTTAACAGATGAATGTAAAACTAATTTCTGTATTTTGTATTTTGTCTGTAAATAAGGTGAATCACCTTTGCTTATTTTTGGGGCAACACTCAAAGTCCATCAATGTGATATTATTTCACGTTTGCTCACAAATACTTGCTTTGGCCAAGCATGGTGACCAGCACTGTGAGCGTGTGGAAGATGAAGATTTGGGTAATTTCCTGGAGTAACAGGATTCCCACAGGCCAACAGGGAGGTATGGTGACCTTACCAGTCCATCAAGCATGCGGTTTCACTGTGGCTTAGTGTTTGGCAGGTGTGATGAGGCTTACACTGGGAACCAGGGACTCAAAAACATATTCAAGAATGCCACATGATCCTGAACAGGACAAGTGGTTAGAAGATAGATGGATGATCATTTATAATACATCAGCAAAAATATTTAAAATGAACAGAGTTTGGCCATAGGCCTAGGTGTCTGACTAACCTCAGAGTACTCAATTATCCATCCATCCACCCATCCATCCAGCCCCCATAGCAGTTTATGGAGTACATGGAATAAATATCAATATTGTGATAAGTGGCCTAAACATTATGCATTATGTTATGAGCCTAAAATGCAATCACATGGCCATATGACGTCCTCGCGTATTACTAATCGAAATTACTCTCCCCTGAAACTCCCTGTGCCATTCCAGATTCCTAGCCCCCTGGTCCTAAACATGCTAAGGTGAACTGCAGTAACCCAGCCGTCTGTAGGTATAAGTGTGAAAGGTGTGTTTGCCCTGCAAGGGCTTGGTGCCCCAACCTGAGCTATTCTCTGCCTTGTGCCTGTAGCTGCTGGGATAGGTCCTGGACTCCCATGGCCCTGCACAGGACAAATAGGTATGCAAAATGTGATCTTTGGACTTTAATAGGTGCTCAAATAAAAAAAAAAAAGCTGTTTCCTTTACTGTTGAAAATGAAATGCCTTTCCCCTGTACATGACGGCAAAGGTCAGGCAGATGAGCTGAAGTCACTGGTATTACGGATGGACAGCATCCGGATAAAAGGACCAGTGTGGCCAGCACATCATCGGCAATACCGATGTGATTGGCTGTCATATTATGGCAGTGTAATTGTGACCCGTATGGACTGTCCTCACCTGATCACCTGTCCTTTCAAGTCCCTCAGACTTTTCTCTTCTTGTTAATAGCCACATGCCACTAATGAGGGGCTCGGCTAATGGCTTTGGACACCCCACCCTGATTAGGCTTGTGGATTCTTTAGTCCCCATTACCTGGTTGCCACGGCAATCATCAGCGGGCAACAATGAGAACTGATAGGCCTTTCCAGTCACTTTGAGTACGAAATAGGGCAGCTGAAAGCACATTTATTTACTGTCTGGCCCAAATACACTCCTGAATGTGTTGTGCAAATGTATTTTATGTAAATGGGGGCATAACTGGTGGAGATTTTTAGGGAATGTGTGACTGTACCCTGGGTTATGCCCCGGCCTGCAATTGTCTGCCCTCTGCAGGGTCTCCGGCATCCCTGTGCGTCCTGGAACAGGCTTCAGGTTTCACTCAGTCATTGATAAACAGTTACGGACGATGCTGGATGAGCTGAAGAGTAGTAAATTATGGCTTATCATAACGAGCACTACAATTATTTTTAAATAGAAAGTGTTTTTTTGCTGTAGAGTTTTAAGTTAAATTCACCTCATGCGGTTTGTAGGCGACTGACGGAGATGATGAAAGTGAGAAGCTATTTTCTCAACTGATTACAGCCTTCAGGAAATTTCCTAGGTTATTTTAAAAGGTTCCATGTAATAGCATTGTTAGGAACATGAATTTCCAGCTTTAAAGGAGAAGGATGGATGCAGTGTTTTGCCCTTGATAAATGTGATCAACCTTTTTTTTGTAAAATCTCTGGCATCAATCAGTCAAGTACAATGCAAACCAGAAGTAGAGGAAAGATTAAAGATATAATCTTTCCTCTACTTCTGGTTTGCATTGTACTTGACTGAGTGGCGTGCTTTGTCGGATGGTCATTAAACAATCAGTAAGATTCTTTAATGTATCATTACAGAGTAGTACCTTTGTGGTGGTGGGGGGTTATGGTGGTATCTGCCCTGGTGGGCTGTATATGGTGCTGTGAACGGCTACTGTTTGAGGTGTGTGGGACACAATGGGGCACTGGGGTCACAATGAAGCTGGGTCATTACCAAGTTAATGAGGGATTACTCTCTGCTTGGGAAGTGCTCTCACGCCTGCTCTCTGCCAGCGGGCCTTGCGTATTGGGTCTGTCTGGCACAAGCCAATAGCCCCTTGCATTTAATAAGAGAAAGAGAGAGAGAGAGTCCAGTGTCGTATAACTGAGGCAGCACTCAGCCAGAGGAGGAGTGGATGGATCACGATGGAAAAAGACATACCTGAACTTTCAACCTGAAACACAACTGGCAGTATGGTGTAGTGTAGTATGGCAGGTGGTGTAGTGTTTAGGGACGCAACCGCGTAATCGAAAGATCGCCAGTTTCCGAACTGCTGAGGTACCCTGAGCAAGGTACTGTCCCCAAGCTCTGCTCCCAACAACGATGATTAATCACCATCAATAAAATCTAAGCCATTAATCGATTACCTGGCTGCGCAAGTCAATGAAACAAATCTCTTAATTTTTCTCTGATGGAAAAAGAAGTTACTTTTTATTTATTCATAGACCTCTGCTTATTTTACCATTTTGCTTTGTATGTTCATATGTAATTGCACTCTATTATTACATGGGTGTTGATATTTTTCTGTAACTTATTTGAGAACATATGAAAAAAAGGGGTCATTTAGCATAAATACCACTCAGCCCTATGAAAGCTGCTACATGTACAGGTACAGCAGCTAGATTTGATCACTTGGACAAAGTCTAGTTACTTACTTCCTACACTTCCTATTTCCCAAATGCCTGCACAGCTCATGTGTTTATTATGTATCAGATTCCAAAAGGGCACAGCCCCGCACGTTTATGGTGACTTGCTGATACTCTTGCTAACACTCTGCCTTTTTCCTGTTCCGTGTTTAACCCCTTTAACAGTCCTTCAGTGGCTGAATGCAGAGGGGTGTGGGTCCCCCCACGTGATGGTCCTGCACTCCCCGTCGCGCAGGTGGCCGGGCCGCCATCCCCCACACCCTCTGTAATAGAGGTGACGAGCAGAGAGCGGGCCTTTAACACGTCGGCCCGGGCCGCCATCCCCCACACCCTCTGTAATGGAGGTGACGAGCAGAGAGCGGGCCTTTAACACGTCAGCCTGTATTTGCTGTTCTCGGCGGCACCTTCAGCTCTCATTGAAACTCGACGGCAAAACGTACAGGGCAGTTAGCGGCAGCAGGCAGGTGATGGGATAACGAGGCACCAGGACCACTTCTGCCCTAAGGAACCGAGTCATCACTTCTCTGTTATCTGCTCAGATCAGTGCTCCAACTCCGCTAAAGCCCCTTTCCTGTGTATATACAGATATTATTATTCTCAAAGGAATCGTATACCACACACACAATCTCTGCCCTCGGAGCATCAACTTGGATCTGATTTTCCAACCACTTTTCCAGCACAGGGTTACCTAAAAACATGACTACCAAAGTCTAGGAACAAGGCCTATAAACATGCCAGTGCACATGGAGCCAACACCACTGAAGAATGATATGCACCTGTATTCAAACTTTCAGAAGTATGAGATAAAGTAGGTACCATTTATAAAACTGAAAACAATGCTTACTTAGCACTTTCACTCTTCAGGATTCTGTTTTATTCAGTAAAGGACTGGTGATATAGTCTACACATGTTCTTAACAAATATAAACAAGGCTATTGACAAGATACTGATCTTTAGTCATATAGAAGATTCATCATAAGACAGTCCGCAAACACAATTAGGCCTGTTTGATTTTTTGCTTCCAAGCTAACCACAGCCTTCCCATCTTCGGTAGCCTGCACCAAACCAGCTTACATTTATACTTGAATAAAGGCTGTATCGTGCTTTGCAATCTGAGACATAATAAAAAAACTGAGTGTGTTTCTTATACACGTTAGAGTATGATAGGTACATAATGATAAATGTCATATTACAGATACGTGTGAATTCAAGTTAAAAAACAAGGAACTTTTTCACCTAAGGATATCAACTCATCAGTCTTCATACAGATCAGAATCAGAAATCAGAATCATTTACTGTAATTGTAATTAAGTAAAGTCACACTTACAAGGAAATTGACTAGGTGTTTGCTCTAAGAACCACAAAAACAAAACAAGACACTTTAAATAAAGGTCAACATGTAGCAATTAAAGTCAGATTCCTGAATGATTGTGCAGGGAACAGTGTATTACAAGATGAGAAATACACTCAGCACTAAGGTTATAACATGAGCTTGAATTACAATCTCACATTGTAATTGAAGCACGGAGTCCCCAAGCCCATCGGTGCTATTGAGCATTACTGTTCAGTCACTCAGTTGTAGCATATATGTGGTACCACATAAACGCCGATTTAAAAAGCTAGACTGTCACACCACAGTATACCATGTTCAAGTAGCACACAAACTAAACTACCGTTTACTTGTTTAATATGTGAATACGTGAACAATTACACCGGTCATTTAAAAGTCAAATATGAGAAAATTTAGCTAAAATTAATCTGTAGCATCCCTATAGTATTACTCTTTTTCAGGTTTGAAATTGACCTTGCA
The DNA here is from genome assembly GCA_026780845.1 of Petrocephalus sullivani. Classification (NCBI taxonomy): domain Eukaryota; kingdom Metazoa; phylum Chordata; class Actinopteri; order Osteoglossiformes; family Mormyridae; genus Petrocephalus; species Petrocephalus sullivani. Next base: position 17,878,421 of record JAODKM010000016.1, on the reverse strand, counting down.
TGCTAGTATAAATTTACATACACACCTTTTTAGTGTCTGATTAGGTATCAAGTGATAAATCTGGTGATTCCTGTGAGCCATACCCTTAATAAATGACTTCAGAGCGAATTAGTTAAACACCCTCCAAAGGGGATAATCTAGATGGTCCAGTGTGGCTTTGTACCAGAGAGAGTGGACAATATGGCCACAGTGAGCCCCAGGAGCACAAGGAGGTGGCCAGTAGAGAATCAAAGGTGGTCTCCACAGCAACAGCCCAAACAAAGCCAAGAAATTCTAAAGGTACAACGCCAGACACAGTAAAAGAGGGGGGTTCTACCCCCAGCTTACATCTGCGCCAGGCTTTTAGTACCCATTAAACAGACCCATCTTGGTATGCAGAGATAAACAAGGATTTACGCGCAATGCTTCGCTGCTCCTTTGGCGTTTACCATAGTCTCTAGGCTGTAGCGACACCTACTGGTAATAAATGCAAGATGTTGACATCCTGTGGAATTTAGTTCCTTTAATATTCGTCAAACTGCAATATATTGTGGTTATTGAGGACTTGACCACAGAGTCCTAAATGGTAGGTACAGGTATGCATACTAGAGCCCTGCATTGGGACTGGGATCCCGCGGGACCCAACGGAAATCTCACGGGAGCGGGCGGTTTTACGGTTGCCGCGGGCGGGAGCGAGCGGCTAAAAATTACACAGCGGGTCCCAAGATTTTTGGCTGGATGGAAACTGATGTTTGAGGATTATCTCGCACACGTAATCAGTGTCCGTGCGTGTAAATCCGATCAGCCTTGGCCTTGCCATTCATGGATGAGCGACCGATCGGTGCGTCTGTGTTATACACACACACACACACACACACACACACACACACGCAGGTGTCCGGGACAAACTATGGGACCCCGGAGGATGTATTTCAGGGCCA
>JAODKM010000016.1:17841032-17864996 GCA_026780845.1 Petrocephalus sullivani | reverse complement strand
GCTGTTGTAACCCATCCGCCTCAAGGTTGTGCGTGTTGTGGCTTCACAAATGCTTTGCTGCATACCTCGGTTGTAATTGCATTAATGAGAAATTGAACAGGTGTTCCTAATAATCCTTTAGGTGAGTGTATATATATATATATAGGAAATGCCAAATTTATACCGCTTCCTAACTTTTGGGCCTCATTAATATTTTAGGTGTACTACTAATCTGCTTACCAAACACGGCCGTAAGCAAGTGTCCTTGGTGATTATTGACTGGTGAAGCCCTGGTGATTATTGAGAATGCACGTTCGCAGATGGAAGACCAGTAGAGAGAAAGGAGTATAAGATCTTATGAATTTGCCACAGCATTATGGGAATATTATGACATTGTAACTGCCTATCACGAATACACACAGTGCATCAGACCAAAAACGAACACCTTAATGCTAGCAGCGGCAGACGTGTTGATGAACTCCGTGGGAAAGCCTGGCAGAGTTCCCCTCCTGTATTCTTATAAAACAGGAGGTGCAAACCATTGAGAATAAATTCATCAGATATTTCCTTTTTAAAAAATCTTTTTACCTTTTGAATGATTTCTTAGTCACCCAGAGCAAATGACTTTTTAGCAAAAAAAAAAACGTAAGTATAAGAAGACATAATTTTATAAGGCTGTATTGTGTCACATAAACAGCTCTAAAGTGTGATGTCACAGCACTTTGCTGAGGCGATTCAAGACTGCTCCCCGTTAGTAGTAGTAGTAGTAATAGTTAGTAGTAGTAGGCTTTTTTATTGTCGTGTCAGCCATATACAAGTATATAACGGTACGAAACATTGTTTCCCCTGGATCTCGGTGCAACATAAGACACAAGGAGGAGCAGCACGTACACAATTACAGGGGGGTGCAGGAATTAAATATATGCGCTGGGGGGGGGGTTGGACACGGCGCACACATAGCGCACATGACACGATAGGAGGGCAGACATGCAGTATATACTCGAATGGGGTGGTATGTAGTATTTGTGAGTACAATGACATAAATAATTTAGCAGCAGGTAACAGGAGTGCAAACATGATTAAAGTTAAAGTGACTGGTGAAGTGAGGAGTTTGTGCTGCTCACTTAGTGAGGGATTTGCGGTACCTCCTGCCAGACAGGAGGTGGGGGAACAGTCCATACAGTGGATGGGAGGGGTCTCTCACAATGCTAGAGGCCTTGCGGATGCATAGCTGGTGAAAGATGTTAATGATCTTGCGTCAGATTCTTGTAGCCACAGGCTGATTTGTTCATCAGGTGTACATGATAACAGATGTAATACACCTGATAGTGATGTTATTTAGCAGTTTTGTTATTTGGCAGGTTTTCCATTTCTGTTTAAAGAAATGTTTAGCCTACATGCCAGTACATTCATATCCCTTTCACCAGTGACAAAACTCACTACACTAATATTAAACTATATTATAGGCTATTTCTGTTGGTTTCATTCAGAATTCGGCCTATTCATTCCAAAGCAATATAACATTTAAAGGGACTGCATGAACGGAATGGCTGGGCACATAGCACATGGTCTGAAGTTCCAGAAGGAGGCTGTTTTGCATTTATGAGCAAAAAAAAATCATAAAAGTAAAATAAATATACAATATGTTGGTATCAGATGGGGTATCTTCCAGAAAGGATGTTCCAAAGAGTTACGGCAAATTCAGATCTGCCATTACTGACTGCAAAATGATAAAGCTTAGCTAATTGGGACAGAGAACTTGAGAGTGGCATGCTGTAAATACATGCACAGATTTCCAGAAGGTGGCACCAAATAGACCACATCAGGGAGAATAACAGGGCCTCACAACAGCCACCCCAGATGTATTCAAGGAATTTATGGCTCAGTGTTAAAACAGTTATTTGGGAGAAAGAAACATTGAGAGTAACAAAAGTGTTAAACAGGTGTGTTGTAGGGACAGTATGAGGCATTAAATATCTCAAAGCCTTGTCCCTGTAGAAGATCTCAACATGCTGGCTGCTTCACAATAATGTATGCATATTTCATGCTCTGTATCCAGTACAGGGTCATATCAGCCGGCGACTGACCTGTGCTGCACCAGTTAGCCTTTTCACACCTATTTTGAATGTCTGGACAGCTCCCTGCTAGTTTGCTCATTGCTGGATGTCCCAGTTCACTAATTGTATGCAGGACACTACTGTCGTCCCTCGCCACTTCGCACTTCGACTTTCGTGGCTTCACTCTATCGCGGCTTTTTCAAATTCAGTACTGTGCTCATTAAAGTATATACAGTACTGTGCTCATTAGAGTATATACAGTACTGTATATTCATTAAAGTGTATACAGTACTGTATATTCATTAAAAAGGTGATCGAGACCGTGAATATGATACAGCGAGCTCTTTTTTTATCTAAACTCCATGATGGCTCCTAAACGTGCTGCTACTTCTAAGCCTTCTGCTTCTTCTTATTTTCATAGATTAGTGGTTCTGTGTTATAACTGTGTGTGTGTAATTAAATGTACAACAATAATAATAATATGATATTTGTAACGTCTAATATTTCTTATTTTCGCTTATTTTGTCTAATATATTGGGTAATTCGAGTGTAATGGTGACTAAAGGGTGTTGTTTCATGTCTAGAGGGCTCTAATTATGTTAAAAACCGTATTTAGAAGGTTGTAAAGTTTTCTATGCTCTAACTACTTATTTGATTTATTAATAAAGAATCCTACTTTGCAGAAATTCACTTTTCGCGGTAAGTCTGGAACGGATTAAACACGATAAATGAGGGACGACTGTATTCTGGAAGTCAGCAGATGTGAATGTCTTTGCATTTTATGTTCTGCCATCCTGTATGCAGAAACCAATCTCCTCAGTCTGCTGTGTAGTTATGTGTGACAACCATAAGCACATCAGCCGTCCCAGAGCACTGTGGCACTGTGACAATGTAATCATATTCATGAATCCAAGGTCAGACAATGTATAGTGACAGAAATGTCACTATATATTCCATTCCGAAAAATCTAGTGATTTGACATTTGATTTGCAAAGATAAATGATAAATTCTGATTCTTTAACCTCAATTCATGTGTAAATGCAAGGGTAAATGAAAGCAATGTATTATACAGACAATCTATATTGCCAAAAGTACTGGGACACCTGCCTTTACACACACATGAACTTCAATGACATCCCATTCTTAATACATAGGCTTTAATATGGAGTTGGCCCACCCTTTGCAGCTATAACAGCTCTTCAACTCTTCTGGGAAGGTTTTTCACAAGGTTTAGGAGTGTGTTTATGGGAATTTTTGACCATTCTTCCAGGAGAGCATTTGTGAGGTCAGGCAGTGATGCCGCATGAGAAGGCCTGGCTCACAATCTTCGCTCTAATTAATCCCAAAGGTGTTCTATGGGGTTGAGGTCAGGGGTCTGTGCAGGCCAGTCAAGTTCCTCCACATCAAACTCTCATCCATGTCTTTATAGACCCTGCTTTGTGCACTGGTGCACAGTCATGTTGGAACAGGAAGAGGCCCATCCCCAAACTGTTCCCACAAAGTTGGGAGCATGAAATTGTCCAAAATGGTTTTGTATACTGAAGCATTAAGAGCTCCTTTCACTGGAACTAAGGGACCAAGCTCAATGCCAGAAAAACAACCCTACACCATAATCTGCCCTCCACCAAAATTTAGACTTGGCACAATGGAATCAGGCAAGTACCGTTCTCCTGGCAACCGCCAAACCCAGACTCGTCCACCGGATTGCCAGACAGAGAAGCATAATTTGTCACTCCAGAGGATACGTCTCCACTGCTCCAGAGTCAGGTAGCGGTGTGCTTTACACCACTGCATCCAACACTTTGCATTGCACTTGGTGATGTAAGGCTTGGATGCAGCTGCTCGGCGATGGAAACCCATTCCATGAAGCTCTCTATGCACTGTTCTTGAGCTAATCTGAAGGCCACACAAAATTTGGAGGTCTGTAGCTATTAACTCTGCAGAAAGTTGGTGACTTCTGCATACTGTGTACCTCTGCATGTCCTGTCCCCGCTCTGTGAATTTAAATAGCCTACTTCTTCATGGCTGAGTTGCTGTTGTTCCCAATTGCTTTAACTTTGTTATAATGCCACTAACAGTTGACTGTGGAATATTTAGTGCCAAGGAAATTTGACGAATGGACACAGGTGGCATCCTATCACAGTACCATGCTTGAATTCACTGGGCTCCTGAGAGTGACCCATTCTTTCACAAATGTTTGTAGAAGCAGTCTGCATGCCTAGGTGTTGATTGTATAGACCTGTGGCGATGGAAGTGATTGGAACACCTGAATTCAATGACTTGGAGGGGTGTCTCAATACCTTTGGCAATATAGTGTATATGTCTGAAACATCATTTGTAGAATATCAGAAATGTATTATATAATCAAAGCCTGAGATGCCTAGGCCTTTATTTTACTAGTATTTTCCAATGTCTGAATTAACTTAAAAATATTTTTAAATCATGTGAACTACAGCACAGATAAAGAAGGTGAAGTTACCCGTGTGTTATATGAGCCAGTTTTACGTGCAATTATTATGTCTGTGCCTTCTGATACGCTAAAATCCCACCAAGGCTATTTATTGTCTTGTTTATGGGATAGGCTCCAAACTGGTTACACCCCTGTGCTTGAGAAGAAGTTGAGAGATGTATGAATTATCATAACCAGTTTTCTAACAAAATGTTAATTTGGCATTCATTAAAATAAAAACCTAATTTCGAATTAAATAGGCATACACATTTAGTGTGAAATTCCTAGCAGTTGATGATTTGTCTCGTCACGGCCGGCATGTGTGTCTGGCTACGATCCCTCACCACATGCGTAAAGGAGGGGGCGTGGCCTCAGACAGGTTGAAGATGCATGACAAAGGCACACATAAATTAACCTTCTGCCTTCATTTGAACAATGGTCTGGGCATCTGTTCAGTGCAGTGAGGTCAATTTAAAGGGAAAGGGGCTAATGTCCATCCTACTCCCCAACCATTAGCTGCTAATAGTAGAACTGAGGGATGGATGAGAAGATAAGAGAGGGTCATGCCATACAAGGCTGTACATAATGTCTCTCAGGCTTCTCTATGTTGCATTTCTTGTCAATGAATTGTCTTAATAGGTTCTGGCTTTGTTGGAAGATGCAGCATAGCTCTTGCTGCTACACTACATTCACTGGTAACTGAGCATTCACTGGAAACTCAGCCGAGCCACACTTACACCTAAATGACTCCTCCAACAGTCATATGATTGCAATGTGATATTTGCCTCACTTGTATGTTGCTTTGGACTAATGTGTCTGCGTAATAAAATAAAAGTAAATGTACATTCTAAGAAATAAGTAGGGTCCCATAATGCTATTTCAGAGATATTCTGGGGGTCTGGTCCTCATCCCAGTTGCAGGATAATCTTCAGGTTTTTTCACTTCTACCTCCCATCTGCTTGTCTTATTGTTAATGATTGGAATTCCTGGGTATAAGGCAAAAAAAGAGTCAGGACCAGCTCCTGTGTCCATTGAGATGGATCTGTGCTTTGGCTCCTTTACGGAGTTGAATTCCTGTCCTTGTAACCCTATGGGATTATCACCTCTGAAGAATGTTCACCCAGGCAAATAAGGGGAAACATAAGCAACCCGATGAGTATGTAGAATCTCTCTGGGCGTGACGGTAAACAGAAACACATGGCATAGAGATGGGAGGAAGGAGGAGGGAATGAGCACCCACTGGAGATGTTGGAGGCGTTGAATGGAGCTGAAGGAATCAATAGGTAACATGAAAGACAAAGGAAGGGCAATTTCAGCGTCAGGATTAGAATATGAGATCAATTTGGCCACACAGTTGTGGAAGAGGAAAGCCTGGATGTGGGGGGGGGGGGGGGGCAGAGTTTGGGGGCACCTCCCGGGACCGAGAGGAAACACAAAGCAAGGCGGATGCTGTATGCATTTACGGAGACAAGTGCAACCTGAACAATGTTGCTGTAGGAAAAAAGGAAATTTTTAAGTTGGATATGAGTAAGAATTCATGAAACTTCAAAACCTGCGAATATGCCAAGAAAGATTTTGCATTCTGCAGTATTTAGAGGGAACAACAGTTCATAAGGCTGGGGTACAACCTGAATGTGACACTAGTCCTTCACAGTGCACAAATACACAATCAGACATACTCCATGCAAAATTTAGAGATGGTAATTAGCAGAAGTGTATGTTAGTGGGAGGAACCCGGAGTACCCAGAGGAAACCATGAGGAAAACACAAAGGCTGCAGACATGGAACAGAGGCAGGATTTGTAACTGCAATTCTGGAGCTGTAAGGGCAACAGACCACAGGCCACTTGGATAACCTGAAGCAAAGAGTGATATTACAAAAAAGCATCCTAGCACAAGATCATGCTGATATCTACCATTACAGGGATCAAAGGGCAAGAATGTTTGATTCAAAGTACCTTGAGTACCAATATGAAAGCTGTGTTAATTGAAGTTAATGCAAATATGCGTGACAGTTACGACTCCCAAAGCAATCACCTGGCATTGTGTCTTCCTTTTTTTGCTTAAAAGAACACACAGAGGCCACCATTTAACGCTGCATAAACGGATGCTGTGGCATATAAATATGGGGTTTGGGATTTATGCTTCGGTCACTTAGCTTCCACTTATATATAAGGAGTAGGTGAAGGAGTCCAAAAAGCAGAATACACTGGTCTGTGCACCGATTAAAAACGCAATACGTTCTTGTAATAAGTGTTAGATACTTGAGGCATGCAAAGAAGTGGTGGTGATATAACCAGTCAAGTAAAGGGTCATTTGCCTAGATTCTGGTAATTGATTTGTCAACGTTTCAGAACATTGATCTTTTCTTAAGAATGTCAGAGTGAAATTTTTATTTTTGAGGCAGGTTGATCTTGAGAATTTACAAGCAGGCTAATGCTACTTTTATTTGTCAGTTAAGTATTTATATCTCCAATAAGGTGCCCTAGTAAATGTATATTTCAAAAAATATATTCATCATCCATACAGATATAATGAAGTGAGTTCATAGCCACATTGCAACATGCCATTATGTCTACTGTGTGTGCCCTTTTAAACCAAAGTTACTCTTGGAACTTGGTTGCTAATGTTTGCTTTCCATACTTCCCTTCATATTTTAAAATACTCTTGCGTGAAATATTTTACACGGTTTGCCTTTTCTTGCACAGTCTTTGAGGTTTACACAAATATTCATTTTGTCGTATACTTGCTCTGGTATTATATAATGACAATAAAGTTTAACTGAATTTACCACAAGCTCACCGGTGATGTCAATTTCTTCGTTAATTTTACTAATTTTTCTATTGATAATTACATCACAAAATTTTTCAGTTTTTCAGAAACTTTTTTTGTATAGGGATGTGTGTTATCTCAGTCTGCATTCGCTGCAAAAGTTTGAGTTCACAGCTGGATTGTAATCATAGTGCTGATATGGTGAGAATGTTTGGGCGTTTGGGTGGAGACTTAACAGGGCATGATATGGACAATATGAATTTGTATATGGTGGGGGGGAGGGTCCAACTCCAATTGAAGCAGGACTTTACAAGATGGCAGACTATGATACATTTACAGCAATTAACATTTGTGAGTGTACCTGCTAATGGCTTTGGTCGGAATCTCAATGGACCTGCAGGATTGTGCAGCTCTGCCTGTGAAACAGCAGCAGGGTGGTCAAGGGAGGAGACGCCGAGGTTATCTCTCCTGCTGGGAGGCTCAGGCCTGCTGCTACGTTTGGGGGTTGGGTCTGTTCAGGCATGCTTTCTAGGAGACATGGAAATGGGCTGATGTGGAAAGGCCAGGGACAAAGATTTGTCTCACTGGGTTCCCAAGGTGTTGGCCCTTCAGAGACGGAAAGCAGAGAGACTGCCAGAGTCAAAAGAGACCAATTCGAAATGATAGATTAAAAGATCAGCTCGACTCCCAGCCAGACTGGCTGAGCTAGATCGCTGATATGCTGCCACTGGTTCCCGCTATTGGGAGCAAAGTATGAGTTTAACTTAGACCCTTTCCTCTGTCATGCATAAAGAACAGTAAAGAATAATGAATGATTCCACCAGGGCTGCTGCCTTGTTTTTTTCCTTACATTGCCACAGTTCAGTAAATAAATATTCCATTTTTAGCATCAAGAGATTCTGAGTCACAGAAATGCATTTTGGCAGCTGATGACTACAGTCCGTCAGAGGTACTTTGCAAGTGCATGAATAGTGTTTGTGTGAGGCTTTGTTTCGAGCTCTGGTTTCACATTGTGAATTTTTGGAACTCTGCTTGAGGATTAAGGATAAGGATCTACTCCATCTTACCTTTTATGACTTGGGGAATGATATATTCAGGCATTTTAAGTTACTGGAATAATTGGTATTAAGCGCAACAAAAATGAAGTATCATTTAGCACAATATAAAAGTTCAGCAGCCACATTTGTTGGCATTTATTAACCACTTAAACAAAAAATATACAGTAAATGACCAGCTGTAAGTACTTTGAGCTGAAATGTTGTCATGATTCTTGTTCCTGTTGCTCTCCTTCTGCAGTCCAAAACTTTCATTACTTGTCATGTGTGAATGCACCATTAGGGCTGCTGCAAACATGTTCTTGCACTCTGTACAACGATTAAAGGAATCTGAAAATGCTAAGTGAATCAGTGTCTCTAAATTGGTCAAAGTATGTGATTGTGTTGGCTGTGTGTGTTCTGTGGTCAACTGGCATCCAATTTGGGGTGACTGTGTGTTCTGGGATAAACTCCAGGCTCAATATGCCTGCACTGGAAACAGAGTAGAGAAGATGGCTGGATATGCAACACGATCAATGGATGTTAATATATCAACCTGCGGCCAAAGTAAATAAACTTCTGGATGACAGTAAGAATGAAAAAACAACCTCAGCTACTAACGGCAAATATCATGTACAAGGCTGGACTGACACCCAAATGGCCCACAGAGCTGTTGTGTCCCCAGAAGTCTCTCACTGTGAGCATATGGATAAGGATTCTTTTCAAATCATGGTAATGTCTTCAGGGCAGGAACACAAAGATAGACATCAGTGCCCCTTGGGTAACGATTTCCCATGGTCATGGCAGAAAATGCTGACTAATATGCAGAGCCAAGAATTGAGAAGTTTAACCTACCTAGTGGGAGGAACCTACAAGTCACACTTGGAGGTGAAAGCCAATAGATTTCCACTGCCAACCTTCTTCAGCTGAGGATCTATGCACTTGAGGTGTGAAGAATGCATCAGTTAACAGCAGTCATTATACTAAAGAGCAAAGCTGAGCATACTACAGTCATTATACTAAAGAGCAAATAAAACAGGCTGATTCGTCTTCGTCATATTATGACCATTAGGATTAGGAGCCGGACAAGTGAATTATGAAGGCCATGTACAGACAGTGTTCTAGGCTCTGCAGCATTCAGAGAAGCCTCGCTTGTTCCCACTGCAGCTAAGGAAGTGGGTGACAGGACGCAGTGCTATAAAATGCTGGGTGCCCATTTGAATGTGTGGGTTTTTGCATGCTGTGTAACACATTGTGGTCCTTTTACCACGTCAGCCCTTTCATCTGTTTTCTAATGACAAGGCACATTGCTGCTAATGTGCTATGGTTAAATTATGTATAGTTAATGGATTACACTTTTGGTGAATTTTGCATTTACTATATCCTGTTATAAAGATCCTGTACATATAACAATGTATACTGATGAATTCATTTAGACGGAAATGCATACTTCTGAGTTAAGGTTACTAGGCAGTAACCTGGATAATTACTGTAGGCCTGCTTACTTGCAACAGATGAATGTCGGTTAATGAAGCTGAATCACTGAACTGAGTCCTGTGTATTAAGACCTACCCTGCTGGCTAGGCAGATGGTAGACGATCTTTAAAAAGAAGGTCACTCACATATAGCCTCTCCTATTGTATTACTTTGTCCATTATTTTAAAACACTTCCCTCATTATTGTGGAACAATGCGTCCGTGGTTCCAAAAGGGCTTAGACAATGTTTCGTCGGATATAGAATACGCTAAAAAATTATGAGTAAACTACACTTTTCCAAATTAGTTTGTTAAAAACAACTCTAATACGTTTTAGGCAAAACGAAATGTTTTAAAAAATATTTATGGACAAGAAATGCAAATGAAAAGTGTGATTTCACTTTTAACAGTACATATTCAGAGAATATCTGACTCGAAATCATAATGTATCTTCATTGTATCATTCACGTTTTTTCCTGGCTGGTAAGAGAACACGGTCCCCTCCCGCTGCTCTCAACAGACAATACCGATAGTTTTGGGGGTTAGGGCAGGAATGCGGCGCCGGACGCAGGGTATCTGCGCAGCTGCCCGGGAGCGGCCGGCGCCTCCCCGAATGTCACAATGGCGCCTTTCTAACCCCAAATCGCCTTTTCACTCATTTTCAGTCTGAAGAACATGATGTTCCCAGTTGGCACTTTACACAGGCTCTTGATTTCTACCCCCTTTAAAGTTATGTCGGTGTACTAATTATAATAGAAAACATAACAACAATGTTTAATGGAAAATATAATGACTGATCAACATTTCAACATAAAAGAGCAAACATCTGATTGTGAGCAAATGTCCTTATGCAGTGCAGTTTCTGAGCAACAGTTTTGTTTCGTAACTGCATAATAAGCAAAGACAAAAAAACTGTTTGGTTACCACGATACCTATATTACTTTAAACTATGACCTGGAAAAAGTTACCGAAACGACAATATTTAACTATCATTTACTGGCTACCGTTGTTCTTTTGGGCGCACTCAGTTGTCATCTGCTTCAATTTTAAAACTCCCTCTCCTTTTTTCAGTCTCTGTTGCGATTGCGGTACAGGGGAGTTCAAAATTAAGAGGTACGCATATTTGAAAGTTAAATATTTATTTTATTTAAAAATGCACTTAAAAGATTTAAATAAATATGTTTCATTATCATCAGAACTATAGGTATTTATTAATAATGCGTTATTTTATTAGTTCGAGTAATGAACATCTGTACACTTTCATGTGGTACAATTTCATATGGTACATTCCATTTCGCTTGGCAGTGTCTCTGCGGCTTGATTGGCTAGGCAGCTTCGTGTGGGCGTTTCCCAAACTGTTCCGCGGGAAAAAAAGTCACTTCGCCCTTACGGAATTCTCAAATTCAAAATATGTCATTGGCCAACACCCCAAAGCGTCACGCTGGCGAGAGCATTTCCATTGGCTGACGGGCAGTCCCGTTACTAAAAATGAGCGCCCCCTCCCACAAACGCGCTTCTGATTGGACAGCGATACAGCTAAAGCGCGACTCAACGTCGCTGATTGGTCAGAGAGATTGCCGCTTATGCACTTTGTGTTTTTGAAGATAAATAGAAAAGGAAAGGCAGCATATATTTGTATAGCGAGCTGTATCGGTGGAGGCGGAAGCGGGGTGACGGCGGCTCCCTGAGAATTCGCCTCTTATAGCCGGCGTCGCTATAATGCGGGCTGTAAGGGCGTAGCTATACGCTGATACATCGCTCCGTGTGGCCCGCCGCTTACCGCGTCTCGGGCTCCATGTGAGCGGCCAGCCTTCGCTACCGGCCCCGGTTTGCGTCACCAACAAAGGCGGCTGCTCGTTATTCGGCCTCTATTCGGAGCTCTGATACATATTCTGGTCTTTGTTTTTTCCGGCGAGCCCGAAATGGAGCTTCAGCGGGCCCACGGAGATCAGAGTCCGGCGAGCAAGAGCCCAGGCTGCGGCGGGAAGAACTGCAGAAGTAGGCAGTCCTGCTCGCTCCTGGAGATCAGGCCGAAGGGCTCCCGGACCGGCATGGAGCCCTTTGCGGAGCGAGTGACCGTGCTCTCCCCGGTGACCGACCTGGCCCTCAACATGACCCATCTCGCCGTTCTCGGAAGGTATCCGGACCCGCAGCTCCGCCCGGGACTGGCGCCCCCTGCGCTGTAGGCGCATTGCAGAGTAACGCGTGCATGCTTTGGGTAGTTACATATAATGCGTGCATGCTTTCTAACTGCAGTTGGGAGCGTTATTTCGCAGCACATTTGCTGTTACCGGCCTCTCAGTTGCGAACATCGTAATTTTTCTAGACTGATGGGTTTCCCAGCAATTTTAATGTGCGTTTGTCTTTATCTTCTAACCTTGCAGCCAATGCGATACCCCCAAAAGAAAGCGAGCCATGCCCATCGCCAAAATTCCATCCTTTGCCTCCGACACGTCCTCGGATGCAGGTAAAGGCCTCCTCCTTTCTGTCTGATTTTCAGATCAGGTAGTGAGAATGTGACATTTACTGCAGCACCGCCCTAATATGCTGGCTGTGCAATGCCCACAGTGTCCTGGCACGTATAGCTGTGCTTTAATGCACAATCGCACGCCGGCGAGGTGCATCAGCCATAGGTCCTCATGCCCAGCAGTCATGGTGGGACGGGGTCTGCCTGCTTTGGGCCATGAGGAGTACCGCTTGTTCTCCCGTTGCAGGACTCGGGATGGACCTCTCCAGCCCGGTGGACCCAGATGACATCGGGGAAGTGTATGTGTGATGTTTTCTTTGGCTACTCCCTGTGCTGATGTGCAGAGACTTTCAGTGCCTGTACTGGGTGTCTCTTCCTGAGCTTGTACATATAAAGTGAGGATTAACTCTTGAGACCTTGTGTTCGTTAAACAGATGCCTGTCGTGCTGGTGAGACAATGAGCTTTCAAGGGTTGCGTGGGTAGGCAGCAGGTGCAGTCGCTAAGCTTTTTGGAGCTGTGATCAAATGGTTTTGTTTGAGAGGCTCTTTCTGTCCCCTGAGCAGTGTATTCAACCCAAGGTTCATCGTTACAGTCCTATAGGGTATATGTATATATATTTTTTTTGACTGGTCGCTTTATATGAAAGACTGCATTTGTAAAGCAGTAGAAATTACAATGCGGTGAGGGACTTTTGAAAGCAAAGCGGCAGACTGCTTTTCATTGGGCTGCATTGATGATAATTCTGCAGTCTAATGTGCTTTATTGAACTGTAAGGCAAAAATCAGTCATTGGGAGTTTTTTGCATCTAATTGGGGCTTTTGCATTACAAATTGAAGGTCCTGCTGAACTTTAAATGCAGCTGTCGCCTTTAATTTAGGGTATGAATGGTTTGCTTTGAGGTCATAGCTGTGATTTTTAATTCTTTTGGAGGCTTTGTGCTGTGCAAGTGTGTTCCTCCCTGTCATCATTGTTGATTTTAAGTTCTGGATGGTGTGTAAATATTTATTATGAGTTTTGTGACTGACAGTGTGCCACCAATGCCTGATTGCTAGCAGTGTGCAGTTTGTCTGAACCAGACGGGCATTATCTTCTGAGTTTTTGGCCTCTGCCGGCTGGTTGTGTGCAGACCCCTTGCCTTTTGAAAACCTCCTTTTGAATCGCTAGCCGCTCGCTTGTAAGAAGCTGTGGGGCTCTTGAAGTACTTTTGATCGCTGGATCCTGCCTGGGTGGCTGAACTCTTAATGGCCCCCTTTTGAGGGAATTCAAAAGACCATCTGCCCACAGTTCCACATTTGTGAGCTTCCCCCTGCATCCTTCAGCTCCCGCCAGCATTGTTATAGCCGCAGCTGAAAGCAAAAGGTCGCACGTTCGCATCGCGGGCCGGGTGCCTCCCCCCGTGCCCTCCAAGGGATTACTTAACCCCATCAGTTGTTAAATGGCCTGGACTGTTGGGCTTTGAGGACAATGTATGGATTGCGATGATAATGTAACTCTTACTGCTTCTATGTTTTGTTTTTTGATTGAACAAAAAAAAAGTAACAGGAAAACTGCATTCTGCTTGTTTGTTCTTTGGATTTTGAATAGGGGCATGTGCAGGTTATGGCTATAGAAATGCATTTGAGTTATGCAGTCTCTAAAAGATGATGATGATGATGATGATGATGATTAGTAAAGTCTGTTGAATATCTTCAGCCTTGGCCCACACCCGTATTGTCCTGTAACAGAAATCAGCAGATTTATTATTTTATTCCCCTGTCTTCTTAGTCTTAGGTCTTGCATTTGCTGATTTTGAGTTTTGTTTTCACAGTTTTGAGAAACCTCTCACGGATGATGATGATGATGATTCCGTTTTGAATATGTAAGTATTCTGTAGTTTGAATAGCCAGTCTTCCATGGTTAGGGTGTTAGTTGGTCCTGGACATACCTCTCACTTGAGGATAAGACTTTGCTAGCATGCCTGTAGCTTTCCATGTCATTGTCATATATTGAATGGATCTTGTGCAGAGTAAGTCTTGGGCTGGTTCTGTTGGAAGGAACCCTTCCTGATAGCAGGGGTCATTGTGGTTAATAATTATTGTTCTGTTAATCAGTTTTGTTAATTTTACTTTAAATAGGACTATACTTAATCCATGACTGATTGCTGTCCTTTTTTGTTCTTTGCTTCAGCAACAAGATGCCAATCCGAAGAATAAACTCACTACCGGTACTTATACAATTTCTTTTTTTTAATCAGTGCAGTTTCAGTTCTTATAGGCTTGTCTGTACCACTTTATTAAGTGTCAGTGTCTGAAGGACTGTATGGCGTTAACTTTCAATTAATCTAGTCTTTGATTACTGATTTCTAAATAAGTAATAAGACCTAAATGAGTAACTAGGCTGATGTACATAGCCTCTGTTTCCTTGTCTCTGCCTGGAGATACCTTTCCAAACCGGTGATCACTGGGTCTCTCTCTCCCAAATACAGATGTTATCATTCAGCCCCATTGCAAGAGGAAGAGACCCAGAGCACCGTAGTCATCAGGCAGTGGCCGTTGCTGGCCAAAGCAACAAGGAGAATGTGCCTGGTGTAAGTCAATCTGCCTTGGGCTCTTCTGTTTCCTAAACACGGCTTGGTCATTTTTCATACTGCAACCTGCCAGATTTTGAATTGACAATTATTGAGTTACAAAGTTTGTCAAATTGCAAGGAGCAGACAATATCCTGTCATCACTCCCCCCCCATGAGGCGTTACAGGTCAATCTTCCTAGTTGTCCTGATCTTTTGCATTCATCTTTTTTAGGATTAATTTTTTAGGATGCAGTTCTCATATTACCAAAATGATAGCACTAGTCTGGTCACAGATACTGCCAGTGAGTTCTGGTGTGATTCTGAACAGGAACCCTCTTTCCCTTGCAGTCTGTGGTACTTTTCACTAGCACCGAGCTTCTTGGGAGTCTGTGCTCTTCTTTCGGATTGTAATGCCAAGGTGTTACCCATTGATTTTTGTGTATTTAAGGGTGAAATCGCACGTCTGGGGTGCTTTTAGTCTGTTTCCTTCCTTGAACGATCAGCTGACACGTTGTTGTCAGTGATCATAGTGCGCTGTGACTATTGTGTGAGTTTGTTTGGCCGGTCTGTGTCATCAGGGGCTTGCAGAGTCCCTTGCCTGTAGGTGATCAGATGGGAGACAGCAGTGTTTCTTGTTACCGCTATGCTTGTGTAGTTACGGCAGGTATAGATGCTTGCCTGTATGTGTTACCCAGAAGTTGGTTTACATGACCTTCTATTCCTTTTCCTTCTAGGAGGTCTTTGAGTTCAAGAAGCCCACCCGGCCTGTGTCGCGGTGCTATTCACGGCCCCTTCCTGGTGCCCGAGGCAGGGAAATGTTCTCCCGCCGGCCGAACTCTGCTCCAGCTCTCATGGTATGTGTGGGGGCCCCTTGGCCGGTCATGGCTCCATGCAGGCAACTGTATAATAACTACTGCAGAGACGGCAAAACTCTTGGTATCTGATGGCTCTGTGGGTCTCGCCTGGCTTTCTCTTCCACACTAGCTGTCCCCTGGGCCTACAAGGCAGCTGTGCCCAACGGATGATTGCAGTCCAGTGGTACTCCGGCATTCCTCTCTCACCTGTTCCTTCAACGATGATGATGACGATGGCTTCCTTGAGATTCTGGATAGTGACCTGGTGGTAAGTCTTCAAGCACATATAGATACACTCATCACCGGGAACTTGAGATGATCCACCAGACCAGAAACAAGGATGATGAAGTATCTGCTCGATCTCCCCAGAGCGACTCGGACATGCCCTTGGGGATGGCCAGCCTGCTCACTGCTCCCCTGGTGGGTGGAGAAGCAGTGGACAGTTCTGCCTCGGTGAGAATCGGGTCTGCCTTTCACCAGCTGCTGTTTGATTTTGCTTGCTTGCGTTGATGACTGCTAGATACTCCTAAAATGATTCTGTTCTACTGTACAGAGTAACTCTGCCAACATCTCACTTTATTTCTCTGTTGACGGTCCCCAGGGTTAATCTGTTTCGCGCTAGGTCTGCTGTGAGGCCTTTGACTCTTGGCAGTAATTGGCTTCTTATCTGATCATCATTTATTTTATTTTTTTCGATTTATTCGTGCCTGTCTAGCCCATGTCCTGTCGTCCTCGCGGCTTGTTCCGCTCGCCCTCACTCCCGTCGAGCACGCGGCCCGTCCTGAAGCGAGTGGATCGCCCTGGTGATGACATCACACCTGTTAGAGTGAAAAGGAGGCGCAGTGTGGCCGGGTCACCCCATTCCTCTGAGGAGGAGGAGGAGCAGCTGGTCTGTACCCACGTTGGCTGATTGTCTGGCTTTTATGAACTCTTAACAAGGAGGCAACCCAATTAGATTAGTGACATTCTGCTTAAGTTGGACTCTGTTCTGTCTCCTTGCAGGCTTGTCGGCTGGTTCAGAGGTCAAAGTCTTTGAGCCAGGTTGAGATAGAGAATCTGCTGGATGCTGACGCACAGGAGCTCATAGGGGACTTCAGTAAGGTATGCTGGACTGTCAGGAGTGGTATAACCACCCTCTCTATGCTTGTGCCCTTTTTTGGGTGGGGGTGGTGGTGGGCTAACACCCACACCTTTATGTAAATCACCCTGTTATTGGGCTAATTGAAAAATCCCCCATGTCCTGAAATCCAATTGATAAGGTTCTTTGTTGGCTGCATTAAGGCATTCCAAGCTAATTGCAGGGTATCCGTGCACCATTTATTTGATTTTAATCCCTCGCATGTTCCTACTCGCTAATCCACCTGGCAGTGTTTTGTTCCTTTTATGAACTCCCCTGTGCCTTTCTCTGCAGCCGTTTGTCCTGCCAACTGTGGAAGGAAAACACCAGGACCTGAAATACATCACGACGGAAGTGGTGAGAGCGCCTTTCGACATCTGCTCACAAGTCCAGCTCTCTTTCCATTCTTCATGTCATTACTTGGAGCTCAGTGACTTCCCCCCTGCTAAGGAGAAAGTTCCCAGTAAATGAGGAGATCAAAGGAGCTGATACTCTGACCTGATGCTTGGTCTTGAGGGGGGGGGAAAACCTTGAGCCATCTTTCAAGCTGCTCCTAAAATGATGGGCACCCTCAGGCTTCCACCTCTAAATACCCTTCCGTTCTCAGATGGCAGGGGCACTGGACGGGCAGTTTGACCGCATCGTGGAGCGTCTCATCGTCATCGACTGCCGATATCCTTACGAATTCGATGGCGGGCACATCAAGGTACAGCTGTACTGACTTGGCCTGTCAGCCTTCCGATTTCAGAGATGGGAAGTCTAGAACTACTTTTTTTTTTTTTCTTTTTTCTTTAAACTGGATTTCATCTAGCACATCAAGGGTATTACTTTTGGGTTGAACATTGTGAGGTTGAGGTCTGTTTAGATTGGCCAGTTTAGATTATTTGGGGGGGGGTGGTCAAACCCTCCCTTCTCCCCATAGTTTGTGTCCATGCATTGAATCGTCACTTTTGTGTTGCAAATGTGTAACTTGCTGGTTTAGGTTCTAGTCTGAAATCCTAACTTGACTTTTGGTCTCTGGGTAACTTCCTAGAGTGGGCTGCTCAGTTTCCTGTTCGGGTGCAGGGCAGTCAGATTCAGCAACTTCTCATCTGGTGTGTTTTTTTTTTTTTTTGTCTGTGCTGCTTTGACCCCTCTGCTGTGCCTCTCGCAGGGAGCCCTAAACCTGCACCAGGAGGACGAGCTGGATGAGCACTTCTTGAAGGAGCCCATCACCCCGTCCTGCCCGGACAAGCGCGTGCTGCTGATCTTCCACTGCGAGTTCTCCTCCGAGCGCGGGCCGCGCATGTGCCGCTACTTGCGGGAACGTGACCGTCTGCTCAACCCCTACCCCAGCCTGCATTACCCCGAGCTCTATGTGCTCAGGGGTGGCTACAAGGAGTTTTACAAGGAGTTTCAGGTGCGCTTTCTCACTGCTGCTAGAGTTCATACTACCTGTTATCAATCTTTCAACTGAATATCCTGATCAGTGTGATTTGGGGGCAAACTGGAGCCTGTGAATACAGCATAGAGAACGGGCCTCTGGTTTGACTGGGATGAGATTCCAGCTACCCTGGACTATTTCTGTCTGATTTTTAGACTGACACTTGCTTGCAAAAAAATATTTGGAACGTTTACTTGCAGCAAGTCTTTGATTTTTGTCTTTTTTTTTTTTTCTCATGGACCTGCAGACACCCATCAGACATCTTCACTAAACACAGCTTACCCTCTGCTCTCTGTGTGCAGGCCCAGTGTGAGCCTCAGGCTTACAGACCCATGATTCACGAAGACTTCAAGGAGGACCTGCGGCGCTTTCGCCTGAAGAGCCGCACCTGGGCCGGGGAGCGCAGCAAGCGAGACCTGTACAGCAGGCTGAAGAAGCTGTGAGTCTCTGCCCCCGGCCTCGGCCCCGGCCCCTCTACCTGTATTTATTGTGCTCGAATCCCCCCCCAAACTCCCAGCATGAATTTGTCAAAGCACAGCAGGTCACTGCCAATATGACTTTAATCGTTCCCCTTCATCGCTAACCTGTAAGTGCTGGCTATACTAATGTCAAGTGTTCAGGTTTAGACTGTCAGATGGAGACCTGTTTCTTGCTTTTGGTTGAAGCACTTAAAGGTTGTACCTTTAATGGTTGGGGAATGTTCCTATCAGTCTCAATTAGGCTGACTGTTTCAGATCAGGCCCAAATGGTTTCATTTGGAATTTTAATTTTTTTTTTTTTTTTTTTATTGTAATCAAGACTATGGGTGTCACCCTGTATGATAGCCAATGTTCAGGATGTACATTCAGGATCAATCTGATCTGTGTCAAGATGCCATGTCTGTCGCTCCTGAGGTTGTCGTGTGGTGTTCTGCCATTACAGTCCATGGGTTTTACATGTCACTGCCACAGTTTTATATACATAAACTTGAATTTTTACCTATGCTCTGTTGTCTTCGTTTCTTTTTGCCTTAACTCCACTCATGGGAGTCTGCTTTTGAAAATGCTGGATGGTGCGTTTGGGTGTGGTAACAGGTTTGTGCCCCCCCGCCCCAGTAATACCTGGGTGGTGGAACCTTGGCGTTGCTTGTGAATGCTGTCTATAGCAGTTATGCCGCACTTGTTCTGAATGTAAATCAAGCCTTTTATGCCCTCTAAGTTGTGGATAGAAAGTACTGTATTCCTTCTCTGATAAGTGGTCGCATAGTACAGTTTAAGATCATTCCGCAGTCAGACGTTAAATGACACCACGAGGTGCTTCTGCAAACTGCCTTGCCCTGGTATTTTTGGTTGTACATGACTAGTCGTTGCTCTTTGGTCTCCTGCTTAGCAGTTGCTGCCTGGACATCTGCCAGTGTTGCATTCCACAAACACACACACACACACACACACACACACACACACACACCCTCCGGCATGTGGGGGCCGCTCGGCTTTACATGATGCCACAACAGCTCTGGCTGTAACTTGTGCCTGGGACTCATCGATATAGAACCTAGATTCCTATTGCCAAATAGGAATCTATAGCCACCTAATGCTCCCGCCACCTTTCTTTGCACCTCGGGGGATGTGCTGCCCGCGGCTGCTCCTGGTGAATGGGGCTGCGTTTGCGCACCACACTGGGCTATTGTAGTGTCACCTGCCGCCCTGACGTCTCCCAGTGATTTATGCCGACCTCCGACTGCCTGAGCCCCTCATTCCTACCAACTGTTGTGCAGACAGACCAGCTTTAATAACATGAAGCTGCAAAGCGTCTTTATAGATGCAAGCCGACCAATATGGCCGCTAAATTTGAAGGGAACAATGCATATTAATGACATTGCTGTGAATCTGCTAGTCATCCTAAAGGGTTTTTTGGTTTTCCCTGGATTCTTTGCTTAAAACTCCTCCTAATTTTTCTTTATCAAAACCAATAAAACTAAAAACCATAAAAAGAAACGAAGAGCTGCCGGATGTATTCTATACAACTGAAACTAAGGCAGACTTATTTGTCAAAACGAAGCACAAATCAATACCACTTAAGATGAATGTATGGCCCTCTTCAAGAGTTCACTAGTTTGATTATTTCTCAGATTCTTTTAATTGAGAGGAGAAAGTTATTGGTATGGAGTTCAGGTACAGGTACAATCTTGTGGAGCTGTACCTGAGTAATTTTGGCCAAACCTGCTTTATGGTTCGAGCAGAGAAACGGGTCGGGTTTGTGCAGCAGATGGTGTGGGGAAGCCGAGGTTGATAGCTTTCATTTTGACTCGCTGGGTGTGTTCCCTTAATCTTCTCAGAGCAGGGCGCAGTTTCCTGTCCTCTGAAGGTGTTTTCAGCAAATGGTCTCACACCCAACCTGCTGATCAAAAATAATGCAGTGGTGGCAGAGTGTGGTCGATGCAACCGCAAGCTGTGATACTAACCGCCATGTCTATTTTAACCTCCGATTTTCACGTCACTTGGTAGGAGCAGGACAGAATACTTCCGAATGCTGCCTTTGTCTGGTGTTTCCAAGCTCAGGCCCTTATAGTTTGTGACAAAACTGAAATTAACCTTGGGAATGTTCAAGTTCTAATGTACCTTAAAGTAAGACCGGTTCCTGTCAGAGCCCATAAATAAGGCTTACATTGTGCACCTAAAGGACATAATTACTCTGAAGCTGCTGACAGATAAGAGCCTCGTGGGCCGGTGAGGCTTGTGTGGCCCGTAGAGTGTGTAACAATGGCTTTGATGTCGCTGCAGATGTTCCTGTCTGTCCCTTCTGAGACAGCTGTCTCTCCTTACTCACTCATGCCCCCACCTCCTTTTCCTGTCCCAAAACATGTGACTTAGTCCATCACCCCATTTCAACTTTTTTTTTTTTTTTTTACTCGTTTCTCCTTTTCTCTCTCCTACTGGTTAAAGCTCTTGAACCCTGTTTATGGTCCTCTATAAATATGCCCTCTAGTCCCTTTCTCACAGAGCTTCGATTGAATCGATCTCTGCTGTCAGTCTTTGACTTAATCTCATATTGAAGATTTTCTGCTCGGACTAAACCATGACGTGTGTCTTCCTCCACTAACAGGAACCACACTTCTGGCTTCTAGCTGAGTCACCCGCTTTGCTTTCCCGTCCGGCCCTTCACAGACCCATGCTGAGTTCAGCATGCCGCAGAGGCTGTTTGCGCTGGAACTTGAGTTCTTCCTGTTTGCCTTGCAATAGCTTTATAGCATCAGGCCAAAAGCACTGTGCCATGCATATAGACGTGACTGTTTCAGCTCTTTGTTGAAGACTGAGCTCTTGTGTGATGGAACATTGCTGGAGATGTTTCAAGCCACCGTTTAAGCCTCTGATGCTGTATCTGTATTTCTGCATGACATCATCCCAAAGGTGTTCTGTTAGATTGATTATTCTGGAATAAAGTACCTGTGTAATCGGTCAAAGTTGAATTTATTGCTTGGTGACGTACATTGTTTCTATTACACACACACACACACAGTATATATGTTATGTTATATACATGTATTATATATTTACATTCTACATAGCACAGACTTTTAATGGACAAATAACTATTTCATTTATTTATATTACTTTAATTTTATGAAGTAGTATGATGAGGTTTGAGCTCTTCAGACTGTAAAGCGTGGACATGCTGGCACATTCTGATGGTGCTGATGAGGCCAAACCAAACTACGGAAACTGTCACATGCCCTCACATTGTACATCTACCATTTCAAGTACTTTTTTTTCCATTGTGATGATACAAATACAAAGAGTCATGCTTATAGTACGCCATATTTATATCTCAAACTACACTTCAAAAGCCATCCTTCACGCTAAGTAGTTTAAATGTTTTTCATCCCCTTATTTAACGTTACTTTATGGACACTTTGCAGGTAATATTTCTTAAACTGCTTAGTGGTAGCCTTAGCATTTCTTTGTAGGAATGGGACAGTAACTTGTCCAATGGTGCAGAAACAGATCGACTGTCAGTATTCATCAGCATCCTGTCTTTCTAGAACAAAAGCACAGGAAGAGCCTGCTGACATTCAAAGGTCATGTCACACTTCTGAAGGTGTGAAGCAATACGTGTCTTGTGATTAATCATTTAAATAGACCAGAAGTAGTACATGCTTTGTTACGTACTGCATGTTTTCATTTTCTGTTTTTAATTATGCTGGTGACCCATTTCAGTCTACCTCTAAAACTGGGAAATGGATTGGGGTTTTTGCTGCTAGTTACAAGGTGTAGTGGTCTTTCAGAGAGGACGTGAACTCTATCCATATCTGTGAGAGTAACACCCTTTTCAGCCAGTGCTATGGGATTGCGAATAACCGCAGCACCAGAGGACCTTGCTGACAATTCCAGGCTGTCACCCAAGGCTTTGGTTTGACAGGTGCTGTTCTTATGTCAGATAACTGTATATCACACTAATGTGTATTGTTAACTGTCGCTAGACTGCTTTTATATGAAAATTATAATTGCGACACCTCTTCAGACATGTTCCCTCATTCACATTAAACTGGTGGACCTGCACCTCTTGATACCCGAAAGTGTGCATTTAACAAGTGCTTAGCGCCATCTAGTGGGCTTCACTTCATTTTGCAAAAGTTCGTTTCCCAGGACTAGACCAATTCCCATGAACACTCCTGGGCAAAAAAAATAAAAAATTAACGGGCTGAATGCAAATTGCACATCATTAAGCTTTGGCCCTTTATTGCCCAGAAAAGCATTAGGAATTAAAAAAAAATACTGAGCCATCTTGTTGATGCATTTTTAGCCTTAAAGAAACAATTGTCTGAGTGCATGGATCAGCATGTTCATTTAAGATGAGACCTAACGAGGCTTTAATTGTGGGTGTGTTTGCAAATGGAGGGGTGATGCGTTGGATGTCCCTGGTGAATTGAGACACAACATATTTTAGAATTTTGAGCAAACTGACTCAAAATACAACCCCAATTCCAAAAAAGTTGGGACATTTGTGCAAATTGTAAATAAAACTGAATGTAATGATATGTAAATCTGATAAACTCATGTTTTATTCACAAGAGAACATAGAAAACATATGAAATGTTTACCCTGAGAAAACATAATTTTAAGGAAAAATTAAGGTAATTTTGAATGTCATGGCAGCAACACGTTTCAAAAACGTTGGGACATGGCCATGTTTACCACTGCGTGGCATTCCCTCTTCTTTTAACAACAGTCTGTAAGACTGTTGACTGTAAGTCTGTCAGGCCTGAGGAGATCAGCTGCTCGAGTTTTGGGAGAGGAACGTTGTCCCATTCTTGTCTGATACAGGATTCTAGTTGCTCAGCTGTCCTAGGTCTTCCGTGTCATATTCTTTGTTTTATGATGCGCCAAATGTTCTCAATGGGTGACAGATCTGGACTGCTGGCAGGCCAGTTTAGTACCCGGACAAAGCCATGATGTTGTAATTGAGTGGTTTGGTATTATCATGTTAGAGAATTCAAGGTTTTAACTGAAAGAGACATCATCTAGATGGGAGCATATGTTGCTCTAGAACCTGGATACACCTTTCAGCATTGATGGTGCCTTTCCAGATATACAAGTTGTCAATGCCATATGTACTAATGCACCGCCATACCATCAGAGATGCTAGCTTTTGAACTTAACACTGATAACATGTTGGGTGGTCCCTCTCCTCTTTAATCCAGATGACATGGTGTCCCTGGTTTCTGAAAAGCCAGAACGATGACCAGTACCTAAGGACCTATGCACTCAGACATCGTCATGCAACTGCCACACAGCTGCAGGCCCGTTTACG
>JAODKM010000016.1:17814897-17839496 GCA_026780845.1 Petrocephalus sullivani | reverse complement strand
TCCTGCTGCCTTCCTGATGTTCACTCTCCTGAATGCCCTCCTCACGTCATGCTCCTTGATGGTGAACGCGTTGTCCTTACCGGCTCTTTCAGTGCGCATGCCGTTAGCATTGCTAGCGCCGCTAGCGTGACGAGCTGCAGCCTCAAAGCGGTCACGGTACCATGCTTGAATTCACTGAGAGCGACCCATTCTTTCACAAAAGTTTGTAGAAGCAGTCTGCATGCCTAGGTACTTGATTTTACATACCTGTTGCCATGGAAGTGATTGGAACACCTGAATTCAGTGATTTGGAGTTGTGTCCCAAAATAGTGTATTCTATGCATTTAGTCACTAAGCTTTTTGTGTGTCATCTGCAGGCATGTTATCTGTGACTTTTGCAAATCTCACAAAAAATTCCCTTTTAATCTCATATGCTGACCCTGCAATATATGAAAACCATGATGGGTAAAGTCGCAATGCAGAAGGGGCGACTGTAATGCGGCAAAAGCTTGTGGGAGTTTTACTTACATAGACATGTCTTGAGGGCAGGACATAACCAATCAGACTGAAGAGGAGGCAGGCCTAAGCAACTAGACGGGATGAGACCAAGACATCTGATTAGTTGGACTTACATATAACACAAATTTGATTGATTATCTCTCTGAACCAATCATTTTTTGCTTTGCCCTCAGAACATGTTTGTGTAAGTAAAACTTCCATGAGAGAAGCAATAAAGGAAGTAAATGCCTACCAGATATCAGCTAACATTTAGTGTGGTGGTCAGTTACTTCTATTTCATGTTATTAATATTATATACTTAATATTTCAATATGAATCACATAACACGTAGATAAATACAAATGTAATTTTATTTAGAATGAAAGAATGCAAC
Organism: Petrocephalus sullivani; assembly: GCA_026780845.1. NCBI lineage: Eukaryota > Metazoa > Chordata > Actinopteri > Osteoglossiformes > Mormyridae > Petrocephalus > Petrocephalus sullivani. The sequence continues at coordinate 17,838,625 of JAODKM010000016.1, read as the reverse complement.
ATTTGAATAAATAATTTGCAGCCCTGTGGCCCACTGGAAAAAACCAAACCAGCTTCTCTAACTTAGCACTTCCCTGGAAATACCATGCTGTTGCTACTTACTCTGCACCTTTTGAGAGCATCTTCAGTGCAGAAGGAAAAAAATCAGGCAGCTGCAGTCAAAATGATAAAACCTTTGAAGATATTTTTCTAATTAAGTGTAACAGTACTGAACAATAAGTCAGAAGACATCAGAGACTCGGTGTGCATGTGGCAGGGAATCCAGTCCATCACACACTATAAGACTGCACCACCCATCTGCGGCAGAGATACCTTCCTTCCAGATGCACGGAATGGCTTCTACACACATTTTGATGGCCTGACAGCCATGCCGACGTGAAAGACCATTGCTCCTCTTGAAGAATGAGTAAACCAACTGGCTGATATCTTCACAGACATTCTAAAGGGTGTACTCACACTTGGCCCAGTTACTGGGCATGATTGTCTCCCCTCCCTACTCCCCCTGCTGGTCTGCGCTTACAATGCGCTTAATGTTCCGGGCACATGCACGCTTTCATCATAATTGTGCGACTTTTTGTGCTGAATGTCCTTATTTTGTGGCTTTTTGGGCGTGATGACGCATAGCCCTTTTATAGCTTTATCGAGTATGCAGCTGAGCAATTTTGCTACACGCATAAGAAGATTCCAGATACCTCTGTGTTTTTGTGTGTTTGCATCCTGTTCCTCCTGGACACTTTTGTTAGCCCAGACTTCCTGCAAACACTGCACCTCTGCCATAGACCAAAGTCCTGCCATGGCCCCTGTGTGCTCGCAGACTAACAGGCAGCCTAACTGATAGCCACCTGCCCAAGCACTCGTTGTGAGGTATTGTTTGTAGAATGTGACATGCTGAGCAGTTTGTCTCTGTCCTGCATCCGGCCCTGGCTCTCTTCGCCTCCCCAGCTCCTGATTGCCTCTATCCCAGCCTCCCTCAGATCTCCCCGGTATTCTAGCCTCCTGTTTTCCGTATATTTGTAGGACTGATTCCACTAGCTTTCGACTCTTCTGCCTCTGTGACCTCGATACCGATTTCTGCCTGCCGATTCACTGTCTGTTCACTGGTTTCCCTCAAAAATCCTCAGCTCATTGCATTTGGGTCCCGGAGTTTCTGTTCTGATAGATATTTCTAGCAATAAACACCCTTATAGCCACAGGTGGTTTTTCATTTTAGCACCGTTTAAATTTCCTGGAAAAGCACTTTAAATACCATGGGTAGACTAACTTTAACCACCTCAGCGACCTCAGCCCCAGAGATAGGGGAGTCCATCCCCAAGTCCCCAGACTCAGCTTCCTCATTGGAAGGCGTGTCGGTGGAATTGAGGAGGTCTTCGAAGTATTCCTTCCACCGACCCACAGCTTCCCTAGTTGAGATCAGCAGTGCTCCATCCCCACGATAAACAGTGCTGATGCTGCACCGCTGAGATGCCGGATGGTGGACCAGAATCTCTTCAAAGCCATCTGGAAGTCGTTCTCCATGGCCTCACCAAACTCCTCCCGCACCCGGGTTTTTGCCTCAGCGACCGCTGCAGCCGCGTTCCGCTTGGCCTACTGGTAAGGATCAGCTACCTCTGGAGTCCTGTCAAGCCAAAAAGGCCTGACAGGACTCCTTCTTCAGCTTGACGACATCCCTCACCACCGGTGTCCACCAGTGGGTTCGGGGATTACCGCCGCGACAGGCACCGACCACCTTATGGCCACAGCTCCGGTCAGCTGCTTCCACAATGGAGGCGCGGAACATGGCCCATTCAGACTCAATGTTCCCCGCCTCCCCCGGGAATAAACGTGACTCTCTGTTTTTACTCATCATAAGGGGTCTGTTGAGCCATACTTCTTCTGGTTCCTCACCCAGCACCTGTTTGCCTTGGGTGACCCTTCCAGTGGCATAAAGCCCCGTGCAACTTAACTCCTGGGATTACTGATGGTGAGATGAAGCTTCGTTGAAGCACCAAAGCTTTCCAGCCAGTTGTGTCAAAAAAGGGTTCATGCTCGAAGCTTCAAATGAACACTAAGGACATCTATTGATTGAAAAATGTATGACATGAGGATGACATGACATGATATTTTTTATTTTTTTGCGGGAAACAGGCTTCCGTAGTAATGTTATAATACTATGTAACAAAAGTGTAATGAGGTAGTTTAATTAATAAGAATGTTTATCGGGGTAGAGGGATGTGAAATAGGAAAAATGTGTGTTATTAGAGTGCGTCTGTAAACTGAATGTGAAATACAAGAATAATGCTTGTGCTGACGTTTGGGTTCATCAATCATTTTCATTCAAAAACAATATTTTTTCATGTGTTTTGGGGCTTATAAGTGGTTCCTTTTTTACAAAGAACATAGCTTGTCGGGGATAAATGTTCGAAATGCTCCCAGACTGGGGAAAACTTCCTTTTATCTCCTACTTCCATCTCAGAATATACATCAGATCCACAATCCACTATCCACTCTCCAATACAACAAACCCACAACCGCGGCAGTTCTATCTAGCGCTTTGAAAAGCTCTCGCTAGATTCAACACGCTTCCCGAACCAATTGGGTGTGGCTTCCCACATGAAGCTTTAAACATCATTGATTATGTCATCGGCAAAAGACGATACAAGCTCCGACACGGGGCTTCAGGAAAGATAGCCCTGCCTTCCCGATATGCGCAACGAACCTTGGACACATGACTTAACATCACTACCTGGGATCACTGGATCACGCAAACCCCTCCACCATGATAAGGTGTTGGCTCCAGGAAAGGGCCAAGTAAATATTTGAATTTTAAATGAGATTCGACTTGGGCTTATTGAATAGGCCTAGTGTTCAAAAGTGCTTAAAGCATTTGTGTTTGTGGATGGTAGTAGTATCCCGTGGTAGATGAACAGTCGTCGCCTGTCATGTTGGGATTGAAGTGGCCTTGATATCTTATTTCCATGAGTGAAATATCTTGATGGAATCTCTCTCCCTGTTGATCGCTTACATCACCCAAATTTGGTGGACAGAAATCCAGATTGGAGTGTAAAAAGTGCATTTTTAGAGACATCTGGTTACCGAGTTTCTGATATGTTGTCAGCATGTTGTTAATGAGTTCAACATGCAGCAAGTTCAAGTGGGTTGTGTAACAATCCGTCAACACATTCACATTCAGTCAGATTTTACCATCAGTTTGATACCAAACATGGCATCCCAGTTTAGGTTCAAACCTTGTTTAATTTATATTAATTAATTTATGCTTCAATTTATCTTGTGCACATTGGTTATTACCATCAACACATAGAACACATGATTATGTTGCACATCTCAAAGTTATGACACTTTTAGGTGTATTTTACCGAAGTTATATTCCATTGCATGCCGTATGTCTTAGTTGGGGGTTGATTTGGCAGTTGTCATTACTCCAGTAAAAGAACAGTGTTGATTAAACATTGACAAATTATAAAATGTGGTAAACTTGACTGTTACAGGGGTTTAATACACAAGTTAAACATACATTTCTTGGTTTCTTTTGGGACAAAGAAACTGAGGAAAAAGGCGCCACTGGCTGATTAATGGTATTGAGGAGCCCCTCCGTCCCTCTCTGTGAGGGGGGGAGGGGGGGTTTCTAGCCATACCATTGTATGACACATACGCATCAAACATGTCTCTTTGGATGCCATAATATTGACTGGGTCCCCGGGGACGCATTCGCCGAGCTCCTGCTGAAATATACACCGTAAAATGAGCACTAAAAATCTCCAAAAAAAAGTAAAAGTCAGTGAAATCCAGTTGCATCGAACTGCGTATGGCAACGTCAAAGGGCTCTGGGGTCACTGTGACCCCAAACGCATCCACTGGGTTAAATATTCTGAAAAAATACATTATTTGTCCACAAGAGGTCAGTGTTTGATCAAGCATCCTTTATGTTGGCGCTAAAACTGTGTGTAAATGTGGTGAAAATGCCAGAGGATCTCTCCCAGTACACCTGTGCTGCTCTGCGGCTGTTTTCTAACTGAGATTTAATGAGAAATTTAAACTTAGCTCTGCACATCAAATGCTTGGTCGACATCCAGGGAAATATCAGTAGCAGAATGGAGGTGCAGTCACCCCCTCACATTCACGAGGGTTAGGGGAGGAAGATCCAAGTGAATGTAAAAGCTTGCGAATAAAACTTATTCCATTATTAAGTCCATTATTAAAGATGCGAAACTAACGTCGCTTAAAAGTCACTGAGACAGCTAACATGTGAGTGAGGCTGATTGCTGAGACGCGTAAGTCCCACAGTTATTTTTATTTTATTAAAACCCAAAATAACTTTTAGTGTTAATGATATAGTATGCACTATGCACCTATGCTAATAAACATAACACTAGTATTAATGCAATGTTCAGAAGTTGAAAAAATATTTCAGTTTAATTGTTCACGGCCGAATCGCAAATAATCAAAACTGCAAATTTGTAAATCTGGAGTGACAACCGCACACTCCTGAGCAAAAAAATAACAAATCATTGGTCAGATAATTAACACTGCTCGTCACTGCTCGTTGGAAATAGGAAAATTCACTTGCATAGTCCTCCAAAACGATAGAAATCACTAAAAATTTATATGTTCGATATAAAATTCAAGCTACCACATATCCATGTGTTCAGAATTTTCCAAAATATCTTCTGGCTATTTGCTGCTGAGACCATTAAAAGCTTAATGTTTTGCAATATTGGGTTAAGCCCTTTTTTGTTGTTTCTTTTGCCCAGGAGTGTATGTAGCTTCAAATACCTGCCTGGAGCTTAGCCTCAAAGAAAGGAAGTACCTTGCAGACAGGGCCTGGCAGACACCTAATGAGGTGAAGAGCTGAAACTTTCTGATCCGGCTCCACGTCACTGTGCGCCACAGAACTAATGGTCAAGGCCTTTTAAGGCTTGCTTTAACTGTTGTACACACATGCTGTTTGGTAACCTGTTTGAAGTGAAATGCTCTGGAGGTTCCCTGATGTGCTGGTCTGGCTCTTTGCTTTGAATTTGTATGTTCATGCCTACATTGGCAGGCCTGCGCACTACCTTTAAGTCCTCTGATGGCTTTGGACACCGAAGTACATGTAGTGATTGATATTGTGACATTGAAAGCTCATCCACTCCGGGGTTTTGTTGTATAAGAGAGCAACTCGCTTAAGTGGCCTGCATGCTGCACGCTTTTTGGGCTCAACACGCCCTGAAATTCACTCCCTGCTTATTTGCTGGAGCTTCACACACCTGTATCTTATCATCACTGGATGATTGTACCCTATTCTAAAGAGAAAACAACTAAATGAATTTCTCAGATTTTTTAAATTGTTGATTAACTGTGCGTAATAACGGTACCCGCTTATTTTTGCCAGTTTTCATGCTTAGATTATTTGTCAGCTATTTGTGCTTGAAATGTGAAGTGGAAAAGTGAAAAATTAGAATACAAACGTCTGACAAACATCAGTGACTGACCTGTTTTCTTTGCTGTTTTTTCAAAGCTTCTATCAAGTAAACTAAGCAGAAAATGCCAAATTGCTCACTGTGGGCCAGAAGGGCTCCACTAAAGGCAGCCTAAACAAAACTATATCAATTAAGACGGATACATCGAGTGTCTCTTTGGAAAATCCTTGGGTGCCGCTGGTTTGACTTTGTGTAAAATGCGTATGTAACACGTAGCTGCGGCAGATAGACCCTTCGTTTCTGGAGGGTGGGCCTGGATCGCGTGTTGGCCTCGGGGGACACTAATCAGAATCTCAAGGTGTTTTGTCGTGTTGTGGGTGTCGCTATGTGCTGTATCAGTGCAGCAGCCCAACCTGACCAGTCCATATCATGAAAAGAATGATTACTATCACAGACCAAAATATATAGTTGTCATGGAAATCTGTGTCAAACAATGCTCAGTCAATCAGTATAGCTGTCAAACTGCATTTGGCACACAACATACCATTTTCTTAAGTGTCTTCTTGGACACAATTAGAACCAGAACCATAAACCTGGTGCACGTTTTGTACTCTGTGTTTTTTTTAATACTACCTTTTATGCCTGTGTAGTAAGGGTTGAATTGCTGCTGTGGATTAACCATTGGTACTGCATTGCATTATTATCAGGGGAAGAATGTAATGCAGTTGGATTCATATAAAAATCTTGTAATAGCAGTATGAATTCTGTTGTAATTCAGGTATCTGTATCGAGAGAAATTGATTTCGAGTTTTTCATTTTTAATGTTTAATATCTTCATATAAAATTGTAGACTGTTGGCTCCTAGCATTAGGGACCTTTTCCATTAAAGTCTGCTTTGGGAAATTAGTCTGCGATCATGAAAAACTGTAATTATAAAGGACGGTCTCCCTCCAAATGGCGTTTGACGTCAGCTTGTGCCATCCTTCTGCCTAATGACTTCAAAGCAGAAAGGCACGGTGACTGCATGATGCACATAACCACCTATTATCTGTTTTACTGACATGTCTTGGTCCAGTACTTTTAGTACCATGTCAATAAACCAAGAGCAAAATTCTGTTACCAATATGAAATGTAAATGTTTCATGACATTGTAAGCTCCTGTCTTTGTGTAACATAGTTTTATATAAACTTTACCCAATCACATGGTGACACTAATAATAAAAACATGTATGCAAAGTGAAATGTTAATTATACTGTTAAATAATTGTTTGTCTACATCTTGCCAAAGTCAGCATCACTCCAAATATCCTTGTTTGTATGGTGGCACATTAAAAATTATTTAGCCTGTTTTAACCACTTGATGGGTAGCACTGTAGCCTCACAGCTCAGGGGCTGGGGGTAATGATCTAGCCTCAGCTCTGTGTTTGTGTAGTTAGTTTGTTCTCCCTGGGTCTCCTTACAGTATTCCAGTTTCTTCACACAGTTCAAAAACATACAGTTAAGCTAACTGGCATTTCTCCTCTAAATTGCTTAATGGACTGATTTATTCAATTCAATGATTATATAGTGCCTTTCACTCCAGTAAAAGAACTGTTACGCCCCAAGGTGCTTTACATGGGTGTATTGTGATACATTCCTGCATTTATCATCATCTGCTTCACCCATGGCCAGGGATGAGGGTAACCTGCCACTCTGATGGCAGTCAGAGACTTCCCAGGCTGGTAATATGACCTATGTATGATTTTAGGAAAGGAAAGTAAGGGTTCAGTCACATACTAATGACACGTGGTTGTGCAGCAAGCTGCTGCTATATCGCAAGTGCATGAAGGATTCTTGGCTTCTCAGATCATGACAAATGTATTGTAGCATACTGGAGTTGCTGTACTCTGTACCTCCAGAATATACATCCCCTACATCCACATCCCCTACATCCACATCCCCTACATCCACATCCCTTACATCCACATCCCCTACATCCACATCCCCTACATCCACATCCCCTACATCCACATCCCCTACATCCACAGGCTCCTGTGGCTGCTCCAAAATAAGGAAGAGGAGAGCAGAAGACTCCAGGCATCCTGGCTTGTCTCTCCTCCAAAACACGTACGGGGCATGTTAATACCCTCAGTTATTCAAAGGGCACCAGAGGTAATGGCCCATCTCATATAACTGGGGGAATGGATAGAAATGCCTTCCCCAGAGTTGTGCTCCCAGGAAGTGGTCATGATATGAGACTTTCTGCTAATCATCCCAGAAATGGCCAAAGCTGCAGTCGATGCTGATACCTCACCCCCTGAGAGCGCCACAGCCAGCTCCCAAGCCCGAATCGCGTCCAAGGGCCAGAGCCCTGCATTAGTTGGCACCCCTGGGGTACAGGTTAGCTAGTCTGAGGGAGCCAGCCCATGCCAAACCTAAGACAAGGAAGAAGGCTAAGCACCAGGCAAGCCCAAAGTAGCTGCAGACCGTGCTCGAGTGAGCTGAGCGTGCGGCCGCTTAGCTATTTATCCCAAACCGCTGTGATATTTTGACGATTTCTGCTCCAAGACTGTGATGCTGCTAATCCTGCTTTACTTAAGTACCTTGTGTTTAAGTGCCCCAGTTTAATCCTTGTCGTTAATGTCAATGTTTACCCTGTCTATGCCCAGTTTGCATCTACGTCCTGTGTCCCTATTATCGCTTGTTCCCAAGTGTTTGAGTAGTTGTTAATGACCCACACCTGTCCCTTATCTAAACTCTGTTCTCGGTGTATATATGTGCTTGCCTATGTTTCTCTGTCAGCTATTGAATGTTCGTAAGTGTGGTGGCTGTCTGTTGTTCCCCTCTATATACCCTGTTCTGAGTCTATGTAACTACTCTGCATTCCCCTCGTGTTTAGTTTTTGTTAGTTCATGTATTCCTTACCAGCCATGTTTAGACCCCTCGTCAGGCACAGAAGGTGTGCCGGCATTATGAAGGCTGATCCTTCTTCTCCAACCAGAGCGTTATATAGCCATGACTGCCCGACCCATTACTGGGTTGCAGTGTGTTTCAGGGTGAAGAGAAGAAGCTGATTCATAGATAACTAGATAATCATTTATTTCATTGGTGGCTTGATCGTGATCATCAAAATATACCAATGAGGAATCCCCCCCTACCCCGGTAGATGGCAAGGGGTGCCACCCCTCCCCTGGTCAACGAAAAATTCCCAGGCTGTGTTTTTTGCCAGCCCACCCTGGCCCTCATGGTCTCTTTTGTTTCCTATTTGTGTTTGAAATAAAGTTTCCTGTGTTTGTAAGCCACATAGTGACTGTTGTCATCCATGCCCCAACGTAACACTTAGTGTCTTATTTTTTGTGAAATTGCAATGTCTTTTTATTATAAAGTGGGGTGATTAAATATTTACCTTATTGTTGCCTATGGAGCACTGGGTGTACATTACAGTACTGTACTTAATGCCTTGCCTCTCCCCTATAACTATACACCCAATTCGACATGGGACCATGCAGAGAATTACAGGAATTCTACACTAGAAAAATGTGATGTTACCAAGTTGCTCCCCTGGTGGTAAGTGTATCTGAGTCGGGTATCTCATTGGTTAGTGTATGCTAGATGATCTTCTCGGTTACTGACAAAGTTCTGGACACATACACAGCCACATGTGTGCATGCTCCTGCTCTGAGACCTGTCAGCGGGGGGAGACAAACTGCTTCAAATTCACAAGCCCTGACAAAAAAATCAGCAGCTCTATGTGGCCTGCATGGATACAGGTCTGTATAAACACACATATTACCCAAATTCCTGAACCCTTGGTGAACTGTGTTGTTATAAGTAAGGTCAGTGGAAAAGACTAATGCAGCTTCTGCTGAGACATACAGTAGAAAGGACAGCATCTCTTTCACTTTTCAAGTAGCAGATTTTGAAAACTTGTTAGTCAGGTGATGGTTAAGTTACTATGAAGCCGGTTGATAGATGATTTTCTTCTGTTAGTGTGTCAACTTAACCATTTCAAAGCCTCTCCGGCATCACCCCAGTATTTACACTCAACCAATAGCATGCTGGTATTTAGGGTAATCAATACCTCATTGACCTATTAAGTAATTAACTTAATTAACTAAGTGAGCTGGTGGTGAAATTTAATGAATACATGACTGAGGTACCCCCGAGGAGAGGTTTGGGAACTGAAGCAGTGTTTATCTAGCCATCCGACAAGAACAGAAGATGTTCCTGTTAGCTTTTAGTGTGTTACTCTACATTTGCTTATGCTCTAATGTTAAATAGTGTTTTGATTTGGAACACTTGGCACACTTACTGCCCTGATAAATAGCTTTAAACATTTCATTTGAATGCCTAAGACTTTTGCACAGTACTGTATATATACGTTATTGATCGGGGGGGTAGTTTTTAAACACTTTGCCTATTATCTCTAACACAGGGTTGTTCTAATCACTTACAGTATATGCTATTCTTCTGGACTTTAATGTTGCACAGAATTTGCTTTCCAGTGAAAGGAGCCAAGGACGGCTGGTGAAAAGGTTTAAGTTGAATGAATATCAGATGTACTGCTGATTTAGCTCTGGGACTCCAGTTTAACTGTGATTCAACTCAGAGGCTGCAAAGACAGTGTAAGCCAACTCAAGTCACCGTAGGGACTGACACTGTTTCTCTGTTTATCTGATGGATTCAACACAAAGACTGAGCTTGTTTGATCATTCCAGTTCAGGAACTGGCAATTTGTCTGACTGACTCAACTGGCCAAGTTTATCACCGTGTAATATAATGTAGCCACTCAGCTCCAGAATAACTTACTCAAGTGATTTCGGAAATGTAGAGTACACTAAAGCTCTGGTGTATATTAATCCTGATGCAAAATCGCGGTGGCACTACTCCCTTGGTATTTAGTAGTATTAGAAATTTCAGACAAACAAGAAGTAATGAAAATTTAATCTATCCCCTGAGCAGGAAAATATACACCAATCACAATTCAAACAAATTCACAGGGATTAAGGGCTTAATTGGTAAACCAATATAAAGTATTATATACCCATCAATAACTATTTATTAAATGGCATAACATATTATAGTCATGCATATTATGCATTATGAATGCTCTATAAAGGTGTCTTCTATAATGCACTATGGATACCTTCATAATGCAGCGCAAAGCATCCTTAATTCTAATACCAGCCATTATAATGCATTATGAAGGTATTTATAGTGCATTATAGATAAGACCTTCATAGAGCATTCATAGTGCATAATACACAAGACTATAATGTGTCTTTACCATAAATAGTTATATCCATGTTTATAATACTTTCTGAATGTGTAACAATGAATTATAAGAACAGTTATTAGGCTTTATGAATGTGGGCTTCATAAAAAGTGTTACCCATTAACCTAACATTTGGATGTTATTCTAACGTCATTGCTGATGCCATTGAGCTTTTCTACATCTGTCAAAAATGTTCTGAGGTTTGAAATAATCCCAATAGTGTACTGAAACAATTCATTCTGTAGTGGACCCTACTGGCCTCCTTTAGCGCTGTAAGCTAATGAAAACTAGTCTGGGGCCCTGAGTAACTTCTGTTTGTAGGCTATAGTATGCTCCCTTAAAAGCTATCGCAGAGTTAACAAATGCCCCCAAAATACATTTTACATGGTATTTAACAACTCCATAACAAAATAGGACACAGATAAATTTAAGAACTTTACTACATCAAAATTCTTCATACAATACACACAATATATCGGTATATAAATATGAAACACAGTATGTATAACAGCTCCTGGTCAGTTATTTCCCACAATAATTTTTTTAGTTGCATATCCCACCCAAAAAAGCCTAGGCCTGCAAATAACTGAACCAAATGAAATAATTATAACAGGCCTCATCTGCCACTCATGTACGTTGAGGCCAAAGATCCAATGGCCACTTTACTCCAAAGAATCAGAGGAAATAAGATACAGCCTCGCCAGTAAATTTAAAATAAGTAAAATAAGTTTTGAAATCAGATGTGCGATCTTCTTTCTTCTCCTACATCTCTCTCCCATGTCACCTCTCCCATATATCCTCCTGCATCACTTCCGTTGTTTCTTCCATGGGCTTCAACCAATCACCCCCTAATGCACAGTTCATGGGATTTTTCCCATTGGTGAATATAATATGACTGGCGAAACGATTGACCAATAAAATTACATTAGACCAAAAAATGACAGGAACATAAAGTGTAAGTTACACAGAGCATGTGTCAGGGCAGTACCTCTTCCCCAACATTATACCATCATTTTAACCATACACACCTTGCCAAAGTAAAAGAGACAACGCAAGGTTACACTAGCACTGCTTAACTCTCTCCAGTAGAAGTTTTCTGGTCTTGGTTCACGTTTTTTTAAGAAATATTTGGAGGAATATTGGCAGATTCTCAAGTCCAAACACATGTCCAAGGAACTGTCATTGCTTTCTTTTCTCTTTGTTTTACACTGATTTAGCAGTCTCCCTTTTGGCTTGTATGGGCTACCGGTCGCTTTGCAGCCACTGGCTGCGTCCTTTGTGCTTGTTGCTTTTACGCCTTTATTATGATATTATTACTTATTCACAGGCCTTGTTTCAGCAGTTGAATAGGTTGCAAACCTCAAATAGATAAAAGACCAACAATAACACCTCGCATGAGTGTCCATCCTGGGAGCGTGTGTCAGAGGATCAAAAGGGTTTCACTGTCTTTCCATCTGATGTTTTTTTCTCCCAATGTTAATGTGGTTCTTTCCTTCAACCCCTCATAAGCCTGAAAAGGGAGATGAAGCCATCCGTAAGATGATTTCCATGAGCTGATTTGAGTATTTTTTCTAAAACACTAAACTCTAAAACATATTTTTTTTGCTCAGTCTTGGCAGATTGGTTTCCTGGTTTGGCTTTCAGTTGCATTTGGAGTTGTCAGGTAGGTTGTGGTCTGACCTTTGATTAAATCTCTAGTTCACTTCCTAGCTTAGTGTCCTGGTTTCTGTTTGCTGATCACCTCATCCTGATTTGTTCTACGACCTCATTCTTAGTTTCTCCTGTGCAACTCGGTGCTTGAGTTCAACCAGGCTGTCTGATCTGTGCTTGTCAGCCCTGAGAACCGCAAACAATCTGTCAAAGAGGAAAGCTATGACAGGCAGAAGAGCTGGTGTGGTGTATGTATTCAGCTCATTCTTTCTCCTTGGTCTCTAACATCAAAACTGTCCTGGAGTAGCCAAGAGTTCTTGATTGGCAAGGTCAAATAACTGGCCCAAATACTACTTTGTTTCTGTGGCGTAAGTTCTACAAATGAATGATCTCTAGGTAGTGAGTTTCAAACAATAAGACAAAAATGGCCAAACATGTATATGCATTTGTGTTGTATGTGCAAGCGTGCAGCACATTTCTATTTAGTCAACATACCAGTCCGATCACAAAATACGCTTGCCTTTCCTTTTAAAATTATACAGCCCAATATTGGGAGCATAACCTAAATTTCTCTCGGACATGCATCCATTTCAATGCTCTATCAATAGCAAATAAATATAGAATTAATAGAAGTACTGTGAGTGTGTGACATGTTTCACCTTTTCGGTTGCAAGGTAAACCCTGTTCATCCTTCTTCTGTCCATCCCTTATCTAATGACATGGTGAATTTCCAAGCACACAAGATGACACAGTGAACCCATACTACAGACATGCATAGTACTGTTCTGAGACATACCAATCTGTATGATAATCATTTCTCTGGTTACAGTGGTCTGAATGGGACCAATAAATAAAAGCTACAATCACATATCTCAGTGTGTCGACACAGGCAAAGGGTTGATCACCTTCTCTTTAAGAAGATCTTCTCTATTAGAATGTTATTCATTGTTAGAAGATCAAATACAAACAGTGAGAATCAATTGGCTGTCAGAGAAACGGGTACAGTCGCACTATCCATTGTTTGTTTTCATTTTCTTTTTTATCAAGTTCTTTTATTTCTAAGGGGCCTATCAATAAAAAGAAAGAGATGTAGAACGGCTGCTTTCAGTGGCTCATCTTTCCTTTCTGCTGTGAATGTGCTTGTTGGAAAAGAGTTCTTGTCTCCAAAGGAAACTCCTGAAGCGTTCCTCTGCTTTTCTTCTATTCATATGCATGAAAACACACAAATCTGTATTAGTAGTAATACTAATCATAATAATAGTAATCTTATTGTTTATTAATTGTATGGCACTGCCTTCAGACTCCATCAGATACATCCAAACATTTTTATCACTATTTTTAAAGATCCAATAACTCCAGTACGTACAGAAAGTCCACAAACCAAGTAATTGTTCATCACATAGACAGATCAAGAGTATTCCTTTAAGAACTGGGGGGGGCTACTGGAATGACAGCATCGCATTCTCTGGACAGCCTCATCACCTAATCTGGCCATCTATCTAGTCAACACTCCTTCCACACTCACCAGCCTCTTCAATTTATAGGACTGCATGGATCACCTGGAAATGTGAAAGTTGATAAATATGTTTTTACCTTAATCCTATGAGACCTCGTTGTGATTTGTACCTCTGACACTACACCTATTCATTTATTACACATTCCGCTTGCTTGCTAATTTGCAGAATCTTTCCCCGCCGATTAGATGGTTACCTGTATTTCTTTACATATATCTTAATGCCCATGTCTTAAAATCTCATTCATATTATTCATATTTTTTCTATCTCAATATTTATATTCAGTGCATTCCTCATTTGCACTATGACCAACATTAGAACTGTAATAGATACACTAAAATATTTGGAGCACCACATGAGTCAGCTACAGCTTTTTTTCTTCTCTTGGCCATGATGCGTGTGATGTAAGTTGTGTGTACAAATTAGGTTAATGTTCGAACAAAATACAAAACTGAGCTTAGAAAATCCCTAAAATGCCCACATTTTTTTCAGTTCTCAATTTGCTATTTTGAGCCCTCTGATTCATTTTTCATTTAATTCAATTTAACGTTTCGGTTATTTGCGTTCTTGCCTGAAGAAAATGTGACTGCGAAGCCAGAAGATGGAGTGATGTTCACAAATACTATGGGTTTTACAGTAGAAAATGTATTCACTCAAATCTTTGTAATAATGCCATCCAATCCAACATAGTCCTAATCTTCTATGCTGGCACTTGTGCAAACAAAGCTTCAGTTAATCCTATGGCAGAAATAGTGTTATGGTCATCTGATTCATAATACTGAGCATATTGGTAAAGACCATTATATGCATACATCTCAGAGCCCATATCTTTAAAATACGGCGTAAAATGTCTCCTATTCCAAATTTATTGTCCTGTACTTTTAATGGATAAAAACTACACTATGTGGTCAGTTAGTTACCATTTACATAATTACGTGTCAGGTAGTTTTTTTTTTATGAATTTGTCTTTTATTTTAATGAGTCGATTACAGCTCATGTATGGTTTCCTTTTCAGAATTTTCATCCTCATCGTGTCCAATAAATGGCAGTAACTGATAACCCAACTATCAACCTTTACTAAGATTGCTACTTTCAAATTTAAGAAATAAGAGACGCCTACAAAACAACACGGAACAATGGTGAACAAGTGGCGTAATTCTGCCTGATAGCTAAACTCTGCCTGAGTTCTGAATGGTTAAACATGGTTAATTTCTGTCCTTTTCAGACACACATACACTCACTGGCCACTTTTTTAGGTACACCTTGCAAGTACTGGGTTGGACCCCCTTTTACCTCAAGAACTGCCTTAAATCTTCATGGCTTAGAGTCATGGTCCATGTTCACATGATAGCATTACGCAGTCCCTGCAGATTTGTTGGCTGCACCTTCATGATGAGAATCTCCCGTCCCACCACGTCCCGTAGGTGCTCTATTTGACTGAGATCTGATGACTGTGGAGGCCATTTGAGGACAGTGATCTCACTGTCATGTTCATGAAACCAGCATGAAACTCACTGAGATATGAGCTTTGTGACATGCCACGTTATCCTGCTGGAAGGAGCCATTACATACTGGTACACTGTGGCCATAAAGGAATGGACATGGTCAGCAACAATTCAGGTAGGCTGGGGCACGGTTGGTACCAAGGGGCCCAAAGTGTGCCAAGAAAATATCTCCCACACCATTACACCACCACCATCAGCCTGAATTGTCGATACAAGGCAGGATGGATCAATGTTTTCATGTTATTTATGCCAGATTCCAACCCTATCATCTGAATGTCTAAATAAGAATCAAGATTCATCTGACCTTCCCTTGACTAAAACTTTCGGTGAGCCCAGGAGCATATCAAGCTTTTTAAAAGTGTGTGGGGTGGGGGGGGGGGTCTAGGATTGGTAAATAAAACTCCCCTTGAATTTATCTCAACCAAATTATAATAGAATTATAATCACATTTCAACATTTTATTTACATCTACACTATGCAAATAAAAGGAGTCTCTTTTGCCCCGCATTTTCCTTTTGTGCATACAAATTTTGGATGACAAAAAGAGAATGATTGCTTCAAGAAACAGCTGTTTGATAGGAACATGTGATGCTGCACGAGATAAAAAGAAAAACACGGAGGAACCCCCTAGCTTGTTGCTATAACGTTAAATGCAATGCCTTTGGCTAGCAAAGGCTCACAGGGATAATTCACCTCATCTAGCCCTCGTCTTACATTATGTAGAAAATTCTGACGTTGTGAATTTTGCTTTACTTATTTAGTGTGATGCAGTTTCAGATATCACTTTCTCAGGGACGTGCGGTCAGGGTAGGCAGGTGAGACAGAGCCTACTGTCTACTGCTCTGTGCTATAAACAGACAGAGAGGGTCGAGCCTCATCTCCCAGCGTGTGCTCCTTCACTGACCGCACCGAGTGCGCGCCTTCTGCTTTTTCACTGTATGTCACCAATGTCATGTTTGCATTCACCTATATTATATGTCCTCACTTTCCATAGAATAGCTCATGTATTTTGCGTATGTGTATAATGAAGTTAGTCTTACTGATCTGAAACAAAACCGCAGCAAAAAAACAGGAGGTGAGGCAGCCAGTACCTCTGCCTCACTGAAGGGGGCACGTGTGAGCCCACGGGATTATTATTGCCGGTACGCTGGCTAAAAATAAAAATATTTAGTTTATTATAGCACTCCACAATATTATTATTTATTTTTGTTCTGAAAAAGCCAGTGCCTTGCCTGCCACAAACCTCACCGCACATCACCGCACTTTCGTCCCAAATCCAACAGGACAGCACGTTGCCATCTTACTCACTTTGAACAGGAGCCACTCTCGTTCCCTCGTCACTGACGTCACTGATACCGTTGCTGCGATTGGCCGCATGGTCCATCAATCAAACTAATGGACCTATGTGTATAGCCTGCGTGTGTGTGTTTTTTTTCCTCCCCGACCAGGGCTACAGTTCAGTTCGCTCTTGTAACCGTAGCAGCACGTATTTTAGCATCGTTTTAATCTGACAAAAGTGAGGGGGGGTGGAATTGTTTTTAAGAAAAAGTGGGGGTGTTGTAACACCCACTTTCCCCCTACTTGCAATGCCCCTGGGTAAGCCCATACCCAATGTAGCCTCAGTTTCCTGTTCTTAGCAGACAGGAGTGGCAGCCAGTGTGGTCTTCTGCTGCTGTAACTGAAGATGCTCTTCTGCATACCTTGGTTGTAATAAGTGGCTATTTGAGTTACTGTTGTCTTTCTGTCAGTTTAAACCATTTTTCTCTGACCTGTGCCACAAGGCATCTTCACCCAGAGAACCGCTGCTCACTGGATGAATTAAATCAGCCTTGCCCATTTATAATCATAATTGTGGAAAAGGGGCCACACTCCCCGGAAAAACACTGCAGGAAGACAGCACTCGCTGTGGGATGTCAGTTACCACTAAGCATAGGCAAGACAGGAGGTGGGATGATTGTATTACACTTCACTTAATAACATTCACGGGTATGAATGGGAGACAGATCCTTATATGTATGTTTGTGCATGTGTTATGTATAGTTCTGCAATAAACAAATAAAGCAATTTAAAAAATTATGCAGTGCTTATATTAACAATAGCAGGCTAAGCACACTAATGTCTTACACATCATACCACATAACGGCCATTATTTTCAACTGTATATATCACAGTGCAACATAACACAGTGCATGAAACACTCTCATTATCAAGGGGAATGGCATAGAAAGCAGAAACAGCGGTAACTGTTCTAAATTATACATGAATGAATGAGGAACTTAGCTGTAATAGTTAGCTTACAATGCTACCTGAACCGGTTTAAAACATCATCTTGGATTACAGGTAAAATTAAATACTTTTAGCTGACTCAGTAATTAAATTAATAATGATACAATATAATGATATAATATTTACAATCATCAGTGACGCATACGTATAACTCTAAGACTAGTTATAAGCTGACCAGTTATAAGAACAGCAAAGTTTGCTAACAGGCTGCCTCCACGTCTCTCTCTCTCTCTCTCTCGCCCTCTTCTTTACCACACACAACCACAGTTCGCTGCACACACATGTGCTCTCAAACATACTGGAGCCTTTCTTACGATAACATTTGCACTGTTTTAATATCCTGTGAGTTTTCTTATTACGCACATCTAAATCATGACACCATCAGCCAGGCTTAGCATGAAGCTTTCAATAAGAAACGTAGAATCAGGTATCATTTGTGTTAAAATTGTTAGGCTTTCTCAGTGCATTCCCGATGGAACGGGCTTCTCTGAGGTTGCATCCCAGCAGGCCTGCAGGGTACCAAGACACCACAAACTGGTCAGTCTTTGTTGTTACACTTAAAATGGGAGGACACATGCTTCGCACACTGTGCACTGTACCTGCCCTTTAAACACAGAACATACAAGTAAATGGTTGCCCACATTGCTGTTCCACCTGCACGAACACCTCAGACTCTTGTTTGTGCTGTCCTCTTGTTCACTGTCCCTAACCACAGCCAGCTCAGAGGAAGCTGTCTCAGTCCCGGATGGTGCTATTTCACCTGCATGAACACTTCAGACTCTCATTTGTGCTGTCCTCTTGTTCAGTGCTTCCTGTTTCCATGTCCCTAACCACAGCCAGCTCAGAGGACACTATCTCAGTCCCCCTGCATGAAATTACGCAGCTTCAGTATTTGCAAGTCATGTTTTTACCTCCCATGTATTGCCTGCACTGCACTGTGCTATAGAGCGTCATGCTTCTTGCTTCCTTTGGGGGTCCGATATGCAGGGATTTATTTTTATGATGCCGCTGGACAATATAAACCCCCCCAGGGGTATGCAGGAAGAAACCAAAGTAGCCGGTTATAGGGAGAACACACAGATCCCACCCACGCAGAGCAGGGCTGGGATTTAAGCTCCTAAACCTGAAGGTGGGCGTTCCACCCACCAAGCCACTCTGGGACACACATGCAATGCTTACATGCGTGTGAGAATCAATCTTCAGATTTTTTATAATTATATATGTGTGTGTATTAATATGTTTGCCACTTCAAAGAACGTATTGATTACTACAGTCCAATAACAGGTAAAATAATACATTCTAAAGCTGAAGCTGTCTGTAAGGATGCAGCCCGTGAGACGGACCAGCAGTGCCTGATCCGTGCCCTTTAGTTATTCTGCTTACAGTCGGAGGCTTATCATGTGAATAACATCAAAGACAAGAGAATATTCTCCAGCGCAGCACATGCAATGCATGCTAAATTGCATCTCCTCATTAATGCAACAAATGACTGTGCCTATTATGGAGAGTGACGTGAAGTGAAATGAAGTGAATTAATGGTCATTGTTGACACTCCACAGCACACAGTGCACAACAATGAAATGTGTCCTCTACATTTAACCCACGTATGATATGACTTACAGCGGGCAGCTATGTCAGTGCCTGGGGAGCAGTGCTTGGGGGGGTGCCTTGTACAGGGTATCTCAGTGGTACCTTGCTGGTCGGGGAATCGAACCGGCAACCTTTCGATCACAACTTTGCTTTTATTGGTATTAAAATAGGACGTTAAAAACAATCAAATGTCAATATTTTGCCATGGGTTACTTTCTGAATGTCAGCGGCTCCCTTGACTAAGAATTATGTTTTAGACTAAACTGTGGAAACACAAGCCAACCCAGAGGAAATCAAACTATTTTGAATGATGTTAACAGTGATTTGGAGGGTCTGTTTTTAAGCACAGCCAAAAATCAATTTTTATAACGAACTCACCACTCTTAGGTCCAGCATTCAATGGTCATGGAGCCCAGCCTCGTCCAACTTACCTCCTAAGTGTTTTTATGACCTATGGAGGGTGGGATGGGGAGCATTTGCAGATAACTGGTGAAGAACCATTCATGGGTGTTCACACATACTGAACTATCACTTCTTTATGAAAGAAAAGAAAATCTCAATCTTTTGTAGATGTCTTTCTTCATCTTCACTGTGTATGAGTGCGCACGTCTTCATATGAAATTATTGCAAGATCAATTTTTGTATTGATCAGTCTAAAATCTGTCATTTCTATATGTGACTCACTGCAATCTCTGAATATTTCTTTTATTACTGATTATGTCTTCAGTAGACATTTTAAAGGGGAAATGTTAGAAAAAAGATACATCTTGTTACGTGCCGTAAGGATTTCCTGGGGCTGTGTCTGCGGGTCCTCCCGACTCTGCCTTTGGCCCTTCGTTCGCCGGTCTCTTCAAAGGATGCCGCCCACCAACACCTTCAGCTTTTGCTCATTGTTGATTCTTTCGGTTGTTGTGATTTTCTGGTTTGTGATTATTGTGTATGACTCTGGATTGGTTACTAGATTACTCTTTTTGCTCGCCACCTCGGATACTGTGATTACGGATTGTGTGTATGTTTGTGTGTGTGACTGGGTTGGTGCGTAGGGAGTGAATGCCATTTTTGTTTCTTCGTTGTGCGTGTTGGATTATTGTTTGTTTGGTTAGGGAGGTAGGTGCAGTGATTGTTAGGGAGGTAGGTACAGTGATTGTTTTTTAGTATTTTCTAAAGTGGTTGTTCATGAATGTTCTAAAGCACCGCACCTACCTTTTGCATTGCCTGTACGATGTTAATCATGTCAAAGGTGCCGATGTGTGCTGGATGCCAGTGGCAGCTGGCGGTTCGTGCCAGTCACTACATAGGTTATGGAGAACAGAACAGACTACAATGATGATGCTGACCCAAGCTGCACTGGAATGCAGCCCAAGTGGACAACACACTATTTTAAAATGTCAAAAGCCCTTTTTAATGCGGATCCTTGCTTTTTAATGGTTTATGTTGTATCTGATCTCAGGTGGTGTCAAAAGGTACCTATCTGTGGTCACCCACAAGCCCATCGCAGTACAAGTCTTGTTCAAAGTCTTTATCTCAGATAACTGCTGTCAAATATGCGCCATTATGTGTACTGCATATGCGAAATTATGTTAAAATCGATGGATGAAATCTGATTGGATGTTGGTGGTCCTCCCCCTTTCTCAATTTTTGAAATTCAGTCAGTTGACCAGCTGTGCATGTAAACTAAGATGCAGCGAGGAACACGGACAGCTGAACGCTATGGGACGAAGTAGTGTGGAAAGTTCGATGGTTTTACTTCTTAAACTGTTGGAGGCGAAGCATTTATAAAATCGGGGGCAGGGAATAATAATAAGAAAGAAGATGAACAGTATGTTGGCTTTTTCAAAACACTATAAAAATGACTGTATGTCTGCATGGCTGACAATATAAAAGCTTTAACTTTCAGTTGAACTACAGCAAAAATACACAATAAAACAGATATTGTTCTTCATAGGGTGCATAAAAGACGTGGCCATGGTGGAAAACAACCGGAAGGACTCAACAGCAGTTCTGAGTTGCAGGGCAATTTTTATTCTGTTCTACACTTATGTGTATTTTACTGTTGCCTTTTTAATACTTTTTGCCAGTAGTCTTGCATGCTTCTTTAATTTCTGTATAGCACCTCTGTGTATGATAATTTGAAAAATCCACGTAAGAGATTAGAGGTGCAAACTTGTAACATTATTGCGCAACAATGAGAGCACAATACACAGGATCAGCCACAACCTACTCTTCTACAAATGCACCTTCAGATCTAGGAAATGATACCAAATGTCCTGGGAGAAGTAGATGGGGCCAATGACAGTGACCCTGCTGGAGCGAATACTCAAGCTGAGCCTTTTATGTCTTTCAGATTGTGCGGTGAAGTTTGGGGGTTATTACATCTGTATTTACCATTACTTGTGTTACCCTGTGAATCGGTGGGTTTGTTTGGAGATGCACATGGCCTGGAAGTTGGAGGCACACATTCAAGAAGTAAAAATATAATTACCCATTTACTTAATATCTGATCTAAGCTATGTGGTACATCCTAATTGCTTTTTCTAACATACAATTATCCTTTTACTTAAAGACCAAAGGGGGGCCTAATGCATGGCTGGTCCTTCTCACATTCCCCAGGGAGACTCACTCTCACACAGCTCCACTCACACGACAGAGCTGGGCCACGCAGCGTGTTCTCCACCATGCTGCACGAGGACAAAAATTAGCACGTACCACATCAGCATCCAAGTGGCATCATCACGACACACACCGACAGCACGTACCACATCAGCATCCAAGTGGCATCATCACAACACACACCTACCCCACGTAACACATCGGCAACGGCATCGAATTTGGAAATCATCTCGGATGCAGAAGGCAATTTGCCTTAGTCAGAGAAGGCAGTGACAGAGCTGGGGCAGAGGCTGCTGTGGCAGAAGCAGAGGCTCAGCTGATACAGCTGGATGGAGCAGTACGCCAGCGAGCACTTCCTCAGTTTGGGGGGAAAAAACACGCTAACGCTGGCTGCAAAAGAAACCGATTTCACAAAGAAGGTCCTACAGGCAAAAGAAAGACCGGAGTAGATATGTGAAGAAGAACTAAAAGCAATTAGAATGAAACGGAGCATACAGTGTAAAGGGCCCACATTATCAGAGAAGAGTAGAACAGCTTGCAAAGCAGCAACGCTAACCTTTTCTTTTCAAAATGTGCTTTTAACTTCTTGTTCATTTTCATGTTTACATTAAATGCTTGTGTTGTAGTACATGTGCCAAATAAAAGCACGTTAAATTCGATAGCCTTCGTGTGTAATTTACATTTTACAGCACAGCTTGGGGAGCAGATGGGTAACAGCACACATTCGACCTAGTGGAACACAGTTTTGTTACCATGATTCAGTTGATACTCAAAAGTATTCGCCGACAGAATGTAGGAGCTCTCTAACTGTTAGCAGTCAATTATACCAGAAGCAGTAGCCTACCAAAAAATGTCACTTTTTTACATCTATGTTTTATTTATTACTGTTTTTAAGATCAGGTCAGTTTTATTTATTAGCATGTTTATTTTTTCCAGATATTTTGACAACAGCTGTAAGGTGATATTTAAGTTATTACAATTAATTTCGAAATAAACTCAATTTATTGTAAGAATTTGGCATAAAAGCTTGAGCTAATGTTCAGTGTTGGGTGAACAATGGTGGTTAGTCATTAAACCCTAGAAAGTAATTAATCAGCTGGTCTTCAGCCTTGGTCCTGCACACTGCAATTCAAAGAAGCGGGCCTTCTAGAGTAAATGCTGTACCAGCGGGTATGCAGCTTTGCCAGCACATGCCTACTAACTGCTCTGGCAGTTGTCTCTATCAGTTTATTTCTGTGTTTTTTTTTTAAATGAAAACGGTCAACTTTCCTGAAGGCAAGCTCAGCCAGGTTCTGTGGGTCTTCAGCTTGCATGAATAGCACTCATTGCCAATGCAAGGCTGAGGGGCTGAGCGAACATCCACGTCTATTCACTGCCTCTATAATAAGTCCTGAATGCTTTTGGGAGAGCCCATATTATTCACTTCCAGGCAATATTTCTAATATCTAATAGGTTGAAACATGAGTGTGAACTGGCTGTGTGCCAAGGAAGGACAGGAATGACAAAGGGGTGGAAATGAGTCACATGATGTTGGTGCTGACTGAAAGATCTGTGCGTGATGGATACTTTCTAGCCGAGAGGCAAGTGATGTGTCAGAAGCCAGGTTAGAAATGATTTCAGGGAAACTCAAATGTAACAGGAACACATATTTAATAGCATCAACAGCTGCGGTACTATGGTTTCCTCCCAAAGTCCAGGAATGCTCAGACTGTCACAGTCATGGAAAACCAGGATTAACTAGCTAAGGAAACCATAACTGAAGATGACCAGAGTAACACAGCGAGCAGGATGAGCGAGACGAAGCAGCATAACATACGCACAGCGAGTGGGATGAGCGAGACCAAGCAGCATAACATACGCACAGCGAGCGGGATGAGCGAGACCAAGCAGCATAACATACGCACAGCGAGCGGGATGAGCGAGA
>JAODKM010000016.1:17793570-17805162 GCA_026780845.1 Petrocephalus sullivani | reverse complement strand
TCCATTTTCAGGGTTACAGTGGGTCTATGCCAGAAGCTACAGGTACAAGGCAGGGAAGCCAGCTCATCACAGGACAGACCTATGGGCAATTTAGTAGTTCCAATTAGCCTCAGTATGTTTTTGGACTGTGGGGGGGGGGGAAACCTGGGGTAAACCACATGACGAGAACATTCAAACTCAACACAGATAGAACCCATGCAGAGACTTGAACCCAGATCCCAGCGGTATGAAGCAGCAGTGATAACTGCTGCACCACCATGCCACCCCAGAGCTGAAAAGTCATCCAGTGATTTTTTTTAAAGAATATCATCAAAATTGATTTGGCACTGCATAAAAACATTTAAATGAGGATGTATGACTTTCCAGTTCAAAGAAATGACCATTTTTGCTAAGTACCATGTTCCTTCATTTTTTGGAATGAGACTTTTACTGCCTCATTTCACCAAAGCCTGTAAACAGCCTCCCCCCATGCTTTTCTTTCTGCGGATAATATTCCTGAGTTAAATCCACATACAGAGAAGCTACACAAAATCAGTTTGTTTCCTGGTTTTATCGCAAGGCCAGGAACACTTGGAAGTATCTGTACAAAGGAAATGAAGATACTGCTATGCAACAAAATATTTCTGCCAACAGGAAGCTGATATATGTGCTGACGGCCTCACATTCTGTGGGAAAAGGAAATATCTTTTTGTGCTGTTGGTGCTTCGAGAAATGACACAAGCACAGTCCGGCCCTACCTGGGTTGTAGGATTTGGGGCAGTGGTGGTGTAATGGTTAGGAAACTTGCTGTGTGACTTAACGGTTATTGGTGTGAGTCCCTGACCAGCCAGTACTACCGAGGTACCCCGAGCCAAGCACTGCTCCTTAGCTGCTGAATTAACTGTCCTCTGCTATGTCACACATGGGTTAAATGCAGAGGATGCATTTTGTTGTGGTGTGTCAGCAATGACAATTAATCACCTTTCACTTTCATGGACAAAATAAAGAATGCTGTCACAGATGGGAACACTTGAATCAAACAGTGCTCTACAACATGAATAAACTTATAAGCAGTAATTTTGAAATTACTTAACTTTGATCACAAAGCTAATGTCTAACATAAACCCAAGCATGCAAGCATAACTTAACAATACAGAAATGATACTAAGTCATTGAGTAAATTGTACATAATGACTAAATTGATTACTGTGAATATATTAATGTTCTATTTAAGGTATTTAAGGTGACAAAGTCAGTAGTAACTGTGCAACTGCAGCTTGGCTGCTGTATAGAGGATGTACATGTAGACAGACATTAAATTCCACCATCTGTGGATGCAAGTAAAATGACAAAATCCATATGGGTCTAGGATCAACAGTGGTAAGATCTCACTTTCATGAAAAGGTGTTACTTCTGCCATCTTGATTATAGTGAAAATAAGGTCATGTAGATAAATCTTGAATCTTGCCCTGTGTACCTCTTGTGTTAAATGTGTTTCTGCCCACCATCCAAAGACAGGCAGATGTGATTCAGCATCTCGAAAATGCTGTATCATGAGTGTGTGTGTGTGCGTGTATGTGTGACTTGCGATGGACTGGCATCCCATTCACTTTTAGTACCATGTCCTGGTATGTGTTTACCCCTGGTTCCAGCCATCTGCACTTCTCCATCATTGCAAAACCTTCCATCCAGGCAGTGGCCCCTAGTCCAAACGGAAAAACTAGGCTGTATTAGAGGGATGGTCATCCATTATGCTTTAGATTCCATAGTGTATCTGACTGATGCCCACAGCTTTTTCTTTGGATATCTGCTTGAAGAAAGTTGTTTTAAAATCTATTATCACTGCAAACTTGCCTCCCGATGATACTGATGAAAGTTATTGAATTCATAGTGAGTTTAAAGAGAATCGTTCATTTTTGGGATTTTTAGAGGCTAAAAATTTATGAAATAGGCATTCTGGGATTCATCTATATTAATTATATTTGAGCACAGTTTTTAAAAGCCTTGATTTTCTGGGAGGCCTCTCCAGTACAGATGATGCATGATAACTGTGCCTCACAGACCGATCACTGGTAGCAGTGTTTCTTCTGCCCGGGTGACTAAAGTGAAATCAGAGACTGGACCAGCAGATCTTCTGACAGGCGGAGTGCACTTGGCTGTGCTGTAATAACATTAACATGGCAAGAACAAAACTACAAGGTCATATGGATGGTGTATCTTCTGCAGAAAACCTGGGTGAGGTGGAACAGGGCCTGTTGATTAAATTTTTTCTCAGTGAAGTCCTGTAGCAGGTGGCCATCTGAACACTATGGCTTGCATCATGCTACCTAGACACATGTGTGAGGAAGAGCAAGCTTTTGCTGTGCTGTCCTGTGAGCATACTTTGGCTCAGCCTCTGTGCTGAACAAAGGGCAGAAAATATAAAGCATTCACTCTGACATCTGCAGTCTCCAGCCCCACTGTGATGCACATACAAAAAGTAAACAGAAAACACCATCAGCCTAAGGGACAAAGCGCTGTTTGCAATAGACTATTTTCTACTCTTTTATACGTCCTCTGAGACATTGCAGAGCCCTGATACATGCTCGTTAACAAAGGGAATATTTGAATTAATAGAAAATATGTCCTGCATCATTCAGGAAGGCGTAGAGCTCCATTTATAAGGAAAGAGTTTCATTCATAATAAATATGCAAAGGGACTTTTTTGAAACAAAATGTGCATGAAAGATTTGTTTTCATTGCTTTAATGAGAGGTTTGATAGAAACATTGGTTTTCTGTTCAAAAGTTCTTTATTAAACAAAAGGAGGCCAGCTCCTGTGGGATTGTAACTGTAGCTCATTCTTGCATTCACAAAAAGCCACTGCTGGGGATATGCAATATTGTGGAGGCCCTGTCGTACCAACATTTACTGGCTGCCGAGAATTAACAAATACAGAATTTGCAGGAGGATGCCAGTCGCCTGAGCTGGTTGCAGCTAATTATAAAGGTCTTTTGTTTCTCAATGCAGTAATTTTTCCCCGTTTGTTTCCAACAGCCCTTCCAGAAAAGCTAATACGTCGCAGCAGAACGTGCACCTGGAGAACCTCATCAGAGCAGACAGCAGGCTCTTTGATGGATATTTAAAAGTGTCGCGTGAAGGGCACTTCTTTTCCAGGTTTATAAAGTGAATTTAGGAGCGGAGCAAGCCAAAGCAATCAACGGGGGCACTTATGAGGTTTGGTCGGGACCCTCTTAGAATAATGGCCCATTGAATTTTCCGGCCATTTAAGTAATCTCCAATTAATAGCACGAGAACTCTGAGCCCTTTTTACCCCTCTCTGAATAACAGAAAGAAAACACTCTACTGAAATTGGAAGGAGGAGAAGAGCATTTTTCAGGTATGTCTCACACCTGCTCTGAGCTCCAGCTACAATATAATGGGCTTAAATTTAGCGATGTCTGCTTGGAGCCTGTGTCTGTTCTCCTCAACAGATTTCCCACTGAGAATGGGGCTGCCTCAGAAATATAAGGACCAGCGAGACCCCAAACACTTCATCCTACTCACGCACTGTAGTCAAAATGTCCACCTGTTTCTCTTCACTTTTTCTTTCTGTGCTATATTTGTACATTATTAACATATTTCCTGGCGAGATTTACAGTCAGCTGTGAGAATGTCGTATCTGGAAAAACCTACATACATACATATTTGGGATCTATAATGCAGCCATTCAGCTTCCAAACGCTAAATCTCTAGCTGGAGTCACTTAACCCCACCATCTGTTCACACAACCTAGTTTTTCACAACAGTCGCAGCGACATTTAAGCTGGGCTTACACTGTGCAATTTTCGGCCCATTTTCAGCTGATTTTTCACTTGTGCAACTATTTTTTGGATTGGTCGGAGTTTCAGCCTAATCGTGCATTGTGCATCGTGTAGTATACATGGGGTAACAAGCACGAATAGCTCCCAATCAGCAATCGTACGGTCGGATGAAAATCAAACCTGTTTGAAATTATGGTCGCCCCTCGTGAGGGTGTCATATTCAAGCATCAGTCTATATAGTGTGCGCACATTATTAGGGAGCTTTGGCTTGTCAACGCATGCGATTTAATCATACAGTTTGAGCTGGAGGTTTACAAAACGATAAAAAATCGCACAGTGTGAGCTCAGCTTTACTGTTTCAATCTCTATAGTAAAGTCAAACTTTGTGGGGTTCAAGGTTAGTGAAAATAGTCACTCAAACCTATATTCTCTTCAAGCTTCTACAAAATTATGTAGACTTTATCTCACACAAGGAATGAGATGTACAGATGGTCCCTGAGTTATGATAGCTTGACTTATGATTTTTCAATATAACGATGATGACAGCAATATGACAACATAAATAAAATATTTATTCAAAAAATATTTTAAGTTTCCCGCAAAAGGCAAATGTAGCAGCATATGGCAAACGATACGCTAGGACGCTGCCTGGATGTACGCATCTCCCGCCTTGTGAGATGCCTCACTCTCGCCAGCAATCAACACAGTTCAGTTGTGTCAGTGTTAGAGCGCATATTTTTTCCTGTGTTTCTGGCGTTTCAAAAGCTCGTCTCAACTTACGATATTTTCAAGCTACAATGAGGTCATCGGAATGCATCTCCATCATCGGAATGCATCTACAAGTCGGGGACTACCTGCATATATCAAGGTCATGAAAAACTTAAAAGAAATACACGACAAAAAAAATTACAAAAAGAAAGACAGCAAAGTGTATTCTTAAGATAAATATGTTTGCAATACATCTATACCCAGATGGTTGTCATGAGTCTGACAAGTCTTTTTTGGGACCTCTTAAAAAGGTGCATTATGGGACATTTTCCCCAAAATGTGTGTGGACTTTGGAAAACATAAAATACATGGCACATATGCCTCAATACTGGCGTTATATTTAGTCATACACATACATACAACATTCCCCCTGTAATCAGAAGGACTTCATTTATTATCTCAACATCTGTGGCTTTCTGCTTGTTTTGTTATCTGGCTAAAACTTGTCTTGTGATTGCATTCAGAAGTTTGCAGGGATGCCATTGTTTCGTGAAGATTTATTGATGCAGAAGAAAAACATTCGTTGTGAAGTAGGACAAAGGCCAGGAGGCAGGACAGAATGGAGAAAAGAGGATTCTGCAGTCACATACTTTATTAATGTATCTGTAATCAATCAATATCCAACAAGGAGGAGAATTGGGCCTGTATGCTTCACACTAGAAGGAGTGCATGGCCAGTCCCTGTGGGCTTGAGCCCTTAACGTTCAGTTATGGTCAGAAGAGGAAATTGAGAGGCTCATTCAGTTATAAGTCATGTGTTTTAGGACAAAAATACAGCTCTTGCCTTTCCTGTCACTCAATAGAAGCAGGTTGATCCTTCTGCTTGTCTGGATCCTGCTACTAGAGCAGTCTGGGAAGCAGTTGGCAGAGCCAGATGTTGAAGGCTTATTATCCAAAGATATGGTCAAATTGGTTGCTTGAGGATTTTATCGAGGAGGCTTACTATGGCATGCCCATCGAATCCAAGGCAATGAGGATTTGTTCAATTGCTGGTCGTTTGGAGACTTGCAAATGAAAAGGCGCAAAACCTACCTTTTTCTAAACGGGGCTGTAAAGGCCTGGCTATGTCTTCTGCAACCAATGTATGATGAATTGATATATTCCTAGAGAAGAGATAGAGGACTGTAGATTCCGACACTGGCTAGTTTTATCTGATTAATACAGATAATATGGAATCAAGGATTGCTCATTCCATGGACTCCACCATCAGAAACACTATGATCTCATCTCATGCTGAAATGGAATTTGAAAGGGCATGTGTGAGAGCAGGTGGCATACCAGGTGCCACACCAACTCTGAAGGAACCTCATTCAATGCAGAGTCAACAGTATCAGTCCCAACCACGTTTTGTCCAGAAAAGTGATCTGTTCAGTCCCTCTAGATTGAAGAGAAGACAAATTTGAACCACACTGATTCAGGGCATGGGGGCAAGCAGCGAAAACCAAATCTTGTGTTTTGAAAGAATGGAGTTGCCATTATAATGGCTGTTTCTGTGCGCTGGGAGTATGATCAAAACCCCCTCACCAAAGTGGCCAGTGAGAAGAAAGACCAGGGCCTCAAAGATGAATTATATGAACATACTGGAACCATGCACTTCTTCTTCTTTCCAACTGGAGCCAGAAGTCAGTAGCTTGACACTAACAGCAGTGTTCTACAACTTCTTGGAATGACCTTCAACTGGCCCAGCTGAGAGCCTGTTTAACTAAAGAGCATTGCCATATTCCATTGACATTGAAAATACTGGAGAAGAGGGAAAGATCTCTAGAGTAGGAAGGGTTTTACTCATGACATTAACTTCTCTGTGGATAACACCATTAGCTCCTGTTTCCTCCCCTTCCCTTTATTTTTGTGGCGTAGTCATGTTCTTTGTCAGTCCACTGGCAAAATAATACCTATGTCTCATGCAACAAGTCACTAGATGTTGATAATAATAGCCCAGAAAAGAAAGAGAAAAAAATCACTCTACATTAAATAGCCAAATGCCAAATCATCTAATTAGGGACACACATGAAGGACAGCTTGTGGCATTCAAGTGTTCATAATGACTTTTTGGTCCTTAGATGTTGGCTCTTCCTATCATTGTGAAGCATTTCTCGCCAAGCATTGGATTGTTTACCAACCAATGGGAAACAATAGCTGGGTTTAGACTGTTGTGTGACAGGTAAGCTTTACACTACTGGTGAAATGTTGTTGCAATAGTAATCCTGCTCAGTACAAGAACAACTGCAGGTCAAATCAAAACAAATCAAATCACTTTCATTGTCACCACTAGGATGACTGAGCTAGTGAGTGAAGGACATTGTTCATGAGTTCCTACCAGTAGTGAAGTACATTAAATAAATGCAAACTGTGTATAAAACAACTGTAGAACAGTGTACAGTTTAGGGAAGTGAACTTCTGATTGAAAGGTTGCTGGTTCAATTCCCTGACCAGCAAGGTACCACTGAGGTACCCTGAGCAAGGTACTGCCCTCTGAATTAGTTGCCCACTGTTATGTCACATATGGGTTAAATAAGTAGAACAATGAATCACTTTCACTAGTGCTGTGGAGGTGGTTACCTGGGGGGTGGCTGATATTAGTTGGCGTTCAGTGACCTGGTGGAAGAAGCTGTCCTGGAGCCTGCTGGTCCTGCTCTTGATGCTGTGGTACCATCTGCCTGAGCATAACACTGCATTGCAGTGTTCCTCCGGCACCTCCTGGTGTAGGTCGCTTACAGGTTTGCTAGCTCCCCTCCAATGACCTGTTCGGTGGACTGCACCACCCTCTGCAGTGCTTTGTGGTTGAGAGCAGTGCAACTTCCGGACCAGGTGGTGATGCATCTGGTCAGGAGACTCTCAGTAGTGCTTCAGTAGAATGTCCTGAGGCTCAGGCCAAACCTTTTTAGCCTCCTGAGGTAGAAGACTGCACACCACTGCACACCAGTGCCTGGTGGTGTGCACTGACCACGTGAGGTTCTTTGTGATGTGCACACCAAGGAACTTAAAGCTGCTGACCCTACTCCGTGGTCCCGTGGTGTACTATTCCCTGCTTCCTGAAGTCCAATATCAGCTCCTTGGTCTTGGCAACACTGAGTGCGAGGCACCAGTGTCCCAGCACTCTGACCTCCTCTCTTTATGCAGTCTCGTCACCGTTGGAGCTGAGACCCATCACTGTCAAGTCATTTGCAGACTTTGCGATGATGTTGGAGCTGTTTGTCGGCCACTCAGTCATGGGTGTACAGGGAGTACAGGAGAGGACTCTATACACGTCCCTGGGGGGCTTTTGTGTTAAGGATCAGTTCGGAGAAGGTAGTATTGCCCAAACTGACTGCTTGGCACTGATCTGACAAGAAAGTCCAGGATCCAGCTGCACAGAGTGCTGGAGCTTCCTGTCGAGCTTGGAGGGAGCAATGATGTTGAAAGCTGAGCGGTACTCTACAAACAGCATTCTCACATATGTGCCCCTCCTTACCAGGTGGGAGAGGGTGATGTGATGTGAGTCAGAGCCATTGCATCATTAGTGGATATGTTCTGGCAATAGGTGAACTGTAACGGGTCCAGTGTGGCAGGGAGGCCCTGACCAGTCTCTTGAAGCACTGGTTGATGATGGGGGTCAGTGCAAAGGGGCACCAGTTATTTAGACAGGTTATCCTGGTGGTCTTTGGTACAGGGACAATAGACAAACACAGGGTGAGGGCGTGGTTAAAGATGCCCTTGAACACTCCAGCCAGCTGACCCAAGCACACTCTGAAGACCGGCCTGGGGATACCATCCGAGCCAGCAGCTTTACATGGATTAACTCACAGGGTCTCGCGCACTTCATCCATGGAATGTAGACAGCCATGGTAATAACTGTTGAGCAATAACTGCCATCTGTGTGTCTAATAAATGAATGCTTCCAAGTCTGAATCGCCAGTAAACACAATGATTAGTTAGTGCTGCAGGGCTTCGGTTGGGCAGAGTGGCACTCGTAAGCGGACCAGAGGATGGCTAGACGAATGCCACCTCTTCTGGCCACGGGACACACATTTGCAGAAATCACTTGCAGATGGCCTAATTCTGGGTGAGGGTGTTGTACACAGTAGAATAGCTCCAGTGCTGTGATTGCTTGAAATTGTGGCCAGGGCGCATACCCCCTCCCACCCTGCAAGACGAGGGTGGACCAGATGGTCAGTTTACTATTATT
Source organism: Petrocephalus sullivani (assembly GCA_026780845.1). NCBI lineage: Eukaryota > Metazoa > Chordata > Actinopteri > Osteoglossiformes > Mormyridae > Petrocephalus > Petrocephalus sullivani. The sequence goes on along the minus strand of JAODKM010000016.1, from coordinate 17,796,449 downwards.
TGTATACAGAATCTGAAGCAACTTTGTTCTTCTCAGTCCAGTAGTAAATGCATTGGCCATCATGGGTAGCCAGCTCTGTGTCTTTGTATGGATTAATTCCCTCAGCTTGTGCTGCTCTGAGGGGTGCACTAAGGGTTTACATACCCAGAGTTAACTGGCCATATTTACAAACCACTAACAGCGTTAAATGGTACTATGATACAAGTTATCAACTTGATGAATTAAGTCAGGGCTTGTCTGTGTGTATTTACAGGAAAGGGGGAGTGTAATCATCATTAACATATTTTTGAATAGAAAATATCTTATTTTCGTATTTGGACACTCAAATAACTTTTGGATGGTAAGTCCTCTTCCCTACTACAATGGCCGCTCGTCTTGGCTATTGGTCTGATCCATCATAACTATTAATTTTTAGAAAAATATCATGAGCAGAATAACTGGAGCACAGGTTATTTCTTCCCTACATTTATATGTAGGGATCTATATCTTTGTGAAAATCCTGCCAAGTCGGAATGGTCACATGACACAAAGACTGGACATGGCCCTCCATTATTTGGCAGGTTGAAGAATATGAGAAAGAATATGAAAAAGCACAGGAATTCCTGTTATAAGTTATAAGTTGTGTACTGCCAGAAGAAACAAAACTCCAATTACTAAGAAATAATTTTTGGACCATGGGACAGGTATTTTTAATCAAAATTTAAAACCCCAGTCACCTGATTTTTCCTCTAAAAGCTGTGCCCTAATATGTGATATATTTTTATTGGTTTGTGTGCTGGTAGGCTATGAGCACAGCAGGTGGGTGACTAGGTGAGAAGTTGATGCTCATTAGGGGGAGGTGGTGTTGGAAATGTGTTTTTAAAACTTAATAAAACAAAATGTGTGACAAGATCCATTTCCATAATTTTGCTCTGTTTGCTTGTGACAGAAATATTATACGTTTCTTGATAGCAATGACATTCCTAAAATTAAACAGTTTCTGCCACATGCAAAGGTATTTTGGCACCTTGTTTTAGAAATAGGGTTGAGTTTGTCAGATGTGTAGAACGGTGTCAGTGGGTCTTGTCGCTTGAGTTGGCTCCTCTCAGTTCAAAACATTTTTGATAATTTAGAAACCACTCGGGGCAGCAGGCGGCAGAGGAATTGTTTTAAGTTTGATTGCTCCAGTGCATGGAGGTCTGTTTTAATCTGAGGTCTGTTTATAAGTTTTAAGCTTGAAGGTCTTTTAATGTGGCCTAAGAGGTATGAGAGGTTCTGTTCATTTTTCACTTACTTATAGTTAATGGAGTATGCGAGCTGTATCTATGTTTATGAGATATTTGTTTAATCATTATTTTCTATGAAATACTGTCACGCCCTGCCTCCCTGCTCCTCCCGTATTCTCCCCAGTGTGGCTCTAACAAGCTACACCTGTTCTGTGTTAGTCTTACCTCTCGTTCTGGCCCTCATGTTAACTCACCCCAGCTGCCTCTTGTTGTAACCCTTATAAATGCCCTCCAGTCCTGTGCTCCCAGGTCCACACAGTCTTAGTATCTGCCCTACCAGTTGCCTGATCCTTCCCCTATTGGTTGTCCTCCCTGTTTTGGATCCACTGTGATTCCAGGCTCAATCGAATGGGGATGTAAATAAATGGCGAGATAAATGATGAGAGATCACTTTGTGTCTGTTACTGTAACTGAGAGGAGTCACAGTTAGCACTGTTGCCCCACACTACAGTGCTCAGGGTTTGAGTCTCCCCATGGCTCCATGTGTGTGGAGTTTGCATGTGCTCCCTGTGTCGTCATGGGGTTTCCTCCAGGAACCCCAGTCTCTCCCATAGTTCTGAAACATGCTCAATTGGTCTTACTAAATTGCATGTAGGTGTGAATGGTGTGTGTGTGTGTGTGTGTCCTGCAGTGGGTTGATTGGCACCCCGTTCTGCATTGTTCCCTGCCTGGCGCGGGTAGGTTTCGGACTCCCTGTTATCGTGGTTATAGAAAATGGATGGAAAGAAAGCAAACTGAAATCCACTGTGTGTTGGTTTCATTTTCTGAACCTGTCAGATAAAACAAGATATGTCACAAAAAACTCTTTTTTTTCTTTGGAGACCATCTAAAGTGCATAAAATCATTTAACCGGATATGAAAAATGGTTATTATTTCCACAAAAATTTGACTGAATCCATTTCGCTATCTTGGCTCTTCCTGGTATTGCTGAAAACTAAACTAGTGTTAAAAAAAAAGAACCTTACCCTGTCATACAGTACACATACACAAATCACAAATGCAAAATAGTATAAATACCATATTTCCTCAAATTGTGACAGGCCTTTATTTGAGGCAGGCTTGTTTTAGATGCAGGCCTTAATTTCTAATTTTCTCTGTTGTGGAATTATGCTGTACAAATTCTATATATGAATGAATCAATGCATTTTGTCAGTTTGAACCCTGTAAAACATATCGCAAATATTCTCTTAAAACAAGGCCATCGAAAATTTAAGAGCTGCCTAACAGTAACTTCTAAAAGTGTATTCTTGAAACTTAACTTTTCATCAATGGCATGTAAATCACACATACAATCAATTTAACTTTTGTGTAGTACGACAAGTCACACACTAGTATATATTGTAAATATGTAAATAGGGCACTGTTAAATACACTATATTTCCAAAAGTATTGGGACGCCTCCTCTACATATACATGAACTTTAATGACATCCCATTCTTAATACATAGGCATTAATATGGAGTTGGCCCACCCTTTGCAGCTATAACAGCTTCAACTCTTCTGCAAAGGCTTTCCACAAGGTTTAGGAGTGAGTTTATGGCAATTTTTGACCATTCTTCCAGGAGAGCATTTGTGAGGTCAGGCACTGACGTTGGACATGAAGGCCTGGCTTGC
>JAODKM010000016.1:17765871-17778523 GCA_026780845.1 Petrocephalus sullivani | reverse complement strand
CCTTTTGAATGGCAGTGTGTTGTAATGGCAAACATGTGACTTTATGTCAGATTGTTGTGTCTTATGCAGAGAACCGTATTCAGTGCATTTAAAAAGTGCCATTTTGAATTGCAAAATGTGTGTAAAGCAGGAAATGTGTTTAATGTTTTGGAGACTCGAGAAGAGGTTTTGCTCTCTGTGTGTCAGTTTGAATAATTGTGCTATGCATGTCATTTTAGTGTGTTAGCAATTGCGAAAAACTGTAATTGTACAGCATCCAGACCTGTTAGATATATACCTGGATCATGTCCCCCCTTAGTCTCCTTTGCTCCAGGCTGAACAGACTGAGCTCTGCTAACCTTTCCCCATAAGACATTCCTTTTAGCCCAGGAATAATTTTTTTAGCCCTGCGTTGAACCCTTTCTAAGGCAGCAATGTCCTTTTTAAGGTAAGGTGACCAGAACTGCACACAATATTCTAGGTGGGGTCTTAGCAAAGAATGGTAAAGTCTTAACATTACCTCCCTTGACTTAAACTCCACACACCTGGAGATGTAACCCATTGGTGTCATGTAGTGTTGTCGAATTTATTTTTACACTTCCTCTTTGTAAATGCTAAAAGTGTTTTAGGCTGTGCGCAGTAGTGTTTAACTGATTCAAATAGAATCAGATAATATGGCCTGTTTATGTTATGACAAGAAAATAGGGTTTTTGTAAGAAATTGTATAGTTTTGACCAAAGTGTTCCATTCTGCAAATGGTCTGAGGTGTTGTGCTACTTGAGTCTAGTGTTGTGCTAATTGTGTGAAGTATTTTGGAAAACCAGGCCCTGTTTTCAAAATTGTACTTAAGCAATTGCAAAAAACTGTAATTAGCAAGAATGTGTGTATACAGTTATGCTTACAGTTTTTCTGAATGCATTTCCTGAAAACTCCTTTCCTTTTCTCAAAACACTAAGCAGAAACCTTAAAATTCCAGCAACACTCACAAATCCTTTGACTTGTCTTGCAAAAGCAAACAGTTGACACAGACTCAAAACCTCTGCACCTTTTTTTTACCTTCACAGAAAATCAAGCACTACTGTCAGAAAACGTACAAAACAAGCCAATGTTCAGCAATCGTCACACACCACATAAGTAAATGCAAAGCACTCTGAGATAACAGGAAAAACATTTTCTCCTATGAAGGTCCTGACTCTGGAGGCCACTGAGAACCTGCTTAGGTTTGGTTGCACATGTTGCCCTGTTTCCCTTATAGTCATGAAACAGAACAAGATCTTGTGGCTCTAATTTCATTTGAAGGTATAGGTCTTCTTCTTGGTTTTCATCCTTGTCCACCACCTCTGACACACTCCTTTTCCTCTTCTGTTGTAGCGCTCCGCTGTTGAATTCACTCATGCCACTTGCATCTGACTTGGCTTATATCCTGTTTATTGATTGGGTTCCACGCATCACAGACTGGACAATGTATGGTCAATTTTGAGTGATGGTGTGTTAATGATGAGAAGAGTTTGTGTGTAACTTTTGGAGTATATTCGTGCCATTCAACCAGATTTTTTACTTGAGCACTATTTAAAGTTTCGCCACTTGAGTGTTTGATTGAATAAATGAATTTTCACAATTGACGGTTTTGTTCCAAGAAAGTTTTGTGTTTTAGCAATTCAGAAAAACTGTACGCACTTGTTGACCATAACACCTAATTTCTGCCATGGTGTCAGACTGAATACGGACAGAGGGCAGGACACCCAAATGTAGGAGAACCAAGGAGGTATTTAGAGTCGCTGATGACCAAAGTCAAAATCGACAGGCTTGAAATGTAGTCGTGGGTCACAGGTCCAGGAGAGACATAAGCCAGGGAGATCAGTCCTACGGAGGCACAGAGGACAAGGGGTGAGGAGAAGAGGAGAATTAGATGGACTTGGGAAAGTGTACAGTGGGTAGGTAGGAGAGACAGTGGGAGAGACTGAAGACAGGAAGGAAATATTCAGGCTCATGAAGGGTAACAATACCTCACTGAGTGTGAGGACAGATGGGGTTTAAAAGGGAGCAGAGCAGCTGATGCCATTGGCTGCGGCTTGATCGGTTCCGCCCTGCGGGATGTGACACATAGAAGTGGTCGCAGTTTTGTTTCGACAGAACAGGACCACGTTGCATTGGGAGTTATTATGCGTTATTATAAAGATTTCAACTAATATTTACTACTGTAAATTTAGTACGGTAAAAAAAAGCATTCACTCATTTCACTCTAGCTTCTGGCTTTGCAGTCATCTTTTCTTTGGTTCTGTTTTTAGAACACAAATAACCAAGATGATAATGGCAAAATGAGAGGACAACAAAGTAAAGAGGAAAATATAGTGTACACATTTTAGGGATTACCTGAACTCGATTCAGTACTTCATGGCAACATTACATTAAATCGTGCATGTGATTTAGTACGATTTGCCCACAGAAAAAAAATAAATAAACTGCCCGGGGTGGCAGGGCTGTCCGAGGAATACAATGCTGTCATTTCAAAGTCACCCCTTTTTGCTTTTATTAGTAAGCACAGTGCCTGTCAAAAGTTACAGGGTATAATAATAAATACAAGAAACTGAAATCACATCACTCTATATAAAACAAGGGACAAGAAAGCGGTGAAAGAAAAAAATCATCTTTAAATCTTGGATCGCTGCCTTGATGACAGCTTCACAAATAGAACACATTTGCTTTCTTCTTATTTCCCTTGAAATACTGCATGGAGATGGATGGCGAGCCTGTAGGATATCTCCACATTACCTTTCTGGGTGGGGTTCCTTAGCCAGGCTTCAGGGGCCCTTGCTGGTGCCCTTAGTCCTGGTGTAATACTCCGATTCTGTTTACACAGCATATGGCTATTGGCCTGAATTGCTCTATAATGGCCCCTGCCATCATAATTAATTTATTATTAAAATGTTTTGTACCAGAAAGTTTGCAGATTCAGGCAATTTTACCTTGACTTTGAAGTCTAAGCTGCATGTGACGAGTATAAACGTGAGACACATTCAGTAAGTTTGAGGTACAGGATTGATAACTAAAATATCACTCAAATATGTATTTTTACCCTAAATTTATTCATTTTGTGTTGTAATGATTAAAAGGCATTTTGAAGATCTGCCTGGTTTTGCTCAAGTGGTTCTGGGATTATAGAATGCTGAATGATGAAATTCAAGACCTGTGGCATTTGGGTAGATAGCGCTAACATTACATAGTCTCTCCGATGTATTATTCATGCCAGGGAGCCCCAGGGTCTCAGGCAGGTGGACGAATCTCACATGACTTAGAAGCCAGAGGTGGCTACCATGCTTTCCTTGTGTACAGGGTCAGGAGCTGCTTAAGGAGACAGAAAAGGCGCTGTTTTGTGGTTTATTCTGCAGTATTTATGTAACTCCATCCACAGCCTAGCCCAAAACAAATGTTTTCACCTTTGAATTAATGAATTTAGAATTATTAGGCACCACACCAGTGGCCAAACAGAAGCCCATGAACAATTATAATTATTTCTTTTAAATATTTTATTTACTCAGAGTAGTAGGGCTGATTTAATCAGGTATAGCTGCCTAATCTGAAAAACACGGGTGCTGTTAGTCATATTTATAGTTAAACTTGTCTTGGCCAATGCTAATAAACATGGATGAGAAGAAGTGCACCGTGAAAGATGCAGAAAAAGGACCAGGCCACATATTTGTGTTCTTCCTTGAAACCTGGCAACACGATTTCTACAAAGACACTACATTTGCCAAAAGCCCCCCCAGAAATCCTTCTCTGTGTCATGTACTGAGCCTCTAGTCTATTCTAGCACACTAACATGATGTGGTGACATGACCAAGTACATTACTTCGCTTTGCATTATGGTAAATGCAAATGTTACCGCAGGGACAGGGCGAAATAGGCAAAATTCTGCTGGTTCCTCCCCACACCCCCAGAACAACAGAAAACAAATTCTGGCAATTAAGAATATTAATTCTTAATTAGTCCTAGTCTGGTTTTAGTTATTGAGTTCTTTTCAGCATCTGACAGCTAATGCTCATTGTTCTTCATGCTTATGGAAGCAGGACTAAAAGCCAAATCTAATTATGCTAAAAATTATGCAGGTCTAATGGTTGATACTAAACATTGTACTGTTTGCTTGTGACCATTTATCTGGGGGGTTTAAGGTATTTTATATAATTACACCTAATTCCAGTAGTAACATCTGTGGAATTTACTTCATGCAATATAAGCTTCAAACATCTTACCTGAAATGTCAGTCAACCTATTATGTTAACCCATTAGAAGAATCAACAAGCTAAATAAGTATTACAGTAAGCAATGTAAAGTTTATTAGTTATTTACAGTAGAATAAGTTAATTCCTTCTGATGAAACACACACGGTGTCAGGGTCGGTGCCCGTCCAGCACTGTCCTTGTGTTCCTTTCCCCTAACCTGCTGCCCTTTCCTTGGTTTCATTCGTTATCCTAGTGTATTGTTTTTGTAGGTGTTTCTAGTTTGTGTCTATTCATCCTTAGGTCTGTTAATTTTTCCCACCTGTCGCTCGTTGTCCTGTGCCCATCCTGATTTGTTAAATAGTTATGATTTGCACCTGTTTGCCCCAGCTTCTGTGTATTTAAGTGCCTACTGTACCTCAGTCTTGCGAGTCAGCTGGTCATTGTTGCTGTAGCAGTTGTATTGTTTGGTATAAGCCCTGGTTAGTTTCTGTGCGTTTTGATTCGTATTTTCTTAGATGATTTATTCAGTGTTTCTGTTCTGGTTTTTGTTGTGACCACCCCCTCGTGGTCTGTTTCTTTGTAGTTTTTCCCCTGTTTTAGTTTCTCCCCATTAAATCCCCCTTTTTTTTTGTATCTGAGCCCCAAGTGGGTCGTCACCTTATTCCCCCCCGCCTTCTGCCTGCACCATGCCCCGCTGCCGGCGGATCCCTGACACACAGAGGAACAATGACATAGTTCCACCAACTTATCTAAGTATGGTACAAGTGAAAAAGACTCTACTGTGAAACCATTAAAACCTAGTTTCCAGCAAGTATAGATTTTTAACAGTTATTTAATAACTTTTAATAACATTACGTTAAAAATGAAGACCACCTTGAAGCACAAGTACCAAGCCGAATTCTGGTAAGACCCCAAAGGGCATAAGAGAATGGAGTAACTAATATGGACAAGACAGGCTGGTGATGATGAGCAGTGATTACTAAAGGATTTTAATAGGACAGCAGGCCAGCGTTCTGTGTTACAGTAACTCTGGTGCTGGCTTCTACAGTGACTCACAGGCAAAATAATAAACAACCAACAAAAGACACTCTTCCCTGACTAACAACATCAGAAAGCCAAACCCCCCCCTCCCCAAAAAATAGAAAAGATGGCAACCACTCTCTACACACCACCAGAGGGAACAGGTGAAATTGTAGTCCAACAATCCAAATCCAGAACTAAGAGATCAAACTAAAGGGCAAGAGCAAAAAGAAGAACCAGTACATAGTCCAGGGTCAGATACACAGTAATACAATCAATAACCCAAGCAAAGAGAACTAGGTGAGATACGAGCAAAAGCTCCATAACCATAGGCAACAGAAGAGGATGAGCGGAAGCAGGTGTGCAAAGTGGAGTATGCTTTCGGCTGCGGACTGCAACGACGGGAGTGGTGATGGGCTGGAATGGACAAGCTGGATTGGGTGATGGCACATGCAAGACGGATCTGAAAAGCATCTTGCACAGCGTAACATAAATATATGCAGTGCTGGGGAAGTTATTCACAAACATAATCGATAACAGATAAGTAAAAATCCAGACAGATTTTGTTTCATCCAACCAGTTGATTATAGTTTATAGTTGTTGATTATAGTTGATTAACCAGTTGATAATAGCTAGAGTACTCAACTGGCTGGTTAAAACAAAACCTTTGTCTTGATTTGTACTTCCTGAGCCTGAACTTGTCTGTACTGGACTACTTTTGTAACTTCTCCAACACTGAATATATGCTATAGGAATAATTTATCAGAAAAGGCTTTTATTACCTCATTTTATTTGCAAAGCTTGTGAAATGTCTTGGCTTACGATGATACACTCAAATGTGTTCAACGAAAAAAGAGAAACTGCTATTGATTTTCATTTACCCTTGTGACTTCAGAGTGGTAATATTGCAGCCTTTAACATAAGAGCCAATGAGAGATTAATTTATAATCAAATAAATAAATGTTTTACCTGTGAAATATACAATCAGGTATAGGCTTACGTTTCACTGTCCATACACATCACAAATAGTGGACTTGGCACATATTGCCTGACAGGGAGGCCAAAAGAGAAAGACAGGATTAAGCCTTATTGGCTGATGGATTTTTTTGAAGACAGCAGTAGTTAATGGACATTGTGCTGTGGTTTAAAAATGGACAATGACACTTAATTTATTGCAAGCAATTTAACAGTATCATCCTCCCACTCACGTAGACAATGCTAGATTATCTGCAAAAGGTTTTCCAATACTATGTCCTTTTTGCAGTGGTAACTGGCAAATGGAAGTTATAGGAGGGATAGGAGACGGAGTGTGAACATATGTGTATGGGCAGCATATATGCAGTTCTAGCTTATGGGGGGCACGGGGGATTCATGGTCTGCTGTGGCATGTTTGTATTGAGGATAGTCTTTAGCAGTAGCTGCTCTGATTCATATCTGCAGCTTATGAGTGATTTCCTAGGATTCTATTGGCTAAGCTCAGACCTAATGCTAAGAAAATATTACTTGGCTTGGGATCACATGATTTCTTTATAGCCTTACTCAAGGAACATGGGAAGTAAAAAATGGCCTATACCTGTAATTGCAGAGTACCTGATAGTATTTGTCCTTTCCTGTTCCTTCTACCAGTGGTGTGCTATACACTTTGCCTGCCATGTTTTGTTTGGATTCAAGGGGGTCAGGCATCAGTCAACTGGCAGTAAAGGGAGTGCTATAATATGCTTGGGTGGATTCTCCATATAAAGGTGAACTGAATACATCCCATGAGGTGCTCTACTAGTGTAAGACCAGCAAAGAGTAAGATGTGGTATCTTATGGTGCTGTTTCCCAACCCCGTCCTCGGGAATCCCCAGACAGTCCTCATTTTTGCTCCCTCCCTGCTCTCAAGCAATCAAGAACACCGAATACCTGGTATGGGTGTGTTGGGAGCTGGGAGGGACTATCAATGTGGACTGTTCTTGGTCCCCAAGGACTGGGTTGGGAGCCACTGGCTTATGGCACACAGGGGATGGTCCACTATCCATTGAGAGCTGTGGGTAGTGCATTGTCTTGGGTTATTTACTTACAAAATCATTAGTCAATCTCAAACCACTGTAGAGATGGAGACGTCTACTTATACAAAATAGCAGTATTAGATGAAGAAAGGGATGCGCAATAGAGCTTGAGCCTTGTCACACACGTTGAGTAGTTGGTTCTGCCACAATTCTGAGATCCGCTGAAAGAACAGGATGTATACACAGAAATGGTGGCCATGTGATCACAGTGTGTGTGTCCTGGTGCCATCTTCTGTAGGCTTGGATGAGGTAAGGGAAGACTGACCAGAATGATACAACTCATCGAACTGGTCAGGCCTTGACCATACAGATCCTATCTACATTAATTTTGAATCATGTGCTTCCCTATACAACAGACTGGCCTGTTGACCCTAACATCAGCTGTTTTCTAGACAGGCTGCATAGCCTAGGGAGTGAGGCTCTCGCTGTAAACCTAGAAGGGAAACTCCCCAGTCCTGCTCACCCATGTTGTGAGCAGAGCACTCAGCGAGTCTCACTCGGCCGGTGCTAGATTGGATCGGCCTGAAGAATGGTGGATGATCTAAACTCTATGTTGCTGTGATTGGTTGTTTAGCTGGGAGGGACACCCTAAACTCTACGCTGAACATACTGTAGCTGTATAAAGATATATTCTCACAGTGGACCAACATGAGAATAGCATTGATGTTTGGTGTGATTATCTCTCCTGACCCTCAGGAGAAACAACCAATCACAGCAGCATTCAGATTGTCCCTCCGGCCAATCACATCTAGCATCTACTGCCTCTCCCCCACCAAACCAGCCTTTCTTTGTTCTTCTTGGATGCCTCCAGATATCATTTTTCTTTCCCCCTATCTTTTTAATATGCCATTGACGGATTAAAAAGTAAACAAATAGTCCATAGCCTGGATTAACTACATATTTTCAAAAGATCCTGAATAGTTTCTGTCACTCTTAACATAGCCCAAATGATAATGTATCAAAATCAATTTGTCTCTGCTTCAAAAAAGTGGTCTTTTATACCGAAGTCACTCTTTCTTTAGGCGAAGACTGACATTCCGAATTTGGGGACTTAAAAATCCAATTTACCGGTAAACGCATTTTATATATTTTTTTTCTGGTTCCCTCTCCATGGCTTTTCTTGAGAGCCGTAGCATTAGCTTTTGAAGAATGTTTACATGGTCAGGGGTACATAAACCTGCCCCCCTACCTCAGACCTCACTTGCCTATGGGGCGATGAAGAATGGCTAGAACATTAATTGAAATAAAGACTGGCAGGTCTCTTAGTGCTGAAAGACCTTTCTGTAAAAAAAAAAAACACATTCTGACATTCGGGGGATAGTGTTAGATTCAAAAGTGACATCCTATTAACAGTATATTCCCCTCAGGGGCTTGTCTGATTTTTATCCAGAATTCTTATTGAACAAGACAAAACTGTCTTTGTTACTAGCACAGTAATCAAAACAAAAGCGGACAATGAACACAGTAATAAATATGTATTACCCTATATTCCATCACAAGTGGGAGGTGGGGGGCCCGCCTCCCAAAATGGAGGAAGGACAGTACCCCGGGGTCCTTCGTCAAATATCGTCGCCGATATTTGGTTTCCTAGTAGCTAAACAGTCTCAGCTCAGTGGTTCTGAAAGAAGGCCTGATCTCCCGGTAGCCACTGCACTCTATAACACAAACTGGCTTATCCAGCAATCTGTTACAGAGTTGGGTACTGAATTATACCTTTACATTTATTTAATTACAGATACTTTTGTTCAAAGACAGATACGAGTGACCTACACCGCCAGTGAATCAGTTAGGCATAAATGTAGCTAGCCTGAGCTGCAAATGAAGTTACAGTATTGAGAAATAAGAGGTAATATGAGTCATTACTGAAGTGTACTGGAATACATTTGCTACACTGTTAGTGTGACCAGGCACAGTTAATTTCTGTCAGCCAAATTATGACTTACTCTGTTTATACCCATCCCACCCACACTTACGATATAAACCACCTTTTGACAGCTTTATCATCTATGTAAAATATTCATTTATGTTTTGAAGAACAAAAAGTTAGCGTGAACCTGACATATGATCCAAAATGACAGAGGGTGGAGATCCAAGTATTCCTGCTCTCATGCTAGCAGGTGAGAAAGGTGAACTTTACATTCCATAAAGGCCTTGTTGGTGCTACAGGCAACACTGTGGGCGAAGGTAGTAGACTACCCCTGGTTACAGCCACGTCAGGCATCCAGCAGGGGCACAGGCTAACAAGCAATGTTGACACCCAGTCAGAATGCGATTGCCTGACAGATAATCATGCATCCACCTCCCCTGGGAAGACAATGTCTTCTAGTTGGAAGACTGCTGTCACCCATGACTCCACTCACCTTTTCAGCTTGGATATCAACAACAAACACAAAGCTATTTACTTTTACCAATATTGGTTTTCTGTTTGCATAGTTACCTTGCTTTCAACAAACAACCATGTTATGTGTACCTTCGATTTCTCTCCTATACTCTTCATAGGCCTGTTCGGGATAAGCTGTAATGGACGTTGGATGGATGAATAAATTGATGGGTTTTGGTTTTTCTTCTATAAAAATTAAAAGACCTTTTATATCAATGGAATTGTTTAATGATTTCTTGCAAAAAAAAGGATTATAACAAAAAGCTGGAATTTGAGCCAAGCTTTGATAATTAGTCTCATGTATTACATTACCAACATAATTCAGACCTTCAGTTTCCTATTACCAGAGGTGGAAAGATCAAGTCCAGAAAGTACAAATCCGGACCAAGCTTTTATTTCAACTAACCAGTTGAGTACGCTGTGACTGTGAGTCTTTACATTCAGCTGGTTGATTGAAACAAAACCTTGGTCTGGATTTGTACTTTCTGGACCTGTACTTTCCACCTCTGTGTGAGGAGGAAGTAATATTGCATAATTTAATGCCTATGTACTGCAACCAACCTCCAATATATTTCTGAATATGCTTTACCTTGACCAAGACCCAAGTATCATGTGACACAGACCAGGCTACTTGTGTAATGCCAGAAACTATTTACCGTGGGGAAAAAGCACATGACCATCTCAGTGTGCACTGCTGGGGAAGTTACTCACAAAAGTAATCCATTACAGACAAGTTCAGGTCCAGAAAGTACTAATCCAGACCAAGGTTTTGTTTTAAACAACTTCCCCAACACTGTCTATGCAACTATAAGTGTAATTTTCTGAAACCGCTTATCCTTCTGGGTCGCGGGGAGTCTGGAGCCCATCCCAGAAGCTACAGGTAGAAGGCAAGGAATAAGCATGTTTTTAGACTGTGTGTTGGGGGGGGACTGGAGAAAACATACAAACTCCATACACATGGGCGGAGACTTGAATCCGGGTCCCGGATTCTCACATACAGAACATTCACAAAAACCAATCACAGCATAGAGTTTAGAACATCCCTCCCACCATCTCTCTGGCCAATCCAACCAGGTGAGACCCACTGAATGAAAAACATGGGTGAGCAGGACTGGGGAGTTTCCCTACATTCTAAAAACTTCCTTCGAGCTTCGTGTTTCTTTCTCTGGCAAGTTTCCCAGTTCAACACTCATAATCTGATTATTATGAATGTATTATTCCTGTGCCTGAATAACATTTCATTGACACTTAAGTGCTGCCCTTGTCCGTCTCTGTCTATACCCAGTACTGTGAATGTGGCTGGGCATGGAGATTTGTGGTGAGGTTAGGGGGGATCCACATGTTGTGCTCTGTGTGTAAAAGTGAGAGACTGAAAGCAATCACCCAACTCTTGGTTTTAAAATATGCTCATTTAAGTTACAGGGTCCTCCTTCTGCCAGAAAAAAAACAGTGTTTTCCTTAGATTTGTTCACCTTCACCAAGAACTATGTTTTTCACAAATTCCCATTGACACTACTCTCCTGCTTAGTCCTGTTTATATCAAATTTCAGACACCTAGTTCTCTGTTTTATCCTTCAAATAATATGAACTAAGCAAAGAGCTTATGATCCATAATGCCTCTGAAATCTCTACTGGAATGTGTTTTGTAAAAATGTTTTGTTTTGGTGCTCCGTATCCTGTCTTTTTGTGTAAATTGAGTCGTCTCTAAGCAAACACATGCGAAATACACAGCTAGAACATTGGATGCATGGTTCCAGTTCCTTTTGTGGTATGATCTGCCTGTCATGATCCCTCAGTGCCATGAGACCCTCATTTCAACATTATATCGACAAATATGAATAAAGCACCATATATAGTTCGGCTAAATAGCTAATTTGCACTGAATTGGTGAAATAAAATCAAGGAAAGGGAAAGGTTGACCCGAGAGGAACAGATTGTGGGAAAGAAAAGATGAATAATGTTCTAAAATTACTGCAACGCGTCGGGTACCATTTAGATCCGACAGTCTGTATTTTCAGCTCGATGTCCTCCATCCAGCACAAGGTCTTATTTCCCAGTTGATGTAATTTGTAAGGGGCAATGTACAGTGTATGGCTACTAACCAAATAATTAATTTCACACACTATCAGAAAGGAAAATGATTATATTAGCAAAATCACAGGTTCCACTGAAAAAATGCTCCAGTTGCATTTACATTAGCGAAAATGAACAAATATTCTTGGTGCTGGATGACCAGTCTGTTATTGTAGTACAGAAACCAGGAGACCCAAATGCAGAGCTAGGGGAATCAGTCCTGTGAAGAGACTGGACAAGGAAGGTCTGAGGGCAGGGAGGGAGAGTGGAGCCACACATGGGAGCGGAGAATCTAGAGGCGGGAGTAAACATTTGGTATGCTGCATAAGGCAACAGTACTTAGCACCGGTGGGTAGCACATTCACAGGTGTGATCAGTGTTATTGATGGCTAGATTAACGCTGCTGCACGAGGTGCAACAGTTATCAAGTTTAGGTTAATAACTCCTGTTACTGACTCGTGACACATCTGTTAACAATGCATGCCTTCCCGACTCACCATGAAAAAGATTTTGTGGTTTAAATTAATGATTGAGCCCCCCCATGCATATGATTTTATTTGCAGTGGATGCTCTCATTCAAATGACCTAAATGTACATACTTCTTACTAGGGATGCACGATATTTATCGGACAGATAAACTATTGGCTGATATGAGGTAAAATGAGATCATTTTTATTGCTCCGATAAATAGATCAGATAATGTAGGCTAATAGAATTAATGAAATTGCTTGCTGGCAGGTAGCACCTTTTAAAACAAGCAGTGACTGGAGACGAGCACCAGTGTACCCAGCGTGATCTGGCATTGTGTTAAATACACTACTCACAATAAGTTAGGAATATTGTTATTTACAAGAGTGCTTTTCCTATTTGCTCTGAATTTTAATGAAATAAGTAAAAGTTCCCTTTGATATTACTAATAATGTATGAGA
>JAODKM010000016.1:17718641-17751333 GCA_026780845.1 Petrocephalus sullivani | reverse complement strand
GCCTATCTCAGTCCTGTTTTCATTTTGTACATGTTCTGCACTTAACGTTAGGTGAAGTGTCACAAATAAAACCTTTAATGAAGTGTACGAATTTGTGTATAACGTCACAGTATGCACTTCAATTTATTTCGATTTTTGGAAAATGGATGTGAATTAAAACATGCAGACGTTTAGAATGAACGTTTTTTTACGAACGTGTGTTGTTTGTAAGGTTCATAAGATATTTGTCATTGCTTGCACAAGCGCGCATATGAGGAAAAACATTCGGACAGTGTGTGAAATATGGTACTGTAAGGTCAAAGTGCCCATAGTTACCAAATTACCATTATTAGGGTTCAAATAGGCATCATATTGACACTTACCGCTACATGTTTTTTCAGGTTGGAGCTGGAATTTTTGTACGCAGCGATGTCGCTTTTTTTTGGTGCACATAGCCTGCATCGCATTATGAAACTGTTCTTTCTCACATCTTGAAGTGAAAAAATAGAGTTGATTTGAGGCCACGGGTGATCTGCCCCCGATAGCTCACACACGTGATCCTCTGCTTCAGCCATCATCTTTCTAAACGCGCGCTGAACTTAAGTGAGAGATGCGTAGCAGACTCTCGCGAAGCAGCCTCTCCAACGTCTCGTGAGACATCAGATCAAGTCACGTAAACGAATTATTATTTTATATATCTAATATTTATTACAATTTTGTCAGTAACAGAGGAACGCCATCAAATGTAGCGAAGTAAAAGTAAAGTTTTTTCACTAAAAATGTACTTGAGTAAAAGTAAAAGTACCTATCTTTAAATATACTCTAAAAGTACTAGTTACCCCAAAAATTTACTCAAGTAAATGTAACAAAGTAAATGCAATTCGTTACTACCCACCTCTGCATAGAACATTCATAATGACTATAATGTGTTATGCCTTTTTATAAATAGTTATATTACTATATTTATACTACTTTATGAATGCATTATGATGCATTTTGAAGGTATGTGTAATGCAGAATAATGACTGCCTTAAGTATTATCAAGATATTTCTCTTACAAGGACACTATATCATGTTTTCTAACTTAGAAGGGTGAGATTTTTGCACCAGAAAGGCACCCATAGGATATATACAGTTTACCCAAATGTAAGGGCACCTTATATGGAACTTACATCACATTAGAACAACTCCTCTCATTTTTTGCACATAGACAGACACCCTCCACAGCACTGTATCCTATTATGTCCTCTGGAGGGGCACTTATTTGGGTTTACTCCTGTTTAGGAGGACCCTTTACAGCAGTGCATCCTATTTTCCCTACTGGAAAGGGCACCCTATGAGACACTTTATCACGTAAGGGTGCCACAGACGGTACTGCATAACAGCACCATTTTCCATTGGAATGGTACCCATAGGAACCATCTAGACCATTTTCTTCACATCTCCTGCTCTTTAGGGCACATCATCATGCTATCTCACATGAAGGGGGCACTTAGTCATTTTTCTTCAATGAGAAAGATAGCAGCCAATAGCAGAGGTTCAGCCACAGTAGAGGGCACTTTAGCAATGCTTTTTCGACCATGGGGACATCAGAGGGGCCCGCACCCCTTCGAGCCAAGCGATTATACGAGTGATAAATCATTAGAAAATGTACTTTACAATGTACTGTAAATGTTCTTGTTTGTGAAAAATGTGCTTAGGCCACTGTATATAATATTTTGCTGTGCCTCTACCTCACACAGTTCAAAATTTCTCTTCTTGGTTTTTTTAATTTTAAAGTAGTTATTGTTGAGCTTTTCAAGCAGAAAGGATCGATTTGCATATTACATGAGCATGCAGCTCATTTGCATTGACCATTTATGGTTATTTGTTGACAGCAATGGGGTAATAATGGGAAATTCGGTTCAATTTACGGAACTGGTTCTATCAAAATGTTTAAATTGAATGAACCAGTTACTTTTATTAAAACTGTATGTTTATTAATAAAGACTTGTTTTTAGTCAAATATTGCGTATTAACCCCAGTCTTGTACATGAAAACAGATGAACCATAACATTAAAACTACTGTCAAGTGAAGAGAATACACTGATTATCACATTACAATGGTACCTGTCAAGGGTATCATTATATACTAGGCAAGTGAGCAGTCAGTTCATTAAGTTGATGTGTTGAAATCAGGAAAAATGGGCAAATGTAAGTATCTGAGCGACTTTGAAAAGGGCCCAGTCGTAATGCTAGATGACTGGGGCAGAGCATCTCCAAAACAGCAGGTCTTATGGAGTGTTCCCAGAATGCAGTGGTCAATATCTAGCAAATGAGATACAAGGAAAGTTAACTGGTGAACCGGCGACTGGGTCATAAGTGCCAAAGGCTTACTGACATATGGGGTGAAGATAGGCTAGTCTGGCTAGTCCAGTCCCACAGGAGAGCTACTGTAGCAGAAATTGCTGAAAGAATTCATGCTGGCTATGTTAGAAAGGTGTCAGAACTCTCTGCTTACTGCATTTGGTGCTGTTTAGCCAACGAACAGTCAGAGTACCCATGCTGACCCTGGTCCACTGCCAAAAGCACCTTCAATAAGCACATGAGCGTCAGAACTGGACCAGGGAGCAATGGAAGAAGGCGGCCTGGTCTGGTGAGTCACATTTTCAGTTACATCATATAGATGGCTGGGTGCATGTGTGTCATTTACATGGGGAAGAGAGAAGGCAAGCTAGCACAGGCCGTGTGATGCTCTCGGCTGGGAGTCCTTGGATCCTGGCATTCATGTGCATGTTACTTTGACACGTACCACCTACCTGAACATTGTTGCATGCCAAGCACACCCTTTTATGGCAAAATTATTCCCCTATGGCAGTG
The DNA here is from genome assembly GCA_026780845.1 of Petrocephalus sullivani. NCBI lineage: Eukaryota > Metazoa > Chordata > Actinopteri > Osteoglossiformes > Mormyridae > Petrocephalus > Petrocephalus sullivani. The sequence goes on along the minus strand of JAODKM010000016.1, from coordinate 17,748,495 downwards.
GGAGTGAGTGAGACACAGCTGCTATGCGGCTGGGCATGCACATAGCACAAACATAACGGGATGTGGATGAGCAATGAAAGCAAAACGGCTACAAACAGGTTTAGATTTGAGATGCCGTTCAACAAATTCACTGAAAAGATCCCGTTCAAAAAAACAATTTGCTCATGAATCGGAGGTCACTGCAACTTGGCAGGATCTCAGGGATATCTACATCTACATACGTTTACAAGACAGTTGTGACATTTCCAAGGGGAAATGTGCATACACTTGACTTGATAAAGTCTTGGATGGTAAACATATAGGCTTGGGCGGTATCTATTTTTTTCATACTGCCTAGACTTTTCACCCCAGTATAAAGTATATGACAAAATTACCTAAAGCCTCAGTAACCTCAGTAGTGACAGGTATCGTTAAGATTTTATCAGTACTGCTACTCTTACTGGTACAGCTTATACAGTACTGCAGATCTATGTGTTAAGATCTCTGCCCCATTTGTGAACGCTTTGGTGAAACTTTTCATGCAATACCATTCGACACAGTAAGCTGACAAATACTCCTTTCGCATGGGAGTTACAATATTACTAAAATCATAATAATAAGATAAAAACATACACAATCATTTTTGTTCATTTAAATTCTTTCCAATGACTTCAGCCCACAATGAGTTTGTGTGTATTTAGTGTTTTGCAATGTCACATACAATAAAAAGCTGTGCATCAGATTAGGCAGCGACAACAGAGTCTGTGTGCGCGTGTGTGGGCGCGCGTTCCAGAGTTTCCCTGTGCATGACACATGCAGGAGAACAATCTAGATTTACATCGTCATCCGTAACGGAGCTGGTCAGATAAACTGGCAAGGATTACTTATATGTGGACACAAAAATCTGATTTATTATCTCTAGTACCGAAAGCAATACCGTTAACGTCAGCGCGTAGCGATACTCCGGTCTTTAAAAATTTTGCACTGGGGCCCGTTTAGTACCAGGTTTCAGTACCCATCCCTACTAAACAGGGTCATCAGTTTGTGAGCTGAGCATGAAGGAAATGAGAAGATAACTTGGAACAAAAAATTCATGACATGACCATATATAGCTATAGTATAGAACTGCAATAACAATATTTACATTGCTTTAACAAGGAAAATTGTCACAGTATTTACTAGTACTTTTAAAATACTTCTGTAATAATATATGCCACACATTTATTAACCTAAATTACTGATCAGAGAAGATATTATTTCTTCTTTGCCTTATCTTTTTATAACCAAGAGACTTAATTTAAATTTAAATATATATTTTTTTCTAGCATTTCCAAATATACTATGTATTTATTGAAAGGCAAGAGTTATTTGTTGCATAATGAAAACTTTTAACCAAACTTATAACTAATGACATTGAGTGCAAACATTAAAGTCTTTTTCTGGTTTGTTAAACATCTCTTGATTTTTTTTTTCCCTTTGCATAATTTATAAACACACTGTAGGCTGTACATATAATTATATAGGCCAGGGGTTTATTTGAGGTCTTGCTGTTCTTTAACCATAGCATGGCTGAGCCAACTGCATTTAAAATGGGTTGTTATGTATGAATACTTAGTCATTTTCTGCAATGAAATAATGATTTTAAGAAGAAAGACAGATGGCTCTAAAATGAAGAAAAAAAACCCACAGCAAATTTACAATTCATATGCAGCAGAACTCATTTACGTTGGAAATATGTAGTTGCTGCATTAAGAAGTTATTAAGGTCACATTTTCACAATCCTAAAGTACTCTGTTGTTAAATAACTTTTTTGAGGTGGCTGATAGAAAGAACAGGAATGGGGTGCAGGAACCCAAAACCACACTAGACAGTAAGGAAACCAAACAAACTACTACCTCGTTTTTTTAAAAGATATACTCCCGTGTTCTTGGCTTTGTAGAACATAATGCAGCCTAAGATAAGTATTTATATTCATTTTATTTGCAAAGAGATGGTTACACGTCATTATGGGTCATAAACTGCAAAAACAATTTCTTTACCTAAAGGGGTTAAGAGAGAATTGGTGGAAATCAAATCTTAACTTAGATGTCTGCTGCAGTTAAAGGACTGTCAATTGAACAACACTGTAAAATGTATTTGATCAATAAGTCATGGAAACATCTTTCTCATATGTACTTTAACTTTTTAATTGAATAGAGTAGAAAGCCTTTATTGTCTTTGTACTGGAACATGGATGAAATATTAAAAGAGCATTTGAAATTTTTACTGGATTTCACTCGTTTTTGGTGTTTCAACTCTCCTTTCAACTTCAAATCTATATAATGAAATGTAAATTTGAAAGTGCAAAATAAACTCAACATCTGAGCTAGCTATAGCTACATCTAACAATTCCACTCTGTTTAAGTATATTAATGCACAATGGAATGCTTTGAATTTAGAGATGTTATTAGAAAAATTCTAATCCTTTCCAGTAATATCCAAAATCTTATCAATAACTTAGATATAATTCTTATTTACAATATAATGATTTCTCTTACAGCTCTCACCTTCCCTTCATCCGTCCCCACCCTTCTGGGCCAGACCTGGCATCCCAGGAACTTGGTGGAACTCGGGCTTCTCCCCTTTCACATACAGGTGATTATCTCAGAGATGTTGCAGCACCTGCCGAACATGTTCAGTGTGTACCTCAAGGGAAGGCGAGGAGATCAGGATATAGTCAATGTACACTATGACAAAGCGATTGAGCATGTCAGACAACACTTGACTCATAAAGTTTTGGAATATGGAGGGACTATTAGCTAACCTATAGGGCATCACCAGATATTCGTATCGTCCTGTGGTGGTGATGAGTGATGAGGGGCTCCAGTTCTGGATCTCTCCCATGGTCCAGTCAATGTGAGGTTTATGGAGCTGTAACCAAGCTTGGCCCAGGATTATCCCATCCCAAACTGTGGGCAATACCAGAAACTGGATGTCCTCCCCGTGGGTGGTTCCGACTTGCATCCGCAATGAACACAGACACAGGAATAGTCATGGGTTTAGCAGATACGGAAAGAGAACTGTGAACTCCTACCGGGAGTTGGGGTTGATGTGGTGGAGCCGGGACAGACTGGGTAACCGGGTTCCCCGCAGTATAGGCAAAGCCAGTGCTGCTGTTCCGCTATGAGGGCGGGGCATGACCAAGCTGCATGAGCTCCGTGTTGGACAGGGAAGGCGTAGGAGGAACGCATGGATGCGTCCAGCATCAATCCCGGACGTCAGGGGTTATGGATAGCTGCACATACTCATGAAAGGTGGGACATAATCACTATCCTACAAACACACACACGCTAACACACACACCCCGGCAGAGACATTAACACACTCAGTCAGGGACACCCAGTCTGACATATGCAAAGAAAAAAAGGGCCGATGACAAGTAAAATGTATTTGATAGTAAAATGTATTTGATCAATAAGTCCTAATAGACCGACTCATACACATTTAATAAACTAACTTTTTCAAATAGTTATTTTCTTTCTTTCTTATGCGGAAAGACTTCCTGTTACAGTTGGCCCTCAGCATCCACCGGTTCCACATGTGCGGATTCAACCGATGGCGGAAGTTATTTGCAAAAAAGTTCTAGAAAGTTCCAAAAAGTGACTTCAAGTTGACAAAGCCCGAAATTGGAGCCATGCCTTGGTCATAACCTGCTATATCCTAATTCCATTGCATTAAATGCTGCGTTGTTGCTGTGTACTACGTAGTTAGGCCTGATTGCGTTTGTACTTAGGTACTTAGACTTAAGGGGCGCTTGCCCTGATAGAGACCAAGTACAATTTTAATACCTAATGCCTATGATTTTGGAATCTGTGGGAAGGGTGGCGAGGGATGGGGGGGTCCTGGAACCCGTCTCCAGCTGATACAGAGGGACAACTGTTTGTTTGTGTGTGTGTGTATATATGTGTGTATATATATATATATATATATAGGAGAGGCAGTGAATATATAGAATATATAATATTTATATAGAATTTTATGCACTCCAGCAAACCCTCAGTACATTTCACACCATCACAGTCAGTCAAACACACACACACTCACACACATCTGTGCGCTTGTAAATTTATTAAGTTTCGGGGATGTGTCATGCTTGCATTTGATAAGGTTATGTGTCATATATAATTCAAGTTTTGTTCAAGTTCATAATTAATTTACATTAGGCATTTCTGTCAAAATTATTTTTTCTCTAATTGTAAGGACATACACATACTAGTACATTCCTGTCATACATTCACTCACTTACTACACAACCATGCAGTTGGTGCAGTACAACATACACACAAGCATAGCACCCTGACACACCCACCTTGATATCTGTATATAATCTTCTTTGCTGTATATAATGTTTCATTAAAGAAAAAAAAAATTGATGTTGACTCAAAAAGTTTAGTTGGTACAACTATAATTCATAAATTAAGCCATAGCACTTTTACATTATCTTGACTAGGAAAGTAATATGAAGACTCCTCTTAACTGAAATAACTAAGCTGAAAAATTCGCCACAAGTGAGCAGAGCACTTGTTAATGTCATCCATATTTTGAACTTACATTGCTAATTTGGAACTACAAGTACTACACATAATTTTGACTTAAGAAAACAAAGTAGACATAAAGTAACATGTTGAATTAATTTTTGAATTCAGTTAGAATTTACTTGAAACTTTAAGCCAGCAACTGAACTTAAGTATTCAAGCAGAAGCAGCTGTTTTTACAGTGAAACAATGTAAGCCAAGCGCTATTGATATCATCATATAGGGTCTTCATCTCGTGAAATTATTAATGATTACATGTTCATAAAAGCACCTGTTGTATTTAAATGCGGCCGTTTGTTAATTATAGCCATTCTGTAGTAATCTGGTACAGGCTGCCTTTTGCATCATTTAAATACCACATTAGGCTGAATAATGTGCTGTCATTCTGTAATATCTTTAGCCAATTTAAGACAGTTTGAGTTATGTGTGATGATTTACTTATTTTCTCTTCAAATAAGTTTCTTCCTTGAACTAATCACACTCCAAATTCTCCTAATAGACCGACTCATATAACTAATGGCTTACATGACATTCGGCTTATGCACATTATGTGTTGTCCTGTTGTCTATTGCTTCTGCCTGTGCTTATTTTATTAACTTGTGAGTTTTTCTGTTTAGCCCCGTGTAGCTCAAGGTTAAACTCACTATTTTTATTGCTGTTATCCGCTGACGATAATCTTATCATGATACTTGATTCTTAATTGTACTGTTTTCAGTAAACCCATGGTCACCAGTCATTTAAACAAATTGTCTTTAACTTCTTCATAGTGCAATGCCTCCATCCAATACCAGAGGTTTTTTGTGTCAACATAATAAACTTTATAACTAAAACAATATAATGGATTTCATATTTTCAATATACTTACATCATCCAACCTAATTCATAAACAATTGCTCTGGTATTGATTAAACTGAGCATTGTAATATGAGAAACACATAGAAAACAATACAGCTGAGATGCATTGCTTATATTTTAACCTGTATGAATAAACAAAAATCAATTATTAATCTAAACCTCAACACAACGAGAACCCTGACAAGCCATAGGCCATCAAAGAAATTAGCATCGAACTGACGGTGGATTTCAGTAGGTTTGAGTCCAGAATATCTGTCTGTATTGTACTGATCTAAGTATACACTGTTAGATTTTTCTTCTGAAAAAATGTGTGCAGTCAGCCAAGTGTGAAATGAGTGACTTCCTCTACATGTTCAGCTCCCTACTGGGGCATGGTTTTGCTAACCCAGATCCAGCTCAAACATGGAGCAGCAGTGTCAGCTGTGACAAATTAAAACTGCCCTCTTTGTCCATTTTCTTCTCCTTCCCCAACATGGCTTTCCATGGCTCCCTCTAGGTGTAGCCAATTGTTTCTGTTTAAGCATAGGATACAGAAAAAGCAATATAAAGGAAGACATTAAACTTGACACAGTTTGAAGTGAAGGTGGTTAATCGTTATTGTTAATGCACACAACAACGAAATGTGTCCTCTGCATTTAACCCATGTGACATCGTGACACAGCAAGGGGCAGCTACGTGAGTGTCCGGGGAGCAGTGCTTGGGGACAGTACCTTGCTCAGGGTACCTCAGCTGTACTGTACTTGCAGGTCGGGGACTCGAAGCGGCAATCATTTGACTACACGGTTGTGTTCCAAACCACTACACCACCTGCCTGCCTGGTTTGGTGAATATCTTGTAATTAGGCTTCACACATTGTCACATTCTATTATCATTAATGCCATCTTTTGCAATCTCTCTGAACATATTTATTATTTATATTTAATTAAAGTCATACTCAAAACTAGGGATATGTCGATCGATTTGCTATTGACTGGAAATGGCTGATAATCGGCCTGATTGGTGCTGACCAGAAATTGGCCAATCGGTGTAAATATGTCTGATTTTATGAGCCAATTAAGTTTTTTTACTGGGCAGTGTTACTTCTCGTACCCTGCTGTGATTGGATCCACAATTAAAATTTCAGAGACATTGTAAAAATCACAATTAAGCACTACCTTTACATTTACTTTTATTTAGCAGACACCTTTGTCCATAGCAATGTTCAAACAAGGCACATTACAAGCGTACATGCTGTTGAGGAGTCGACTAGGCACAAGAGTAGCTAAGCTGAGCTTCCGATGCATGCCCAGTTACAAGTGCACTACTTAACACTTTTATTATAATGACAAACCAGCAAGTGCCAGTCACGTGATGCGTCTTTGTGTTCACTGGCTGCAGAAGTACTACACCAAAAATAGACTGATGTGAATCCAAGCAATTTCAGCCTGAATAACATGTAGTTAGCTACCATTGGAATGCTAAAAATCATTACACAGTAAACAACCCACAGTCCATAGAATAAATTGAATATGTGGCACAGCTAATGAAGAAGCATTGGTTTAAAAAAATGCTCAAAAGGAAACTCCACCTCCCTGAAGAAGAAAAGGAAAAAGAAGGAGGATGGCTCTCAGAAATGGAGATAAGGGAGCCATAAACTAGAGTGACCAGATAATCCATGTTATCCCGGAAGCTTTTAGCTACTTCAGGTTTTACAAACTACTTTGAACCTGAGAGGCTCTTTTGCTTGGCTAAATAGTTAATTTCTTCCTGCGCTCTGACTGGTTTGTTTCCTTTATTGAAAGACTCATCCAACTGTTTCACATTAACATCAGTTACACATGCATGATTATAGGAGACTGACCAATCAACACGCAGCAAGAATAAAGCATTTAAGTGAAATCCAGGTCCTTTTAATTGAAATGGTAGTTTACAAATCTTAGCTCAACGTGTCGGGGATGACACGGATTATCTGGTCACCCTACACAAGACCCAGCTCCCTGCAAAGAGCCCTTATTACCATAACCACCTCAGCCATAGCAAGTAACCAAACAGACTGGGATGCAAGAAATTCAAAATCTTACATTTATTATTAATTTTTTTAATCTATCCATTGTTGTAAACTGAGTTCAGAAATGTGAGGTTATTGACCAAAGTGATAAATGTGCATTTCGACACAAAACTTTGAAAAATTAAATACATATTTTCCTAAAAATTGTGATCTGTACTGTGTATTGTTATTATAACTATGCTTCTAATGGTGGTCTATATTGTGTATTGTGATTATAACTGTGATTAACGGGGATCTATACTGTGTATAGTGATTATAACTGTGATTATAACAGTGATCTATACTATGGATTGTGATGATAAAAATATTGTGCAATGACACTTTGGCCATGTCACCCACCTCCAACTCAATTTCCATCCAGAGTCATGTCCCCCGCCCCTCGCCTACCCTCCCCCACCGTGTTGCATGATAGTCGGGGTAAAACACTTAAAGGAAACATGGGTGAAGATGTTAAATAGACGTGAACTAAATCTTGTCTGTGGAGAAAGTAGCCCAAAATTAGAAACTTGCATAGCTGTTTCTATTTGAAAATGTTATGAAAAATATTTTGCTTGCAGAAAGCTAAGTTCATTAAAGAAGTGCTGCTAAATATTATTTAACCACAAAAACTGGAATCAGCCTGACTGGTATCAGCAGGTCAGGCTTTAAAAAACAATGGGCAATCGGGATCACCTAGAGAAAGTGCATCAGTGCAATCCTACTCAATGCAAAACAAATAAAACAACCTCAATAATCAAAAAATATATAACCAGGTATCACAAGTAGCTATAACTTTTTTTAAAGTTATGGATCGTGGGTTAGAATTCCCCCCAGCTGCATTTGTGGAATTTGCATGTATCCCCTGGACACTCCAGTTTCCATCCATAGTCCAAAGAGTGGTTAGATAAACCAGTGTATCTAAATTACTCTTGTGCATTTGTGTATGTGAGTGTGTGGCATGCACTGGAATCCTGACGATACATTACACCCACGCATAGGTTGTAACTCCAATACCACCTCTAAAATGTCCCATGACCCCAAACTCTAATAATAATTTTAAATAAAAATGGTAGATAACTACAGAGGGACTAGCCCCTCACCTCATGCCTGTGCAACCGGGGCTCATTACCACTGGATACGCAGTCATGCAAGTCGATAATAATAAAATTACTTAATTTTTTTTAAGCATTACCCAACATATGATGGAGCTTGTTATCTGATGTTCTTCAAACACTCGCTGCATCTGTATCTTCCGTTATATCCAATTTTAATTTATCGGCAGGATTCATGCCAAGTGGCCTGAACAGATAAGCTGAGGCACTAAAATAAGCTATGCATTGGTACAAATGACACGGGGAACACTGGGTCAGGCTTTGTTGGACTTGCTGATGCTTGACGTTCACACCGATGTAGCCACTTCAATTTTCTGTATACTCATGGCTACTTCATACATCCACTAACACTAAGCAGGTTTTAATTAAACCCTTTAAATGACAGATCGGGTGTGTGATGTTTATTTCCATCAATTTACCACACAAATGTATTCTTTCTGAAGGGAATAACCCTGATTAGAGATTGGTTCGACAACTGCGAAATTGTCCAGAGCAACATGAGCAGTGACTAAAAATATACACAGAACATCCACAGATTCAATTAACATGCTGTAATTGTTAAATGTGTGTGCGTAAGGCATAGTTCACCTACTGTTTTCTGCACCAGGGCTGAAACGCCCGCGGTGTGGACGAAGCGATTACTCATTTTTTAGATTTGCTATTTAGTAAAGTTAATTAAATGAACACAAGAATTGCTACCCACCCATTATCCCTAACCCCTTATCTGGTAGTGGGTTTGGTGAGCAACTTAAAGCTTGTTCAGGCTGAGATGAAGCGAGGTCTTTTGTTCACAAGCAGCCATTTTACTAATGACACAAAAGTCTCCTGTTTCCTCTCAGCCTGCATCGATGAGATCACACATTTTTGCCCTTGTGTCCTGACCTGTAGAGCCATCGCCTGTATTTTTGGCTGTCCTTGGTATTTGTTTCTCTCCCTAAATTTGTCAAACTCCCCAGCCACGGTCCCCGTTTCACCCTCCCGAGTCACATGGAATCCTCCTGCCTGAAGCATATCTTACAACGTGGAATAAAACTCATTCTTTGAGAAGGTGAAACAAAAATAAACCCTGTGCTCTTTTTGAATAGAATATGGCCGCGGAGATGCTCTTTGAGTGCTGAACAACATCTTATTGTATTTAAAAATGATGTTACATGCAGAGAATTTTGACGGTTGTGAGGAAAAAAAATACAATGGCAGATGCTGCAAAGAGGTCAACCTAATGAAAATGCTATCTGCACGTGCCATTTGGACAATCACATCATAAGGAAGGCACACACATCCGATATGCCTACTGTGTTTATTTTTTTGCCCAGGTCTAGAACACCCATAAAGCATCAGAGCAACAATCCTGCTGCTTTCCACCTGACACGCATAGTAAATGTTTGTGGACCACATTATTGAATGTTGACATGTGACTTCTTGATGTTTGTTTAGAGACACCACAGTGCTGTAGTAATATGAGCCTATAAGCGAACGAGACCCCAGGAAGCTCATTTTACTTATCCTGGGATGTAGAAATGAGCGATTCATTGCTCTGCATGCGATGTTTACCGTAACTGTAAGAATGCATCCTTTATTACCCAGTAAGCATGTAGATACCAAGCGGACTTGTAATCTCACTTATTTTATCCTTTGATGTGTTTATTTCGTACGGGATTATGTGAATCTATATAAATTGTTTTATTTGCGACAATAAAATGATGCTCTGGAATGGAAATCCATTATGATAAGGACATCTAATTAAGCATGGGGCACAAAGTTGGAAAGACCCTGCGAGGGACAGCAGTGCCTCGCAAGGCTGAGCCTCATACCTTCCTTAGAGGCACTCATATTTGCATATATATGGGGAAAATCCAGAGAACCTGAAGGAAACCCAAGTGAACATAGAAAAACACGCAAATGAATAGCATCCTCAGTGCACAAAGTTATAGCACTGCAAAAATACGAAATACTACATAAATATGTAAGGTAAGACATTAAGACATTACATTAACTGTGCCTTCATAATGCATTCATAGAACATTCTGTGCACATTCATATTGCATTCATAATGCATTCATAGAACATTCATACACAGCATGTAATTACACTTCTGGGCAAATAAATGGGTCAAACCCAAAATTACAAGATATTAAGATTTTTATGGTCTTAATACCAAATCATTGATCAGATAATTAGCAAGAGCTAAAAAAAAAAATTACTGCTTGTTGTTGCTTGTTGCTGTGAACTGTTAGAGGAAAATCTGTTAGTCTTCTTGTACGCTGCAATGAAATCATAAAAAGATTTATATATTTGATATTCTTGATTTGATAGAAAATTTTCCAAAACATCTGTTGCCTATTTGCTTTTGAGAACATTTTAATAACATTTTGTAATTTTGGATTTGGACCATTTTTTGCCGAATAATATATACCTTAATATCATAACATGCCTTAACAGCTTTAATATACATTAATAACAAACACTATACAAGCGTTACCATATATAAATGGGAAGTATGAGAAGGATATGGTTTAAGCTAGATGCCGACGCCCGTATTCGCCTCACTGTTTAGCATCAGGTTACGGATCATTACTCAACTGGCTGTGCAGATCACTGCCCTCTGGTCATCATGGCCCAGCGTCAGACTGCACAGGCTGTAACGAGAGTGTGTCCCTCTGCCATGCTGCCGAGTCCCCACATACATCACTGCCCTCTGGTCATCATGGCCCAGCGTCAGAATGTACAGGCTGTAACGAGAGTGTGTCCCTCTGCCATGCTGCCGAGTCCCCACATACATGTGCTGTTGGCTGTGAGCGTGGCAGCTCTTTTCCATGTGCTGGCTGGATCGCGACGCAGTGCTCAGTGTAAAGGCAACCCCAGACTCACTTCATGATATATCAATATTATGACTAATTACACCTCCGGATGATTATGAAGTATGTGTACATCATTATAAGTTAGGACACATTCACACAAGGCAGGCTATTAATGTTATACATGTTAATTTTAATTTGTAGTATCTTTTTAAAATATGGAATGTTTTAACGTATCACATAGGATCAGCATACTCAGTTTACTATATTTACTCAGCAAAAGTGTACAAGCCATTGAGAATAATGACCTGATAAGTCAGGTGTTAAAAACACATTTTTTTGGTTGCACAGAGTGTGCTCTTCTAGTCACCCTCTGAATACTGTTTGAGGAGCCAGACTGACCAGACCTTTAATAAATGAACCGATGTCATCAAAGTCTGACACACCGGGGAACCTTTTACTCAGTGACCCTGGATCTCTCTATTGCTCTAACGGTCTGTCTGACTCACTGTTGTGAGGGGAACACGATTCCAGAAAAAGGGTTGCACGTATGAAATGTAGGTGATGACGGCCCATTATGAAAGGGCATTAAACTGCAGCTCCCAAATCGCTCATTTGTGTCAAAGGTTGCTATTCACTTTAGCTGCCTGCTCACCTCTCCTGCTCCCTGCCAAGTGTTTTGTCAGTCTATAATGGTATTTCCCAACCTGGTTCTAGTGGACACACATATACTGTAGTCCACATTTTTCTTCCCTCTCAGCTGCCTGCCAGATAGTTTACATTCCAGCTCCCTCCCAGCTACCTGCCTGACAGTCCACATTTATGCTCCTACCCAACTCCCTACCGGAAACAATGGTCCAGAATGCAGAGATCCATTTTTCCCTTCTCTCATGTTCTTATCAGTGATTGTCCATTGAGTGGCACCACCTGGCCTCTTCTGGCTCTCGAGGATGAGTATAAATGCCACTGGCCTCCTTCTTCTACTAATACTGCAAGACTTTCTTAAAACAATTTTGTTCCTTTTTCATATTCTCATATTGGTTGACTGTAACAGTACAGTATAGGGAAATGAAAACATCATGTTAATATCTACAATAGCACTTTTCTTTTGAATATTTATACATTCACACATGTAATCATGCAAGCTTTTGATTTACATGACATCATAACGCACATATACAAAAACACTGGATAACATCATCTGCATTAGTAGAACATGGCATGTAAGTATATGATAACATCCTAACATTCCTTAACAGCTTTAATATATATTAATAAAAAAATATATGATAATAACAAACAGTATAATTGTATTATGCTTGTTATTAATGTATATTAAAGCTGTTACGGTATGTTAGGATGTTAAGATACATGCTGCTTGTTAGTGTTCTATGATTGCATTATGAAGTTGTACTGAATATTCTGTGAATGCATTATAAAGGCATTATGAATGCATTATGCAGTTGAACTGAATGTTTTATGAATGTATTATGAAGGCATTGTGAAGGTGCAGGTAATGTACAGCGTTACCAAACATTGTTATATCTGTGTAGCCTGGTGCTTAATTAAAAATCCCAGACTCAAAGTACACTTATCAGCGGGAGAAGGTCAGTGTTGTCGCATGGCTCCCGGACTCCCGTTTTGTGTGTTTCTCTGGTCACAGCCTTGGTTTCGCACTCCAGTCCACTTCCCGCGTACCTCGTTCCAGCACCTCCTATTCAGTTCAGCTTCCCGTGGTGTCCTGTCCTAAGGACGTGGGGGTCGGATGGCCAAAAAAGCCTGCCGCAGATTGAACCCCTAGGCTTCTGCAGAAGGAGGCCGAAGGAGCCCCAAATTGAATTTTTTACGAGATAAGTCAAATTAAAATTGACAGGGTGTCTCAGTATCCACTACATAGCTGAGGGAGAGTGGCCACAGCCTTATAACAAGGGGCTGCCACCTCTGACGGTCATTCTCACAGCTCATGGCTTTTCTGAAAATCCTCTTGCATTTAAGTATAACCAGCTCTCTGCAGGGACACTCGCCTCTGTCAGCTGCAAGCCTGTTTCTGCCCTGATATTAATATTAAAGCTTTGAAAATGGTATGAATTTATGTTTCACAGAATTTGGCATGACCAGGTGTAGTGAGGACTACTTTCTTAATGAAAACATGCTGAAACTGATAAAATATGGGCTGTTTTTATTTTAAAACCAACTTGGCTGAGTAACGGTAATCCCCTGTGTGTATGTGTGATGCAAGCTTAGTATTTTCAATTTGGTTTGGGGCCAAGAGAGGACCAGGATGTAACATCTTAACGTCTCTTTAAATCACAGAGAGATCCGGTGACAGAGCTGCTCAAACAACCCTAATGGATGCCACAAAATGTGATTTAAAAGACAGTAAAAACCCGAGGTGGTCTATAAAATGGCCAAAGTCCATTAAAATCATATTTACAGGTGATTCCAGAAGATTTATTCTTCATAAAAATCATGAAAAAGTGCTATTTGATCCTTGCACATCCAAACACTTTTCTTCTCTCTCTCTCTCTCACACACACACACACACACACACACATATATATATATATATATATGCATATAATTATTTAGTTTCATTGTGATCTTGCCATGTCTGTTCACAATTAGCCTACAACTTTATTGGCACAGTATCAGAGACACAGGATATATATGGCATCCTAACATTCCTTAACAGCTTTAATATATATTAATAAAAAAATATATGATAATAACAAACAGTATAATTGTATTATGCTTGTTATTAATGTATATTAAAGCTGTTACGGTATGTTAGGATGTTAAGATACATGCTGCTTGTTGGTGTTCTATGAATGCATTATGAAGTTGTACTGAATGTACAGGATATATGTTATTCTTGTATCATTTTCTTCTTCTGTTAAGCTACTTTGTGCCAGTTCGCTTGGCAGTGAAAAACCAATAGATTCCACTGTTAAGTTGGGTAGCGTGAAGTCTCAAAATAGAATAGTCCATTCCAGCCAGGACGAGGGGGGTGGGGGGCAAATTGCATATAAAATGAATTAATAGACATTTTGCTGTAATTTAAATATTAATATGTTGTTATATTCTTAAATTTAGCTTCTGGAAATTCATGGAGCCCTTAGTTTTTCGGGGGCCCAAGCGACTGCTTAATCTTGCCTTATGGTAAGTCCGCCTCACAAACACACACACACACACACATACATCACTCCCCGGCCAGTGTTTTTTAATTAATCCCAAAATATATAACCAGATTCATAGCCAGGAGGTCCTCATCCAGAAAACCCTTAGTGAGCTGGACTTAATTGTCATGCTTCTTGATAATTATGCCCACCTTGCCTCCCACAGAGATGCAATGAAGGAAGAAAATGATATATTAAGATGTGCAGCTGTAGTTTAAAACATTACTGGAATTGTCTGGTCTGATCAGACTGCCTGGCAAGGCCACTCACTCTAAAACTACGCCAAAAATGAGAAAAGATGGAGCATTGATGAGAGGCAAATATAAACAATTACAGCAAAACAAACAGACATTAAAAACTACCGGCACTGGGAAGGTACCGCAAATCATGCGGGTTTTCCTATGAAGGTCAGCAAAACACACACAAGCAAATAAATCAAATAAGAACAGCAGAGGGGTTGCTGAAGCTGGCCTTTTTACTCAGCTCAAGGAAATTGCGGTTTTATCTGTCTAGTACTTATTTACCTAAAGGTAATCTGTTCCTAAAATCACAGATAATTAAGATGCACTGACTATGATAGCATCAACATATTTTTAATAATGCTTCTATCTCCTGTAAATCTAATCGGAACGCTAAAAGAGCAGCATAAATATCACAATTCTCTGCTGATTTTGAAAGTCATAATTGATTAGTTTTGGCAAGGGGATTGAAAGAAAGCGCTTGCTTCTAATCATTTACCTTTCCAGTTCTGAGTCTTTTTCTTATTAAAATCGCAATCAGAGCCATAGCACTGGTATTGCTCATGTTCCTAGCCGAGTGCTATCTCTCTTTTTCATCCCTTGTTTTGGAGTGGCGATCCAGATGACCAAATGCAATCAGGTGCATTCCGGGGCTTTTCCTAGAATGGCCTCCATGCCTTGTGTTTAATTTTCATTGCTTTAATTTGTTGTTTTATCAGTAAAATTATCAGTTTGTTTCCTGGTCATTTTGGTTTGCACATGACCCTGCAAAGGGCAATCAGGTATGGAAATTTGATGGATGGAGTCTTGTCCCCTCTAATGCACACTTGTAACAACAACAACAGTAAAAATAATAATGAGCTTACAGACATTATGAGAAATTATGTGAGAAATATTTTGTTGTATAACAACAAATTCTAAATACTTGTTTACACGTGGTTACAGTACACACTGTGAGTTTTTGTCAGAGAAACATTGAAAACACACACCCAGAAACCTTGAATGGTCTACCTTTCAAATATATATATATATAAGTAGAAACTAAATATATACTTCGAGCTTTGCATGGAGAATAAGAAGAGACTGCAGCTGCCCCAGGGTTGTTGGACACTGGCTGACTTGCTGTCACTGTGCTTCGGCTGCCCCCAAAATGCACATAGACATCACCACTATGTACAGACAGACTGTAGTGTCACTGGCACACAGCATACCTACTGGGTACTCTGTACGCCTCCTCATTTAACATGCCATTGCACTTTCTCAGCCTGCACTCTCGCTTTACAGCCCCCTTCTATTTATATTTACTGTATTTTTATATCTTTATTATTTTTCATCCCATTTCTTACTTGTTATGTCTCCCTCTATTTCTTTGTAGTGCCCACCAGGACCTGAGGAAACACATTTCATTCCTTAACGTCATACAATGTGTTGATGAGTAGGACTCATAATAAAACTTTTGTATCATGATGATGATCAATTTCATTTGGTAAAAAGCTATTGTATTTCATAGTCTCCAGCTCCTTGGATTACTTATTTAACAGATGAACCATTTCCTGATCATAATATGCTCACTGATTTCCAGTTAAGTGAGATATTTTGGTTTCGTGGTTAGAAAATAAACAAGCATATCATGCTTTTTGGCCCTGGGAATCTCGTAGTGAACAGTTGTTTCAATTATGGAGTCATGTGTCTCATATTTTCATTGACAAACTCACTGCCCTGTCTTATGAATTTGTCCAGTCATGGGAAACAAACTAGCTAGGAAGTTTCTAGAGCTCTTTCCAATGAGAATTACTTTTCGGTTGAATGGCAGCACTTCTTCTGAAGAAGAGTGGGTTATACATCCACTTCTTGCAGCTTCCAGAAGCAATTTAAATGTGATGTCAACCAAAAAGTGAGATTTCTGATGGCAGAAATGATCTTCAAGCTCAGTGAATTTGTGGACCTTTGCACACAAGGACATTTTCACTTCCTTGACATGGGAAGCATCTCTCCGCTTGACAGCTACAGTAGCTCAGAGCATAAAAGGAGGTCAGTACATTGATTACTGAAGTTTTGCCAGCCACCCATCTGTGCCTCTTTTGTTGACTATTTGCATGACAAATGTCCATGATCGGAGAGAGGAATTGACAGAGAAAAGGAGTGCAATAATATAGTGGATAATATAGTGAACTGACATGACATTTAGATACAATGTTTTGTGTGACAGAAACATAAATCTCATGTGTACTTCTTTTATCCACAAGCTAACAAGTATCTCACATCTCCTGCCAGAAGGTGTGAATTTGCTAGTTGTTGGTGTGAAACTAAACAATGTAGCCTACTAGCAGTGTTAGTGCTACTAATATATGATTATATAGCTGTTAAACTAAAGTTCTTTAACAGAAAAAACCCATAACTTTGATTAAATTTTAAATTGATATAACAGAAAGCATTGAATATGTCTATGACATATCTGAATTTGAGATAAGTTAAAACTCTTGTCTGTGCTGTGGATTTATAGAAATATCTATGTGGTGGCTTGTGTTTTTATATGGGAGGGGTAGACAATCTTGATTCTGGAGTGCCAGTATCCAGCAGCCTGGTCTCTGACGAACAACTCCTGATCTCAGGCAGATAGTAACCCGTCAGGTAGCGGGGAAAACCTGCTGGATACTGCCACTCCAAAAACAGGGTTTCCTACCAATGCTTCATAGAATACCATTGTGAACAAAATCTATTTGTGCTGTACAGTGGTGGGAGACATTGTTCCTAATCTGTATTGACATCAGGTAACTAAGGGATGGTTAATGTGCAGTGAAATGCAGCCTTTGCTCATTGGTTTAAATGCACAGCTGTTGCCGCTGTTTCAGCTGCCAATGAGTGGCTAATAAATGCATTCTTTAAAATCTGAAGGGTTATTGTCCCCAGGACCTGAGCTGGCAGTTTCGTTCTAAACCTTTAATGTGTTTCTAAGAGCAGCATTCCACACACAGTGGGTGGTTATGCCTACTGCCTTGCACGGCACTTTGAAGATAAGTTATTATAAAAAATGATGCAGAAATTATTGAATTGAATTCTGCTGTACCTAAAAATGAAAAAAGTGTATACTTTTCCCCAAGACTTTACATATCATATTCAAATCATAATTATATGTTATAATTATACCCACACAAATAGTTGTTACATTTCATAATACTGTAATCAATACGTGATTAAGTGACTGAAATCCTCAAATTAAAACGAATTTAGTTTTTTCTAAGAATCTTTGAAACACTACCTACAAATTTTGCCAAATAAAAAAATGGCAGATGCCTAAAAGCAGTCACTAGTATGCCAGATAAGCATATTTCATGTTTCTTGACTTAAAGACAATCATGGAATGGATCAGTCGTGCTGTAAAATGTTAAAATCACTTGCTTGTTACTTGTCCAAATTTTATCCAAACCATCTTTTATTTTCATAAAGAGGGTATTTTTTGAGAACAGTGCAAATTATCCAGCTCTAGGGTATTACAGTGGACTTCTCCTGTGACTTCCACTGATATTCTTCATAGTACAAGATATCATCGTAGATACATATACTTTATTGATCCCATTATTGATGTTTTGGTGTCCTAGGCAAGATTCTGCCGAGCCCTCTAATATGCCACCCTAGGCAATTGCCTACATCTATTTAATCACTATTTAATCAAACAGGGCAAGCCGGCCCTGGATCCCAGGGGGGAATTTGTATCCCAGAGGGATAATTCATCTTTAACTGCTACTTGGCATCCAGAACAATCTGTTTCTTTATAGGGAATAACACAAGAACTAGGATGGTTTTCAAGGAATCCTTGCTGTGCAATAACCTCCCACAATCCCCTGGGCTGAGACTTGGCTCCTCCTACTAGACCCACTTGAAGCTTCTGTAGGTGAATTACACAGAGCAGTCCAGGAACATGAAGGCAGAGAGGACTGTGTCCCAAATAGCAATGTATCAGTCATTACCTCAATGGGCACAATAAGCAAGCGTCATTCTAAGCCCAAGTAACACATTAAGCTATTTACTTATTTCCAAACACATAAACAGTCATAGGTCGTGGATACCTTTATTAACACAGGGCTTAGATACCTTCACCCCAACAAAGACTACTGCTAGCTTTCTCACACATGAGAAATAGTGAAATTTTTCATGTAAAAAATTGACATTTGAACTTTATGTACACTATAAAAGAAAATGAGATTTAGTGTAAGACCTGTACAGTGTTGTGGTGCATTTAGATAAAATGATCATCCATCCATCCATCCACCCATTCATCCATCCATCCATGCCACCAGGTCTGCTGTGTGTCTTGCTCAGATGATCTTGGTCGCTGACTGGCTGCACACACAACTAACTATTTGCACTTGGTAAAGAGCTCTCAATAAATGAGGCCACACTATTTAATCAAAATGCAGCCTAACTAAAAGGGAAGCCCCACCAGCAAAATTCAAAATTCAATCATATATGAGACATGCTATCATTTCGAACTTTAATGCTTTGAAATTGTCTATTGGAAAATGTATAATAAAGTCATTATTTAATGATTTCTACCTGAAATTCACATGGGAAAAATACATGTTGGACATGGACCTATAAAGTATTATGACATACATTATGAACCAATTTATTAATTACTGTTAATAACGCACCATTATTTTTTCACTTCTTCCATAAGTTTATCTTTTTCGCTTTTCTCTTCTTTTCTGACCACCTGACTTTTAATGACTTGCCATTTTGACAGTTGACTGGGGGGATGGACTGGCTGAATGTTATGCTTCTGACTTTTCCATGGCCTGACAGACCAAACTATTTTGACAGTTGACTGGGGGGGAGGGGCTGGCTGACTGTTACGCTTCAGACTTTACCATGGCCTGACGGACCAAACCATTTCGACAGTTGAGTGGGGGGAGGGGCTGGCTGAATGTTATGCTTTTGACCTTACCATGGCCTGAAAGACCAAACCATTTTGACAGTTGACTGGGGGGGAGGGGCTGGCTGAATGTTACGCTTCTGACTTTACCATGGCCTGACAGACCAAACCATTTCGACAGTTGACTGGGGGGAGGGGATGGCTGAATGTTACACTTCTGACTTTACCATGGCCTGACGGACCAAACCATTTTGATAGTTTAGTGAGGGGGAGGGGCTGGTTGAATGTTACACTTCTGAGTTTACCATGACCTGTTAGACCAAACCTTTTTCGCAATATAGGGAGAAAAAGTAAAATTGTTTTAGATCACTATGTCAGGGAAAATCAGGAAGATATCATTCACAAATATTGCATAAAGTTTTCACAAATATGTATTTTTGACCAATTATTCCAGTAGATTATTTAAAGTTTAGAGGGCCCCATGACCCAGGCTCCAGGGACAACTGAACTAGTCCCCTCCCCCCTCCCCCCGCGCCCATCAGTGGCCCTGCACCCATAAATCCATCCATCCATCCATCCATATCCACCCTTGTACCTCCTGATTCTATTAGGGTTCTGGGATTAAAATAAAATTTACCTAACCAAATATAATAAAATTCTATTAATTTATGAACACGTTGGCAGAACCATGTCCAAAACGACACACAGGTTCCTAATACATAACAAGCATACAGCTGTCAAGGATGCAATTAACGTACAGGTTCTGCTAGGGTAAGCTTATAATGTTTTATCAGAAACAAGAGCAAGATAATTGTGTTTTTCTCTGTATCAACCCCCACCCGCCCCACACAGCATTTTTAAAAGCATTATTCCACCAGAAAAGGATGTGTGTGTGTGAGAGAGCCATATAAAGGCTCCATGCATAAAAAGTAGCTTTATAGCAATATAAAATGTCTACTGCAAAGCGTAAAAAATGTAAAAACAAAGATAAAGTGTGAAATGAAAAGGTTTCCTCACTAGAGGGTGATATTCTCCCAGAGTGTTTGAGCTCATGCATCCGTTCCTGTTAGTGTTTCCTATGTAGAAATAGAACTACGGTGGTAAACTACATGATAAACAGCAAGGCTATCCTCCTCAGCTGCAGTTAACCACGGCTGTCTGTGATAACCATCGTTCCTGTTTATTATAGTAACAGTATATTCCTGGATGATAACAGAATGTGGACATTTCGCCTAAAACTTTACTCCTCTTTAAAGTGACAGCATATTCCTGGATGATAACAGAATGGGGACATTTCCACCCACTTTACTCCTCTCTGATGTTATGATTTCTGATCCATTTATTTGACTACAGACTCAGAGTGACAATGTCTGTTTCTTATAATACAGTCACTCAAGCAATAATTTGCTAATGAAGTTGGTTAGCGAGAACACTAGAGGCAGACTGGATAAGAGTTCTACGGGAAAGCGTGGGTATGGGAACAACTGGAGATGAGTCATGTACTGTGAGAGACTGGACTGGAGGATTTCACCAGACAGTTTGAAACTTATGAACTGTTTACATCTTTTTTTTTTTTGGACCAAAGTAAACTGTGGATAAATGAAACCGCAGATATGTCACCCACTGTGAGATATTTACTCTGATTTCATTCGACCCTCATATGGTTTTTATTTTTGTTTAGAGAGGACTGTTGCTTCTTATCTGCAGGGCTGTGTGGGCTTTCTCCCAGCACTCCGATTTCCTCCCACAGTCCAAAGGCATGCAGTTAGGTGAACTAATATCTCTGAATTGCTCAAAGTATATGTGCCATGTGATGAACTGGCATCTCTATCAGGCTGTGCCCCCACCTTGTGCCCATTGCTATCTGGGATCGGCTTCGTCCCTGTAACCCTGCACTGCATAAGCAATCGGAAGGTGTGTGGACGGATTTTTTACTTGACTAGATTCAGCACTCACACACAAAGATGGGAAGTGATGATTGGATAAAAAGATAAAAAAAACAGACAAATTTATCTTATCTGTGTACAAGAAGAAGAAAAAAAAAGTTACAGAAGCATTTGATTGTTTATTACAATAATGAGACACTGGATACCATTGTTTAATTTCCAAATTGATCATTTTCACACTGAATAATGGTGACAACCAGTTGCCTTTAGAATCTGAGCAATCCACCTGTATGCAATTAAAATGGAAAACCATTTAGGGAATCATGGAATGCATATTGAAAAGGCACAGAGTATGCTACGGAACACTGTCGTCATGGAAGAGAGAGAGAGAGAAAACAGCATTTAGAAGAGAAGCTATCAAAAACATAAAGACAACCTACAAATACCTAGTATGCCTCATGTCTAGAATGTGAGGGGATGGAGAAATGTGAGAAGTAAAAATACATTAGCTTGTATGGTGCAGAAGTGAGGAAAATAAAGGTTAGAATGGTATGTAGGGACTATGAGACGGAAAAACATGATGAGACGTTTCGTTATTTGTGCCAAGCAGATGACTGGTAAAATGCAACCATGGTAGGATAATGGGGCAAAGATGCCTTTAATCAACAGGTCTTGGTAGGGTAATCAGAAAGGGTGCAGTGTAAGACAGGCAGGTCCTTGTGCAAAACCTCGAACTGTCTGCAAAAGACCTGTGACAGAGATGCATTTTTTGACCCCAAACACAGAGCTGGCATGAGCCTTACATGGATTTAAAGGAAGAAACTAGAAACCCTTGAATGGCTTAGTCAAAGTATGGACTTGAATCGCGGTGAAAATCTGTGGCTGAAATAGAAGATTGCAGCATTGAACTGCTGTTACAGCCAGGAGGAGAGGGTGAAACGCAGACACTCAAGATATGAAAAGCTGGCTTTACTGTACCATAAATGTCTCAAAGCTTTAATAAAAAAAAGAAGGTCTACAGGAAAATTCTTTGGAAATAAAGGTTATGGTGACAAGAACAGTAGCTAATTATAATGCTGAAACATATAGGTTATAGATGGTTTCTGCTCCTTGGAACAGTCATCAAAGGAAAAGGAGCAGCAGTAACTATGATAAAAGATCCACAAAAAATACTGACGTAGATCTAAAGAGAAAGATCCTAATTACTCAGAATTTGGTCTTTTCTCTGATTTTCCATGGATATGAAACCATACAATAAAAAACAGGAAGTGTATTAATGCCTTTGAACTTCACTAACACTGAAAAGATTTTTAATACTTTGGTCTGTGCAGCAAAATCAAAAAGTTGACTCTTGAGGACTTGAGTTCAAGCCTGAACTTTCACTTGAAGCACAAATGAACAGAAAGCTTCAATCTTATTTTAGGCATATAATGAAAGACCCATTCGGATAATGACTTGAAAAGTAGAAGATAAAGGAGAAAGAGGACAGCTTGCAACAAAACAGATGGACATAATTAGCATGCCTTAGGAAACCCGAAGGCCTGGACAGAAGAAGACGTTTCTAGAGGAATTCTGGTCACCAGGAGTCAACACTAACTTGACAGCACCTAATTATAAAAAGCACTGCCACCAGTGGGCTGTTTTATTACGTTCATCATATAAATATTTACTGTGAAAGGTCACTGACTTCAACAATCAGCTCAAAGGCTAAAAACACAATGCCTTTTTTATTAACCTGATGACATGCTATATTTATATATACAGATTATATATAAGCCGTCTGAATATATAAGACAGGTCAGGATCCTCTACAGCTCAGAGTACTACAAAGCTATGAACCTACCTATTATTTTAAGGACTCATGGCTCAAGAGCTTTTTAAACGGGTGAAAAAAAGTATAGATTCTGGCATGTGCGAGTGTGCCATGTCCCAGTTATTTTTAGGCATGGGATTTAATTATTTTTTTTGGTTTTGTTCCTGAAGCCAAGCAGACAGGACTGACTCATTTCCATCTCCTGCGTGAAGCTGTAAAGTTCCTCCTACAAACTTATTAATGAATGTGACGGGGATGCGGGAGCCAGCTGTGCAACCTGCGGGGAAGAGATGGAAAATGACAAAAGGTGTAGATGAGAAGAGGAAGGCAGTCTGAGCAGGAGATGGCTGGAGTTGTTCTGTAAAGTCTTGCTTTCACTCGTAATTTCTTTTACATTCGGCTTATGAAACATCAAAAAAAAAAATTTTGTGTGGCTGTGCATACAGCTGGTGTTTTTTGTATAATGACATTTTTTAAACTTAATATGATAATTATAATACTTTTCAGGAAATTATGCGCTTAGTAGAATGCACAGCAGAGGAATATCAGCATGCGCATTGTACAGGACCACATTAGTTTCAAAAGAGGCAGAGTTTGTTGTTTAGGGACCATTTCTTAGTAATTTCTAAAGTATTTTTGGCTAAAACTGTTGGCTGTTTTCTTGGGGCGATACAGTGGGGTACAGGGGTGTTCGTTCGATTTACTGTGTGGGGAGTTTACGTTTCCTCTGCACGGTTTTTACCCAGGGAGACAGAATGAGGGACATCAAGGATACAAGCGGGTTTGCTTTGAGCAATATACTACAGGTCAGGGCCAGAAAGTAAACATACATGTTAATGTAATTAATGCTCTGTAATTTAACATAATTCGTTGAATCCATTGACCAAACTTAACATTTTTAGATAAGAAGGAGCTTTCCAGTTATTACAATTCATTTAAAACTTCAACATTCAACATAAGTCAGTAGCCCGATCACCCAGGGGCTTAAAGTAAGGGAATCTTCATTGACTGCCTAGAAGCAGACTCAGCACATTAGGCCTACTGCATTCAAAATTTGACAGCATACTCGTCATAATGTGGAAGGATTCTTCTGGTGAGATTCATGCCCGTGTGCAGCACCAAAGGCCTTGTAAGGTTCTTCATCCTGCCTACAGTGCATACCCATCCACTGCTTATCTTTAGCTTGTTAATTCCTGTTCCAAATTCAGGAGCCTTGCCATACCCCCATAGCCAAGGAGCTTACATCAGACTTACCTTGTCAGGATGTCACAGACACACAGTATAGTACAGGAATTCATGGATGTGTCTTATTCTGTGACTTGATACCCAATAGCACAGTCTCCTTTTTAGCTGTTTTGCCTTTTGAGATTGTTGGACATGATCTGCAGGACATACCTAGAGCACCCTCAAGACTAAGACATGTCCAAATGGAGACACATGGTAAAAATTCTGATTAACGGTACCCTTTGTCACGCTTGCGTCGGGGGGAATGACCCATGATGCAGGCTGCAGGGATTGAACCCCTCCAAGGGGCGTTTATGCCACAGGATAGGGGGAAACACAGGAGCAAAAGCGACAGAAAGCACAAAAGGCATCTACAATATCCAACAGGGGAGACTAGACTTACAGTAGACTGACTAATAAAGGGAAACACATCAGGGACCAAACACAAGGCAGGTGTGCGGGGTTAACAAGAGGATAGAAACACAAGGCAAAGCTAAACAGGGCACAGGTGAGGCTAATCAAGCCTCGCCTGAGGGCAAAACAGGGGAAAAGACACAGAGGGTGGGACTGAGCGTGACACCCTTCGGCAAAATATTACTTAGAGCAATGTGACAGACCTGCTTTTGCTTGGTAGGCTTTGGACATTTGACAGAACATTGGTAGACTGGAGCAGTTGGCTTTCATTTCTCAAGTATCTCTCATTGTTGTTGCACTGTTGGTTTATGGATCCTAATCTCAATATTTGAGATTTGCCTTACCTAATGTCATGCCCTGCCCGACTGCTCCTCCTGTGTGCCACGCCCCCTCATTGCCCTCATGGGAATCCTCCCGTTCCCAGCTGTTTCCTGTTTACTGTTAGTGTTTCGATGTATTTAGTCCGCCCCAGTCCTGTCTCCTCTGTCGGTCTTTGTCGATGCTCCTGTACGCTCGCTATCACACTTGCTTCCGTTTGTACCCTGTTTCTTTGTTATAAACGCCCTTTGGAAGGGCTAAACCCCACAGCTGCAACCATGGGTCGTTCCTCCCGCTGCAAGCGTGACACCTAAGCATTGCAGTTGACAGAGTAGTGATATAATATTTACCCTCTCCCCCCAAAAAAGAATGTCCTTATTTACTGTTAGTATGCTGCAGATTTTCTGCATTATAAGTATAAAATTAGAATTATGGTGATACAAAAGAATGCATAAATGGAATATTTAAAGACCTCCTCACACTAGAGAATCATTTTAGCAGTTCTATGGGAACAACGGCACAGGGTTATTCTGCACCTGCTAAACAATTTTCTAGTTACTGCAAAGGGTCAAACCAATTTATACATAAGGATGCACATAATATGAGTGTAATGGGAACCTCCCCTCCGAGGTGAAAAAAAATGGTAGAACTCTTCACCCTCATACACCTTTCGGGGATTTTTCTGTATGGTGCAAATACCATCCCTCACTGCCACAAGAAAAACAATGTGTGTAGCACTTGTCAGGCCAGCTGTAGATCACTTCAGCTCTGTTGAGTTAGTGACTTAACATGAGGCTCCATCATCGCTTGATCATTTAATTTTAACAATCCCCTAGGGCCAGTCTTTCCATTTCAATTTCCACTAATCCTGTCCAAAGTCTATATTTTTTTTCCTCCATGTACATTTCCTACAAGACCAATTGTGTTCTAGTCTGTAACCATCCTGCGAATTCATGGGGGAAAATCTTATTCCCCTGAAAGCGCAGGACAGGACGACACAGTGGCTCTGAGGCTAGAACTGTTACCAAACACCTTCAGGATTGGGAATACCACCCTCCCTTCTCTGTCTATGATCTCACCATGTAGTGGGAGATCTTCTGCCCATAGTTAATGTTAATAATCCGCGGAGCAGATAACAGACAACAAGGGGATCTTTATTACAAACTAAAGTCTGAAAGAAAAAACAGGAAACAAAAAGGACCATGAGGAGTCAAAACAAGGGCAGGTGTATAAAACAAAAAGTAACAAATTCAAGGAAATTCAGAGGGAAAACAGGTTAGAACCACAAACACCTAAATGTACATCAACAGCCAGACAACAAATGCAAAACAAAGGAACAGGGTGAGTACAGGCACATATATCCCCAAGTAATGAACCCTAGGCAAGGAACAGGTGCAGTCCAGGACAATAATCACTAAGAACTAGGAGTAACAAGTAACATGTGAGGGTAAGTAACAATCACTACAGACTTAAACCTACACCTATAGAGATTCCTGGTTCTCAGCCACCCCCTTATCTAATTCAGCCACAAGGCAGCCCAAGGAACAAGTGAACACACTAGGAACAGAGAAGGGTGCTAAACCAGAAGGAAAAGCAGGGAAACTGGGATGACCAGCTACACCTGCTGGCTAAACGGTAAAAAAATCAGCAAGGCAGGGACTGATCCTGACTGATCCTGATACTGATCCTAACGTGCCAATATTGTGTCACCTTGTTTGTTCCTTCCCCCTGCAATGGATCAGCTGCCTGGGATAGGCTTCAGGCTCCCGTACTGAATAAGCAGTTGCGATTTAATGATGCTGTTCATATAAATGATGTATTGTCTAGAAATCATTTTAGAGTGCTAAACATAATTGCCTCAACTGCTAGGAGTGGAAAAACAGAATAGCCTGGAATATCAGATATTAAAATGCTAATAATAATTTTGAATAAATAGTAATTGTGCATATGGTGCAGAAGAGTGTTATGTTTAACATATTTTACTTACAGAATAAACAAATATACATAAACACAAAATAGTATATCCTTAATGCATAGCTGACTAATGTAGTAAGTTGGGATCTTTCCATACAGAAAATGCATATGGTACAATCATTCTATGCGATCATTAGGTGAGTCTTAGATACCTTCTCTAAAAATGTACTGTTCTTTTGGCCCAAGCTCAAATCATTATTTTGAATAAAAATGACAGACTTGTCTCCGCTTCAGCATTCAAGTTAAGCCATTTCTGGAATATATTTAGACCATTCATACAATTCATGAAGAAAAGCAGAGTGAACAAAATGAATGGTTAGATAAAGAACTGAATGGATATCATATTCATGCTGTCAGACCTTCAGAGCCAAAGTTATACATTCCTTGGATACTGTCAATTCCCTTTTGTATCTGGGTTACAGAAGGACATCTATTATTATGTTAGTGATCATGTTTAGCACTGTTTTCAAAACAAATGTGTTCTTAGCACTGTTTGGTTCTTCAAAATGGTTGAAATCTTCATTCAGTTTTTTGACTTTGCTGTGTATTATATTTTTGTAATATTGTAGGTTCTGTGTGTGGAGTTTATAGCATATTCTACCTGTGTCGGTGTGGGGTTTCTTCTGGGTACTCGTTTCCCCCCGTATTGGAGTTATAAAACTGTTTGTTTGTGTGAGTGTGCCCCCTGATGGGTGGTTTCCCCCTCCTGGGTTGTTCTCTGTCTTGCCCCCATAGGCTTTGGGATAGGCTTTGGATGGCCCACGAATGGAATTAAACAAGGAGTTACTGAAAATGGACAATATTGCTGACATCTCATACCAGAAGCAAAAGAATTCAGTGCATTCCCTTATGAAGTGATTCTTTTTCCCATGCACTCCAATGAAACAAATCAGTGTCGTCCTGTACAACTGTGGCATGCCATCTGAGGTCAGATTCAGTGAGAGCTTATATTTAATTTTGCCACTACAAAACGCACTGAGTAATTAGGTTGCATGTTCTCTAAACAGAGAAACTGAAATCTTTTCAGTTATATGCCACAGCACCTTTATATTACGTCAAAGATTCTTTTGTTCTCACTTTGACAGTCAGACCCTCTCAGCTGCCCTGGGCAGAATGTGATTGGATATTGTGGATCCTGAAATGCCAGTAACTGCAGTACACTTATGTCTTCTCACACCTGAAGAAATGTAAAATCAACAAAGGACCTGGATGTATGTCATCAATAAATCTTCTGGAGGTAATGTCCTGAAAACTGGCACCTGCGCCTTAGAGCTAAGCCCCATTCTTTTTATCCTTCTAAAATCATTCAGAACTTCTGCAATGTTAGGGACCCATTCCACTGGAGAAAATTCCATTCCAAGCTAAATAATTACAGGCATGTAGTACATCTGTCATGGGGTGAGAGTGGCCAGGTGAAGGCAATGGGACTTGGTTCGGGAGTCAAATGAGATGGCTAAAGTATGGATGGAGTGTTTTTATTGGGGTGGGTTAGATGATTTCTGACCATTATTAGTGTTTTCGCGTGCCGACCAGTGTGTGTGTGTGTGTGTGTGTGGGGGGGGGGGGGATGGGTGGGAAGGGTCTGTTCCCTTTTAGAGTGGAAGAGATGGAACTGAAAGAGCACACTAAACAGGGGAGATGTGGAACAGGATACCCGGAAAGAGGGAAGCTGAGAGTTAGGAGTAACAATGTAGTAGTTGGGCTGTGCCTATCTGACACTGTGCTGCCTTAGCCTTGGCAGTGATACACATGTGCAGGATCTCAAATCACGGTTTTGCTCTCAGATTCAGAACCGTTACACCCTTAATTTATACCCAGTGTTTCCCACAAAATTAGTGGAGATGGCTGACAGAGGTGCTGGAGATGCGCGTTCACACGCACCGAGGCTCACCAATGCTTTGTTACATTAAGAATGTGTGAACTCACCACTTTGTTTAACAGAAGGGTGCCGAACATGTGCAAACTCCAAGAATAAACTTTTTTAGATATATGCTCAAAAAAAAAACGTGACCAGTAATTTTGTCCTTAGGAACAAAAGTAGCTAGCCTGATTTATCTCTAATGAAGCCTTATATGACAAATCACAAGATGCCACTGCCTGAGCATGCCATTTGAAATGAACTAGAATACTACCAGCATACTAGCAAGTTAATTCACAAGTTCTAGAGGACAGCTCTACTGTTTGCTAATTGCTCAGTTTTTCTGTTCTGTAAGCCTGGTAATGAAGGTTCTTAAAGCCATTCATCCATCCATTGTCCAACCCACTTATCCTAACAGGGTCGCGGGGGGTCTGGAGCCTATCCCGGAAGCCACGGGCACAAGGCAGGGACCAACCCAGGATGGGAGGCCAGCCCATCGCTGGGCACACTCACACACCAGTCACACACAGGCAATCTAATAACTCCAATTAGCCTCAGCATGTCTTTGGACTGTGGGGTAGAGCCCTGCGCGGGACTGTTTTTTTCATCCCGCTCCCGCCCGCTCCCGCAGAATTTCTGACCGTTACCGCCCGCCCCCGCGGTCTGTCTCTGTCCAATCCCGCCCGCACCCGCAATATTTCTGTCCAATCCCGCCCGCTCCCGCTGTCTGTCTCTGTC
>JAODKM010000016.1:17685550-17718541 GCA_026780845.1 Petrocephalus sullivani | reverse complement strand
CGGCAACCGTAAAACCGCCCGCTCCCGTGAGATTTCCGTTGGGTCCCGCGGGATCCCAGTCCCAATGCAGGGCTCTACTGTGGGGGGAAACCGGAGTACCCGGAGGAAACCCCACAACAGCACAGGGAGAACATGCAAACTCCACACACATGCAACCGGGGTGAGATTCAAACCCTGTTACAAATTACATGATTTTTTACCCTCCAGCAAACTACAAATTACAAAATACTTAGATGTAATTAAATAAGTAATTAAATATGTATTTGAAATACTGTCATGTGCAAAACATGAAGGAGACAGGAGAAGGTGTAAGGGCAAACCAAATAAGAGATTTATTGGAACGTAAACAGGAACAGGGCAAACATGAGGCACAACTAGCAAAGGGAGCAGACAGCAGAGCACACATTAGGGTGACATTATGACCAGACTGAGAAGCACTCTTATGCTAAACTAATAAGGGAGCAAACGATGAGCAGCTGGGGGGATCCACACGAGGGCTGAAATGAGAAGCAAAATGAAAGAGCAACAGGTGTAGCTTGTTAGAGCCACACCAAGGAGAGAATAAGGGGGCAGGAAAGCAGGGTGTGACAAATACTGCCATCTCTGTTGGCAGCAGATGCCTTCTTCAAGAACCCTTGGAACGTCCTGTCACTAAAAATGCTTAAATTATCTTTACATACAACTTCCTTCAAAAACAATTCAGCTCCTATCCCTAACCCTCAGGACTTAATGTAAAAGCAGTAAAGTGCAAGGCCTCCGTGATTACCCTTTACGTAACTGTTTCAACAAGTTCTGTTCTGGGCTGTTATCTGCGGGTCATTACCACTCTGAGCACCTCACCGCATTAATTATATCTGGAAATAACTGGACAAAGCGACTCTAAAAGCTTCCATGATGTGCCCCTAATAATTTATTTTTCTGGGTTTGTTATTTTAAGATGCAGCAGTCTGTCAAAAATATGTGTATTAAAAAAGTTATGTCAGAAAAAAGAACAATTTGAAAACATGTAACAGAAATCTGTGTGTGATTTTTTTTTCTATAATTTACAGCATATTATAGTCTGCAGCACTTTTTATACTTCTTTGGGTGTAGAGTGTAGTTCAGTGGGTTATGCCTCTGTGTCACATCCTAGAGGTAAGGCACGGCCCATAGGCAGGCTGTGGCACAGGTTTAACCCAGACAGGGAACTTTATTAGAACAAAACACTAGACACAGGCAGCAATGACAGATCTAGGGAACACATGACTGGGAAGCACTTAAATACTAGACTAACGAAGGGGCAAACAAGAGGCAGCTGTGATTGGTTACCAGGAGGGCAAGAACAAGAGGTAAGAGAAAAGTACATTAGGCCATGCCCAAGGGAAACACAGGGAGCAGTCGAGCAGGGCAGGGCTGGACGTGACGCTCTGTGCCTGTGATCGGAAAGCCGCCGGTTCGAGCCCAGCCTCAGCACGTCTATGGGCCTTTGAGCAAGGCCCTTAATCACCAGCTCCCTGGGCGCCGTATGAGGTGGCTGCCCTTCACGGCTAAGCCTGCTCTCATGGAGAACAAGGTTGGGGGAGGTGAGAAGACAATTTCCCCACGGGGATCAATAAAGGTATATCTTATATTTCCTTATAGGTTGTCAGCTGAGCACCTAGCCCTGATTTTGTGACTTGGTGTTTCACATTAATCCTGTATTTGTGTCGGCTTCCTCACATAGAACCTGTACATGCAGTTGCGTCTGATTTGGACCAAAGCACTCAATCGCTTTGTTAACATGTTTGTGCCGTTTAAAAATGTTTGCACTATTACATTTTCATAAATTTATATATTATGTCAGGGTGCTGTGGTGTGTCAACAATGACAATTAATCACTTTCATAAAGTGTGCCACTTAAAATATTTATAGGAATAAAATCATGATGTAATCACGAGTAATAAAATACATACAAAGTATACATTATAATTAAAATGCTAATGTGTGATAGCAGCTGAGAATCTGGATTTATTGTAAAAAATCCTAAAATGTGAGTATTTGGCTGGGTGCTGACTGAGTCTACAGCTGACACCAAAGCTTCAAACATTCCACCTTTTGTTTACATGAGGATGAGCACTATACAGTGATTATGTAATGACAGAAACCAAGAGGTATAACTCAGAAATAATAAAAGCAAAAACATTTTTAAGCAGGACGAACATGGCACAAACGATTGAGACTGGTTTGCTCCAAATAAGACAAGAATGGTGTGTGAACTCCACAATGGTGACATCATTATGTGAACAAATATATTAACAAACATAATATTTCAGAAACGAAACCAGCACAAATGAACATTTTGATCGCACTATCCGGCACCATGATTGAGACTGGTTTGTTAAACGTGGGAGGCTAACTTTATACCAGGATTTCTTTGTGTGCAACTGTGGGCACACTGAACTGGTTCTTAACTTATTGGCACATCCATCCATCTTTGAGGCATTTATCCTGTACCAGGTCACAGGGAGACTTTTCCAGGCAACAGGGGAACACCCAGGATTGGCTGGGTATATTATATATATATAACACTTTCCCAAACAGAAAAACAGCTATGAACTGTAGTTCCTTTAGTGATACAAACGTTTCTCTTCACAGTAGCATACTAATTTTATAAAAACAGCTATAAAAATGCACAAAGCAGAGTTAGCAAAAAAAAGTGTATGTGCATGAGAGCAGATGCCTGGAGCACATCTCTTATGATTGGAAGAGGTTGGCACCTGTTTTAGATTGCAGCTGTGTCAGACATGGAATGCAAAATGTCTCCCTTTTAAGCTATGTGAATATGTGAATATTAGAAAATTATGGGTTATTTTTTAATATGTAACCTTACTGATTTTTTTGTACTTCAAGGGACATCAATTTTCTAATATAAAGTACTTAAGATACCAGACCAGGAACCAGGGCATCTAAAAAGGGGCAAGAACAAAAAAGCCTGGACACACAAAGAAACCCCCCAAAGACAGAACACCAGCGGCATAGTGTTGGAATGCCAGATGCTTGGGACCCTGAATCCCTAAATCAGAAACTGTCTAAGCAGAAGCCCAAAGCAAGATGCTGGTCAACAAGGACCATGATCCCCCCCCCCCCCCAAGCCACCCAAATCACCAAGCCAGTACCTTCTTGTAACACACACACGCACAAAGAAAACAGACCAACTCCATCTAGCTGACTGAGAGCCAAATGAGCCCTATGCGTTAAGAAGAAGGAGGTTGCACTTTGCTTCAATGCGATTTTATTATAAGCCTGCACACAACTCAGACGTGTTTTGGCGTAATGCTTTCCTCAGTGTGCTACAAACCATGCACATTTAAAAAGACACATCCCAGCATGACAATTAATGATAATGCAACAGGTGTAATGAACATCACCAGGGCACCAGAGCGATGTCTTTTTCTTATACTTGATTCTCTTATTGCGGTCCAGCACTCTGGCAATTGTATCATAATAATAGGCACGAAGCCTGTTCTTCTGCACCCTATGCTCTAATAGCAATGACAATGACTGAGCAGTGAGGCTGTGTCTCTCCTCTGCTTAAATAAGCTTTGGCTCTAATTGCCACCAGCCCAAAGGAGGTTTAATTACCTGATTAGTAGATCACAGACAGGTGTGACAGTACCATCCAGTTGTATTGGGAGAACTAGTGTCCATTTCTGATTTATCTTCAAGGCAGGGCCAGGAACATTGAGAATGAATTGACATAGTACTTGAAAAGTCATGCAAAATTGGGCTTTTAATAAAGACTTTTTGGACCAATAAACCCTACAATTCATTTCACTCACCCAAGACTTTTCTTCTAGTGTTCTACCTATTCAGCTCCATGAACATCTACAAAGGGTAATGAATGAAATACTGTAACATCATTGTGCGTATGCAGGTGCTGTTGTAGGTGACATAGGTATGTCAAATGTCAATGTCATATTTACTTATAAAGCACATTAAAAACAGCCAGCGCTGACCAAAGGACTGTACAATTGTCAAATATATAAAATCAAGCATATCAATATTAGCTATCACAAAATATAAATTAAAATACATGCACTGTAGCCTCACACACATAAATAAGCCAATGTAAAATTAAACAACAATAAAACAAATAAATGTCTCACTATAACCTTTGTTCATAAGCCAGTGTGAAGAAGTGAGTTTGTAATAATAACTTAAGAGTGATTATCGACATGATACGGTAAGGTGTTCCAGAGAAAGGGAGCAGCTACTGAAAAAGGCCAGTCACTCCTCCGTGTGTACCTCCGTCTTGGTATCTCCAAGAGCATTTGGCTAGATAATCTAAGTGCTCTAGTTGGGTTATAAATTTGTAAAAGATTTGACATTTAAAAAAACAAAAGCCTCTGTTCTGGTGACCGGAAGGTCGCTGGTTCAAGGCCAGCCTCCGCATGTCTGTGGGCCCTTGAGCAAGGCCCTTAACCCCCAGCTCCCTGGGCGCCGCATCAGGTGGCTGCCTTTAGCAGCCAGGCTTACTCACATAGAGAGCAAGGTTGGGGGAGGTAAGAAGAGAATTTCCCCACGGGGGTCAATAAAGTGTCAGTTATTAAAATTATTAAGTAAGGAGGCGCCAGTCAATTTAAGCATTTAAAAACCGATCATAAAATTTTTAAATCAGTGGTAGGTGTGATGGGGTAGCCCATCATGTACTGATCCTTGCCATTCTATAAGCTCTTTGAAAATACTGGAAGTTTAGCATCAAAAGAACCAAACTATACCAAAGGGAGGCCGGAACACATTAATGTAACTGAAGTCAAGAGATGCTCTTAGGGACTGGCAGGATTTTAGCAGGGTGACCGGTGAGGGCTTAGGGCTCATGTCGTTTGAGTAGTATGGCGGAAAGTCTATCACATTCATCTAGTGGAGTCACAGATTATTGCCCAAGGACAAAAATATTCCATGATGGATAAACAAGCACAGACAGTCAAGTGGGCACTTCAGTGCTTACAATATTGTCACTTAGGTCAGAATTACCATTTGATTACAGACCATGCACCTCGACAGTGGAAGGTAAGACAAAGGCTCCAACTTCTATTATGTCATCCCTTTACAGCTATTTTTTCACTTTCGCTATTTTTTTAAGCCAGTTACAACGGAACAAATACACCCTGTCCTGCTACAATGGAGCAATGACATCCTGTCCAGTTACAATGGAGCAATGACATCCTGTCCTGCTACAATGGAGCATGACATCCTGTCCAGCACAATAGAACAATAACGTCCTGTCCAGTTACAATGGAGCAATGACATCCTGTCCAGTTACAATGGAGCAATGACATCCTGTCCAGTTACAATGTAGTAATGACATCCTGTCCAGTTATAATGTAGCAATGACATCCTGTCCAGTTACAATGTAGCAATGACATCCTGTCCAGTTACAATGGAGCAATGGCATCCTGTCCTGCTACAAAAATCCAGACCAGTTCAGTATTAAGAATCTCAGTCACAGAGTGATCAACTAGTTGGTTGAAACCAAATCCAGTTACAATGGAACAATGACATCCTGTCCAGATGCAATGAAGCAGTGACATTCTGTCCAGTTACAATGGAACAGTGACATCCTGTCCAGTTACAATGGAACAATGATATCCTGTCCAGTTTCAATGGAACAATGGCATCCTGTCCAGTTACAATGGAACAGTGACATCCTGTCCAGTTACAATGGAACAGTGACATCCTGTCCAGTCATGGTCTTAGTCTTTTTCGAGATAAGCTTCAGAATCATTGAAAGTACTCCAAAAACACACGTCAAACTGTCAAAGTACTGTCTGAGTATTGTTAATAAGGACATACGGTTATTTTTGCCAGTCATTACTTGGCTGTTGGTGCTGCTATTTATATCTACTTTGCTTGTCCATTAGTATGTCCGTGTATGTTTTGACCACCCATGCTCACTGCCTCCCCATATGTCCGTGTGGTGGACGCCATCTGAGCCGCAGTCCTGGTTTAGTACCATGGAAGCATTCCATTGTGGATGTGACCTATGAACTGCAATAATGTGGGTGCAGCATTCAATCTGCCACCCTACACAGGCCCACGTGGAGAACTGACTCATTGATAGAATGGCTTTTCCCTCAACCACAGTTTTCACCTTGCTTTTAGCACGCAGATGTTCCATTTCTTTGCAAGTAACGTTAGCAGGCCAAGGGGGGTTGGGCAGCCAGTTGACCTTCGACCACCCAGAGATTTTCTTTCTCCCTAAGTTTTTGGTCCCTCCCCTCTTTTGTCATCTGGCTTTCTTTCTTTCTTTTCTTTATCCTCCCTTTTCCTTGTTTTTGTATGTCTCTCTTAATGATGTTGTCATGTATCACAACACAACCAAGTAAAGCACCTTGAGAAAGGCGCTATATAAAAATAAATCCAACTGATTGTTCCAATTGAATCCAACTGAAATTACTTCATCAACAGTGGGCAACTCCATCTACCACTCCAAAAATACGCCCAAATGCTCATTTGATTCCTTCACTAGAGTAAATGTACAGTAAGGCACTCTCTCTCCTGAGGAGGTCTATCTTTGCAGAATAAAAACATCACCATTTGTTCTGCGACCACTGACTCCCAGCGCTCATCAGGCTATTAGAACAGGGAAATGATCAGAGGCTTCTCCACTTTCCACATATTTTAAACAATAAATAAGTCCTGGACTCCATCTGTTTTTAAAGGTTGTATACTTTTGAGCACAACATAAGTCTGAAAGAGAATTACAGAGTTAGATGTTCACTGAAGGCAGAGAAATTCATTCAGATTTACAGAAGGAAAATAAACGTACAGCCGCTGTCTGTTAAAAAGTGGCAGGACAAATCACAGTCAGTCACTGCACTTGCTTTTTACCAATATTCCGTTGGTGTATACTGTATAACAGCAAATGTAAAACAACTGACAGTAGGTACTAGAAGTGAGCCATACCAGTGATTTTCTTTTGAATATGATGCCAAGTAATCCTGAGGGTGGTATCCTGATACGGGCATGCTTTTTGTGTGCATTAAATGGGAAATCAGATTCTTAGTACAATAATACATTAGTGTACTTTATTTAGTAGTTTAATAGTGTAGCCTACAGCCCATACATATGCTTACATGCAATATTAGGTACATCTTCTCGTTATACTAGCAGCCGAACTGAGTCATGCAACTTCCTACACTAACAGATGGTGAACTAATAGATGGTGCTGGGTACTGAGGTAGGTAGTATAGATGGCACAATACTTCAGTTTTATTTGCCCACCGCTCTGCATGACTGACAGACTCTGGTGGGGCCACAGCTTCCAGTATGAAGCGGACAGGGCTGGTGGAAAGTGAAGTAGCGCTTATTCTACTACTGACAAATTCTAGTAGGGTCCTGCACCCGGATATAACACAAACAGTAAATAACCAGGTGAAAAATCAAGACTTAGAATCTTACATACATTAGAATAAATTCTCAAAATGAAACATTCAGTTTGAAAGAATCAATATTTCAGTGTTGATCCACATATCCTTAGTAGGTACACTGATTGAATATTCTGATCAGCTGAAGGTCTTTTTTTTTATTCTTGGATTTTTATTAATTTCCTAGCAGCACATATTCGTCTATAGATTATAAAATGCTGTATTAACATATTATTGTAATATGGGTGCAGACAACAGCTTTTTCGGTTATTAAATGATGTACCAGTTGGATAGCAGATAATCAGCCCCCATATGGGCTCAGTCATTGTCTCAGTTCACACCTGAATCCATCACTGGGTCCTTAATTGTCCCGATGGCCAGGAAGTATTACTTTGATATGGGTGGGTGGGGAGAGGGCGCCTCCACCCCCCGCGTCAGACTGCAGATGGACCAGCCATCGCAGGGATTATGTGATTTCTGTCCCTTGTGACAAGCTCAGCATATTCTCTAGTTCAATAGGAAGTAAAGTCTCATTCCTGTCACTGGGACTCCAGTAGTAATCCTTTTTTATATCCTTACTGGGTGGTACTGGACTGTTCAAGACCCGTGGACTTAATTTGTGGAAAGTCTGTTTGCTATATGGGATTTTTCTAGGGACTTTCACAGCAGGCCTTCAACTGTGAGATTACTGGCTGTCTAAATTGTCAGAGTGCATGCATACCTCCATTACTCACTGGTTTATTCACTTCTACATTACTTTAAATTATAACTTTAAAGACGATCATATTTGTAATTACTTGCCATAAAATCGATTTTATGACCAAGAGTAAGTTTTAGAAAGGGAGGTTACAAAGTGCTGAGATCCCGTACTGAGATCCTGTTTTCAAAACCCTACAGCATGTCCAGGTAATTTTGCGGCCTACTGACTGGTTTATTTACGATGTTCTTTCTGGCTACCCAGAAGGCAGTGCAATGATTATTTTTAGGAGACATTATGGGTGCATTTGAAACATTAAGGGAGGATTAGGATATAATTTTCTTGGGACTCTGTATTAGGGTGGTGCAGATGAATCACAGGAACTTCCTTCAGCTCCTCCTTTTCCTGAAGGTGACAGCTAGCTCACCCTAAAAGCAAGATTGATGGCAGTGGAGGAAAACTAGAGGGACATTTATGTCTTTACTTTGGACCAGAATCATTGTATTCTGAGGAACACATATAGTTTTTGGACTGGAACATACATGTACGTACATTATGTACATACCTCAAGTGTTTTGTGATGTGGCATATACATAATTAAAAATGAAGCCACAAGTATCTGTAACTGTGCAAACTTTTTCGAATACCTCATTCCTGAACACTAAGAACTGTCTGTAAACAAACTGAACTTTACATCATCATATGAGGACGATGGTCATGTGATTTGGTGTGGACACTGTTCCTAGATCATGCTATGTACTATAAATTTACTATAAATTTAAGGCAAAATAGCATAAAATTATTGTTTTATGGTCATTTATTTGCCAAAAAAGTGCCAGGTCACTAGCGACCCGAACATAGTAAAGTTATTGTATTTTTACATGTGCATTTTAAATGCTACGTTTGCAAACAGCGCTCAACCACTTTCTTATCTTTAGTAAAGTAATAGTGTTTCCTGAAAGTCCCATGTACACAGGGGTTAAATTAGCAGGGATCAAAGAAACATAAAATACTTATCACATTAGCCGTGACTATGTTAAGTTAAATAAAGTAATAATAATGTTACAGTAAGAAAAAAACAATAGGGATCCTGTAGTTAATGCTGCATGGACCCTTAATAATTATGGAGTCATTATCATGGCAGAATTTCATGGTTGCCTAAAATAGATTTACATACAGTACTTGTAATTTAGTTTTGTACAGTGGTGCAGAGTTTTGCGCACATGTATTTTAGTTATACACCCATGCAGCAAAGTTTGTGTTTACAGTTTAAAGTTTTGCACACTTGTGTTTTCAAAGTCACAGACTTGCAGCTTCACATTTGCACATATTTTCAGAAGCCATGTTACAGCTATGAATCGGGATTACAAGTGCACAGACTTAAATATACGTGCACTCGGTCTCAAGGTCTCTCTCTAAAATTTGTAGTCTAATCCATTCCACTCTAGTTTGAAACCAAGTCAAGACCAAGTAGAACTGCTTTGGATTCCAAGATGAGACCAGAAAAGGTGGTCTCGAGACTAAGACCGGAGCTGAGTACTACAACCCTAGTAATTAGTAAGTGCAATGGTAATTGCGAAAAATATATTGACAGTGAAGATATGTAAATCAGTTAATAGCAATTGGCAAGCAGAGAGACAGTGATATCATTAT
The DNA here is from genome assembly GCA_026780845.1 of Petrocephalus sullivani. Taxonomy (NCBI): domain Eukaryota; kingdom Metazoa; phylum Chordata; class Actinopteri; order Osteoglossiformes; family Mormyridae; genus Petrocephalus; species Petrocephalus sullivani. The sequence goes on along the minus strand of JAODKM010000016.1, from coordinate 17,708,806 downwards.
ATAGAAGATGAACCATTAGAAGATATAGAAGATGAACCACTAATTCTAAAGGGGACAATGTCTAAAGTGAATAACATACAAACTCAATGGCATAATCATGAAGAGAGTAATGATAGGTACATACAGTGGATTTTTAAGGGGCATTGTTGCCTCTTTAGTCCAGGTAGGGCAAGCCACATGTCACGGTCATCTTCTGGAGAGCTGTTGTTTGGTTGGTCTTATTTACAAAGAAAACACGTCTTCTGTTCTTCCTGAAAACACTCCCTTTGGCAGACACAATGTAAAGTCCAAGGCTGCAGTCTTTGCTCTTAACAAAGGCTAAAGCAGTGGTGCGAGGCCCCTGGCTGTTTTAGTATTATATTTCTTCTGCTGCTAAATGCACTGGAAAATGTACTAAGACACAACATTTCGCTGAAGTACAACAACATTTTAGTTGAAGTAGGGTCATGGAAACAGACAGCAGGTGAGTGTTCCCTCAGATACTCCTTGGTCATTCCGTCAGCTTGTGGATATCCATGCTGGAGATGCAGGGAAAATTCCATTCGCAAGCAAAATGTCACTCATGCCTCTCACTTGAACTCTATATGTAGCAAAATGTTTTTTTTTTTCTGGGAGAGAGTCCAGTTCAAACCATCTAGTATAAGAATGGACTGTTCCTAGACAAAACCATGGGAGAGAGGCACAAGAGGATATACTGCGAGTTGTTCTTCAGGTTATTGCCTGAGGCACAATGTGAAATGATTCTTTCTACATGTGCTGACAGTGTGTGCTAATACACTGTCTTTGCAGCACTGAGTTTAGCAGTGGACCACCGGGTGCCCATTGTAAGGTGTATCAGCATTAATCTTGGACTACAGTCTTATGGACTACAATCTTGTGATCTTTCAATATAATTCCAACTTGAATTGTCATGTTGTTTATTGCTGTATTATGTACAGTTGTAGATATTTTGGTACTCACGTCAGCAGCATTTATAGTGTCATGTTTTCCTGCACAGGTTTTTCATTCTCTTCACTGAGCTCTTCAGAGAGCAGCTGAGAAGATCATCAGCGTGCCACTACCCCCGCTAAAAGACATTTTCCAGACCCACTGCTACAACAGAGCCGAAAACATTGTAAAGGACCCTTCCCACCCACTACACGGACTCTTTTCCCTCCTACCGTCCAGGCTGTGCAACAGCTTCATACCACAAGCCATTAGAACTCTAAACACACACTAAAATCTGGACTGACTCTCTTCAAATTCCTCTAAACAGCATATACAATCTACCTCTAAATTGAAACTGCACTTTACTTACTTAAGAAGTTTATATCTCTGCACTATTTATTTACTATCTCTGCACTACTTAGTTATCTCTGCACTTTATTTACTGCCTGTTTGCACCTTGCATGCCCTATTACTGTAATGTAAAGTGTACTATATGTTGCACCGGAGCCATGGAGAAAAGTTGTTTCATCACTCTTTGTACTGTATGAAGCTGCTGATGACAATAAAGTAACCTTGAACCTTGAACTGGAATTCACAGACGGTCATGACTTATATTTACATTTACATTTACAGCATTTGGCAGACGCCCTTAGCCAGAGCGACTTACATAAGTGCTTTAAGACTCTACAATGTATTTTTCCCGATACTAGCTCAATAAAACCCAGGCTATGGATACCATCGGTCTAATACTCTGTTGGGAAAGTCTTTTCAATTAAGGAAAAGATCTCAGTAAGATACCAGAAGTGCTAATTCAGATATTTCTGAAAAGGGTATGTTTTAAGTCGTCGTATTTCATATTTAAGATGAAATTCTTAATCTGTATCACGGTCAACGTATGCAGGTGAAGCATGTACCAGTCTATGCATGGATCAGTTTCCATCTGGGTCATTAAGGATGATCAACAGGTGACAGAAGCATCATCTGGAACACATCCACATATTGGAGCACAGAGTTTTTGCATAAGGCTTCCTTAAAAGATTCAGAGGCATGTACCTTTGTACATTATGACAACGTTAAGGCAACATCTTTACACAATAACTCTTGCAAACACGGCTGTATTCTCACTTATCACAGTGCTTGCCGTGGGTGATATACTTCATAACAAAGTATATAACAAAACTGAATAGACCCCTGGTGTTAAGCTATGACAAATTCTATCCATTTAATGCATTTTATTTGTTTATAGCCAACACCCAAGAAGGATTAAGCAAATTCATTTGAAAAACAGAAATATTGACTAATTAAACAGTAGTGAAAAGTCCATATCCAATATCTAAGATCAAAGTGCAACATATCGGTACACCCTTTATTAGTGACAATCCATTCAGTTTATTTATTGTTTTATGTTTTGTATGTCTACCTTCAATTCTTAGTCTTAAAACCCTTCTTGAGGGGTTCTTGATACTGGAAGCCATTTTTCATTCAGAAATCTTGCAATACAAACTTGCATTCATGGTGCCATCTACAAAGGGGCGGGCTAAGTTCTCTGGGGGCCCCAGCCTGACAGGTATAGGGGGCCCTCTAAGTCGACCATTTGAGCTAATGTTTTGGTGCTGAAAGAGAAATGAGAGGGAATCAGATATGATATGCTCACATGGTGCCAGCAGTCAAACCAATTAGGGTGGGGGATGGAATGCTGGTGGTAAAATGTGCTGATCGGGGGAGGGGGGTAACCGTTCCCTCTTTCACTGCAGCCCTATACCTCACTCTGCCTCTGAGGCTAAGGTTAGTCTTTTTTACAGATGTTCATTTAATTGTGTTCTTGCCACGTTTGTTTATCAATTTGTCTACCACTCTAGCGGGACAGTATTAGAGACATGGAAAATGAGTTTAATCTTTGTGCCATTTTCTTCTTGTTAGGCTACTTTGTCCAGGTCCACATGTCAGTGAACCAACCAGTACTACTAGACTTCAGTGTGGAATGAAAGCTGGGTACCATGAAGTCTAAAAGTAGGAATGGTCCATTACAACCAGGCCAGGGGACAACCTTGTCTATACTGAAAATTGTCACAAAAAATTCAAAATACAAACATCTTGCTATGAATTAAACAATTATATTTTCTATTGTCCATAACTATAACCTCTGGAAATTCTGTCTTCATTGGGGCCCCTAGTTTTGGGGGGCCCCAGGTGGCTGCCAACCCTTGCCTTATGGTAGCTCACCCCTGAATCTCCTATACAGTTTTTGCACCAATGCAAACCCCATATTGGCACTTCTTCCACCCCCATGTTTGATGGTCGGCACAGTGCAGTCACGGTGGTCATCCATCAAGTCCACATCAAACATGCTGGACCCCATCTGAAGAAAACATGCTTATTTTGGTTTCATTTGACCAAAGAATGTGCTGACAAAATTCAGTGGGCTTCTTTTTCTGTTTACTGGCAAAGTTTAATCTTGCAGATTTGTGCCTTTTTGTGAGCAATGGTTTGTCTGTAGCAAATTCAAGCACTGAGTCAATCATGCTGTGTAGTGACAACTGTGGTGTTCACAGGTTATTTTATAACCTTGTGCATGCAGTTCAGCTGAATTCGAAATCAAATGTGCAAAAATCACTTTTGGTACAGTGGTCACAGGTGTACTGACTTTCATTGCACTGCATTTGTACTTTGAGGCCCTTGTTTTCAATGTGGTTTATTTAACCTGTTTATTTTTAAACAAATAGACGCTCAAATGCCCTACACTTCAACTTAAAAATAATATTTTTTGGAAAAATTATTCAATTTGGAATCATTTGGCATTTTAGGGAAGTTGAGCAGAAGTGTACTCGGTTTTGTTATATAGTGTCGATGGTGGAGTGATCCTTAACCGGTTTAGCCTCTGGATTCAGATTTGTTAAAATTTGAACCAAAAAAACTAGATAATTTTAATAACCCACTTTTGGCTCGTGACCAGATAAGTCCCAATACTCCTTCATGTGCAGTTCCAAAACCTTAGACTCTGGGATTAAAAATGGACAAATAAGACACCAAGCGGGTGGCTCCAGTAGAAGGTCAGTTGTACATTCCCATGGATGATGAGGCAGTAGACAAGTAGCTTTCTTCTTACTGAATACTTCAGACAGGCACTGATATTCAGAAGGAACAACAAGGTTCTCAAAAATCGTCGGGACACTCCACAGTAGTTGAACAAGATTTTATTTAATTTTAATTCCCAAAGACAAATTGCTAATCCAATCTGAGAGTTAAAATCTTGAGTGTAAAATGATCGGGTTTTATCATTGTGCTGAGTTGTAGAGAAAAGAGAAAAGAACCATAAAAAAGACCATTTCAGATGAAAAATAATGCTGTAAACAGTGAAAGAGAAATTAGATTTTGCACTGAGGTGAGATTTCCAAAGTTTTAGGCATCATGAACACTGATGTGGTCCAGGTGTACACAACTGGGGACCGGAACAGCCTGTTTATTGTTTAGAAGGGGGGATTCCGTTTATCTGTGGTCTGTGATGGCATGCCCATGATGGCCTTTTTGGAACTTTTGGAGCTCCCTCGTGAAAACACATACGTGCGGAGTGTCTTTGTAGCTGACACATATTGCTAATTGACATCCAACATATTTTGATTCACCTTCATATATAATGTTGATCTAGTATTTCAAATGTAACGTTTTTTTTCATGCAGTGTTCCTGCTGTTTTGTTCACCTTTATCTAACAAGGTATAGTTAGACATAAGGCAAAATAGAGAAAAACCACCCCACTGTCTCCGTATCCAATTTGATATTACCGACCATTTTCATGAGTTAAAAATAAATCAGATTCTGTTCTTTTCAATTCCTGATTGATTGAAGTCGCCTTATATCCCCTCCATCCGCCAGAGATGAATTAATCCTGAAATCTAATCACCCGCTAGTCACCATGGAAAAACAGTTGCTGGGGAGGCCTGGTTTAATGATGGGGGCAGCCATGGAGATGTGCATGATCATGGAACATTTTCTCACAGATTCCCAGTGGAATCAGAGCGAAACAGAAGATATGTAGATTTTAAGCAGGTTTAAGTAATGAGTTATATCTCAGACTAATAAACTTTCTTCTTTCGTATGCAATTTCAACTTGGTTTCAGGGCACTGTAAATAAGGCTTAATATCTTCCCGAAGGTAGGTTGCATATGGATTAAACGGGGCTTAGAGGGAAGGACACCATTTGATGCCGAAGGCTGTTCTGCCAAATTAGATTTACATATCAATTCTGACAGTGGCACAAAAACACTTGCGAGTCAGCCTTAATCTGAATTGCTTAAAATAATAATAAGAATAATTAAAACAAACTATTTAAAATGCTGGTAGTTGTTATTTATATAAAATGCTGTGGATTTTATTTTACATGTGTTATTGTCAGGAGAGAAAGCTTTATACTTTGTGGAAATGTGCTTTCAGCCATCACTGTTGTTTGCAGCTGTAATTCCCTAGAGTTTTCTATCTGCTGATACTGTAATTACGCTCATTTGGCAGGTTACTTAAGGGTGTCTCCGAAACATGGCAGTTATTTACGTCAGGTTTTGTGAGTGTTTGACAGCTTTATTTTTAAGAGACATGAAGTGAGGTCTCCACTGCAGTCTGTGACATAATCCATATGATTCCTCGTTGAAAACTGGTTTGCTTTGCTATGAATAGTGAACAATAGATTTTCATTTTGCCCGTTTATTAAATGTTATGTTAAAAGGCGTATAGCTGTATTCAGCCTTAGCTTCAAGTTTTTAGCCCGTGTTCTATAAGGTTCTGCCCTATTGTTTAAACTTGGAGTGCCTAAAATACGCTGCTGGAATAGGATCTTCAATGTATGCTAAGCTTAAAATTAGTGCATGATAAGCTCAAATTTAGGCTACATTTCTAACAAGGTTAGGCCTGTATAGGAGGAGATTGTAAGCTGTGTTGCTGAAAGTGACTTCCAAAGTCTGACTATCGCGTACAGGGTCACGGCGTTAACATTTTCCAACATGCACCATATGTTGCAAGTATTATCACCAGCTCAAATTCCAACTAACAGAAATTTACTGCAGAGACAGGAAGCCATAAATAACTTAAAGCAGAATAAATGCATAAATTAACACTGGATAAAAAGTAATGCAACACAGAATTGATTCAGTAAAGAGACCAATACATATAAATGCATACTGGGTGTCTGACCTGCGTAGGCTGATTGTTTTGAATTGCAAAAATATTCATTTCCTCAGATCATGGTCTATGAAACAAGTTTCATGATAGTAAATTTAAATAAGTCCATACTTCATATTGGTGTCTGTTTTTTATGGTGCAGAATGTTGCAGAAATGTAATAACTGTGAGACAGCTGTTTTTTTTTTTTTAATTATGGACATTCCTGTGAGAACCCAAACCAGGGATCCTAGTTTATGTTAAACTCCTCAAACCAAAGTCCAGATGTTATACCGGTAATGTTCTCCCAAATACAAAAGATATATTCCACCAGAGAATTTCCTAAATCAAAACCCCACAGTACTGGATGAGCAGAACTGAAATAAGTATTTTCCCAGTCCACTTAAAAAAATTTGCATCAGTGTTAAGAGTGTTAAAAGCTAATTATAACTGCCCCAGTATAATCAACACCAGGACAGCATTGTACTGTAGGTGCCCTATATCCTTAAATGATTGCTTATATCCGTTTCATTGGCAGAATGCAGGCACTTCATTAAGGTGTGCCATGTTGGTCTGGCCCCTGAAAGCCTCACTTGGTGATCGCTCTTCAGCTCTTTGCTGGTGAACAGACAGCCCTGGAGTTGGTGTAATGACAGCAAGGTGATCACAGTCTACGTTAGTGCAATAAAACCAAAGGACTACTTCCAAAGCCATCTCCATGGTTACGTTTTGTTAAGAATGCCATGTGTCTGACTTTTGCTGCAAAAGTAGTGAATTGGAGTGCAATCTGCAAATGTTGCACTGGTCAAATCTCTGCAAGTTCCTGGCTGAAACATATATTAATTGTGATCTATATTCTATTCATTTATCAGTCCATGGACAATGCTTTACTGTTAACTAATTTTACTGCCATCTTTGTGGCTCCGTATGTAGAGCTGTTGAAGGCATGTGGCTAGCAGCACAGTGGCTCTGGGGGTTGGGCTGTTTATGTCATGTGGCTGCCAGCAAGGCATCTCTCTAGGTATATCAATTATACCCATGTGGGTGACTGCACAACAGGTCTGTGGGTAGTGTAGTTTAACCCATGTGGCTGGCAGTACAATGGCTCTGTGGGAAGTGTAGTTTAACCCATGTGGCTGGCAGCACAGTGGCTCTGTGGGAAGTGTAGTTTAGCCTATGTGGCTGGCAGCACAGTGGCTCTGTGGAAAGTGTAGTTTAACCCATGTGGCTGGCAGCACAGTGGCTCTGTGGGAAGTGTAGTTTAACCGTTTGGGCTGGCAGCACAGTAGCTCAGTGAGTATTGTAGTTTAACCCACATGCCTGGTAACATAGAAGCAGAGCCGGCCCAAGGCATAAGCGAACTAAGCGGCCGCTTGGGGCCCCCACGCCACCAGGGGGCCCCCATTAGTGCTTGAAATGTCAAGATATCTTGATGTGGGGGGAGGGGGGGGGCAAATCAAATTCTGCTTAGGGCCCCATAAAGGCTAGGGCCGACCCTGCATAGAAGCTTGGTGTCTAGAGCAGTTTGACCCATGTAGATAGGGATACAGTGGCGCCGTCACTGGATGCAGATTGAAGTGAGAACCAGAGCCTCAAGACTAGGGATGTCTTAAAACTAGCCTAAAACTCAAGTCTAAGAAATTATCTTTCATTTGATGTTTAGCAATGACTTGACATAGTTTGCTACATCCTACTGAAATATTTTACCAGCATAGCCTTATGTGGCCCGCTGTTTTCTACAGGACACTCTCCAGTCAACAGGAAAGACTGGTTACTGAAATACATAAAACTTGGATGATGCCTTTTTGTGTTGATCACTGGAGGGTTCATGAAAAAGCTACTGCAAACCTCTTATGTTAATTGCTTGTAGTTAAAACCATTTTGAGGTAATTAACATAAAAATGTATCTTTTGCCACTCATTTTCAGTCCTTACAGAAGCCAGGTCCACCACATCAATAGTCAAGCCTGAAGAATTGTTCAACATCTTGAATCATATTCAGCAAAATACATAAAATATGTAAACATATGTAAATATGTAAAAGTTAAATATCTAGTTGATAGACAACATATCAAATGTTGAAACTAAGAAATTTTATTGTTTTATGACAAATGTTTTCAAACTTGATGTCAGCAACACATTTCAAAAAAGTTGGGACGGGGGCACGTTTACCACTCTGTTGCACCGCCTCTTCTTTTAACCACCCTCTGTAAGCGTCTGGGAGCTGAGGAGTTTTGAAAGTGAGATGTTGTCCCATTCTTGCCCGATATAGGATTTCTGCTGCTCAACAGTTATGGGTCTCCTTTGATGTGTTTTTATTTCATAATGTGTCATGGGTGATAGGTCAGGACTGTAGGCTGACCAGTCTAGTACGCAAACTCTTTTGCTACAGAGCCAGTGCAGTTGGGCATTGTCTTGCTGAAATATACAAAGCCTTCTATGAAAAAGACGTTGTCTGGATGTCAGCATATTTTGTTCCAAAACCCATATTTATCATTCACCATTAATGGTGCCTTCAGAGATATGCAAGCTACCCAAACCATGGGCACTAAGATACCCCTGTACCATCACGGATGCTGACTTTTGAGCTGGCAGCTAACGATATGCTGTGTGGTCCCTCTCTTTACCTTGGATGATGTGGCATCCAAGATTTCCAAAAAGAATTAGAAATTTAAATTTGTCAGATCACAGGATGGTTTTCCATTTTGCCTCAGTCCATCTTGAGCACAGGCCCAGTGAAATCGGTGGAGTTTCTGGATCATGTTTAGATATCTTTTCTTCTTTGTATGGTAGTGTTTTATCCTGCGTTTGTGTATGCAGCGACGAACTGTGTTCACAGGCAATGGTTTTCCAAACTGTTCCAAAGCCCATGTACTGATTTCTACTACAGAATCGTGTCTGTGTCTAATGCAGTGCCTCCTGAGGACACGAAGATCATGTCTATCCAGTATTGGTTTTCAGCCTTGACCCTTGCATACAGATATTATGCTTATAGATAATGAAATTCCCTAATCCTTTGCAGTATTATGTTGAGGAACATTATTCTTAAATTGTTGCATAATTTGCCCACACAGTCTTTCACAGAGTGGTGACCCTCTCCCCATCCTCACTGCACAGAGACTCTGCCTGGCTGGGAGGCTCTTTTTATACCCAATCATCTTACTGACCTGTTGCTAATCACCCAATTAACCCTCTGGGGTCTAGGGGTTGTGAGATATTCAACCAGATGTTTTGTTTCAGCATCACCGACTTTCCCAGTCTTTTGTTGCCCCCGTCCCGACATTTTTGAAACGTGTAGCTGGAATCAAATTCAGACTGAGTACATATTTGTCATAAAACATTACTTTCAACATTGGATGTGTTGTCTTTGTTCTATTTTCAATTAAATGTGAGTTTATATGATTTGCAAATCATTGAATTCTGTGTCTATTTACATTTTACAGTTTTCCCACCTTTTTTGTAACCAGTATTGTATAACTATATATTTTTTGTTCATCATTTTGACTATGGTACAGGTGAAGAGTTTGTACATGTTTCTGACAATTAATCTTTAATCTTTGGTATTGCCGTAGACTTAATAGATTGGATGTGAAAGGTGTGGTCAAAACACATTTTACCAAAAAGACATGGTACCCTGAACTGGGTGGTATACCTACATTGCAAGGTTCCTGTTTCTGAGAACATACCATTGGACAGTACACAACAGGAATCGGCTAGCCAGTGGAACTTGTAGCTGATGACTGTATGAATTGCTGCAGTACAAGTGCAGAGCAACTGGAGAAACCGGGAACCTAAATCAGTTTGACACAACAGCTGTGAAAGTCAGACCCATCAAGACCATGGACCTGCAAGCGATGCACTGGCACAGTGAACTGCAAGGCCACAGACGGAATGACAGGAAACCCAATCTAAAAATCTGGTGACAAAACACGCACAGATTAGAATCAGCTCTGCCTCCGACTTGTACATTTTGTACTCATTTAGGCAATCTTATACTCAAAGGGCCGATGTGTATGCAGGTTTCTGGGTTAACCTTTAGGTCAGCTGTTCACACCCAGGTGTGAGAATCTACATTGGGAGTTTCACCAAAAACCCACATACACAATGGCCCATTTGGATAAGATTACTTACCCCTGACTAGTGACGTAAAATGGCAGGATAAGGCCCCCCATTCCTCTGTCGAGAAAGAGTGTGAAGCCAGTTACATCCTGTTCAGAGCTCAATTCCTCAAACAAGACACAGTGCACTTGTGACAAAACCACAAAACAAAACAAAAACACCATTACAATGCGGCAGTTAGAAGTACTTTCTTCAGTAAATGCATGTCACATTGGGTTTTTATAGTATTTTGCTACAGTACATGAGAAGGATGGGGAATATTTGGCTTTCATAACATAAAGTTTATGAATACAATCGTTTACCTCAGGGGCTTTGTAACAATCGAGGCAATTTCATTAGAGTGATGACTATTTGGTGATAAATTTTCTCATCTTGTTGTGCTATCTAGGTGATATATTGCTGTTCATACCTACAGAGCAGCAAATATTGAAACGCCTAAAAAGGATTGTTTGAGGAAATCAGACGTGTTCCTTTAAACTGTTTGTAATAGTGATGTAATCTATGAAAACAGACATCAGAATGTACACAACGAGCACATTAATAGCTCACCCAACCAGTTCTCACTGCTCTAGACAATGCCCTTTTTTTCAGTGAACAGGAACGGAATTATTTGAATATCTGCATCTTGTATTTCATTTATTTATCTTTTTTTGCTCAATTATCACACTATAGTTTGTCACCTCAGATTCTTGGACAAAATGGGCCATTTAAAGACTTTTTCTCATCAACAGCTATTCAGACTCCTTAGTGACAAAAAGCTTGAAGAATTTTGTGGGCTGGTATCCGCATCTCATCAGTGGTAAGGCTAAAAATCCCAAAGGTTCACTGTCTGCGGGGATTGCAGCATCAGTTCAACTTGAAATTGTGTCCACACGCAGGCTGCCTTCCGCAAACAAGTTAGTAAGTGTGCTATTTATTGCTGACCGCTGTACCCTACAGGTTTGACCTTTTCCCTGTCATTATCAGTCACAAAAAATAAATTCTGCATCCGTGGCTTCCCTTTGCAAATACATTTTATGGTGCCGTTCTTGAAAGAAAATTGACGTGAGTAGCTGGAAGTGTCGGGGTTAGAAAGTCTGATGGGAAATGCTAGTGATGAGAGGTTCACTTGTACCGTGGTAAATAGGGTTCCAGAAGCAATATGCAGCTGACCAAGCCATCTTCAGACTATATCATTGTGCATGAGACAGCAATGTATGAAAGGGTGCCCCCACATCATAGTCTGTGATTAATACCTACGTTAGAGACTCACTAGGTATTTCTGACAGTCATGTTGATCATGGGGAGAGTTTTAAATGAGGCTTTTTTTGCCATCTATATGAGTATTAGAGCAGGTGCATTAGAATGTGTTAGTTATTGCATATCCCATGTTGATGTCATTTTTAAGGCATACACACACATAGAGGTGAGCGCAACTGACATGTGCTGTCATTAATTCAAGGAGTCCGGCACTGATACTAGTGAGTATATTGTGGCTGTCCAAAGGACTGAGAAGGAAAATAAATTTCAGCATACAGGCTGAAATGGGGCTCATACACTATATGCACAAAAGTATTGAGACACAGCTCTTAATCATTGAATTCAGGTGTTTTATTCAAACCAACTGCCAGAGATGTGTAAAATCACCCACCTAGCCATGCAGTCAGGTTTACAAACATTTATGAAAGAATGGGTCATTCTGAACAGGTCAGTGAATTCAAGTATGGTACGGTTAAAGGATGCCACCTTTCCAATGTCAGATCATGAAATTTCTCTCTTGCTATATATTCCAGGATCAACTGTAAGTGGTATTATTGCAAAGTGGAAGTGTTTAGGAACAAGAGAAACTCAGCTAGCTGTTATAGCCGCAAAGAGGGTACCAACACCATATTGATGCCTATGGGTATAGAATGGCATGTCATGAAAGCTCCTGTGGGTGTAATGGCCAGGTGTCCCAATACTTTTGTCCATATGGTGTAGTTCACAGACTTTTCAGAAAAAGTTATGCATCGGGAATCGTTGATGCCTGCCAACTAATCAGGTGTTCATGTAATCAACAGAGTGTTCAGTCAGAGATGCCAGTTCTGATACATGTCCGGTGATGACTAAGAGGCTACACAGATCAGGATTCAAGGTCAGGTCATTGCCCGTCATGCACTGACAGGAATTCTAAGTGTTGATGAACCTGAGACAGATGTGACCTTGGTGCTTCTTGTGCTTGAAGGTGGGCCTGGAATTTCTGTTCTGGGAGTGGACCCTGAAGATCCAAATTTGATACTGCATACTCAGTGTCTCCTAGTGTCTCTGCATCTGTCTTTGCAGCCTGTAGGAACTGTCAGCTGAGCTAAGCACACTGATTCACATTTGCACAGACAATGTCGGGTGCCATCCGCAACATAAGAACGTCTCAGCTTGATAGTTAAATTATTTTGCAATATGGTAAGACAAGATGTTACCCTCTTTTGACAAAAAATGCTGAGTTACTGTTTATGGAAATGCCTTGGGATGCATTTTGTATTGCAACATTACTGAATGAAATTACATGGGACTGTGATGGAAGCTACTGATGTAGCCTATTTATACAGACGTGGATTCATATGATGTGGCTCCTGCTGACAGAAACTGCTGAAAGAAATTGATGACTCTAATTTAAGTTGTATGATCAGTACGTCCCTGTGTATCATAGGAAATAAACATGCATCTGTGGGAAAGATTATCCCATGTGGAAAAAAATGCATAAGCACAAAGAACAGCCCCACGGCTTATTATATAATTGTTAATATAACTGCAGGATCAATGGACGTGGCATTATTATAAAGGGTGTTTTTTATCCACCCTCCCTAATAAAGCTACTATATTTGCTTCCTACTCGCGTGTAGCCTGCATTCCAGCTTACAAAAGACCATTATTTTTGATAGTCATTCCCAATCTAATTCTCTTAAGCTGACCTGATTGCTTGTCAGCCTGTATAGCCACAGCACTGAAAATAAGCAGCAGTTTAATGTTGTTCTGATCTGTATCTTCTTACTGAAAGCTTTTCATCATCGGAGTTCCATTATAAATTACTGGCATGCGGCATGCATATTTCCGAGAATTATCCAGGTTTTATGGCTGTTATGCCCAAGAGTAAACAGCACTTAAAATAATTTTGTTGGATTTTGGTATGACTCATGTTAATTGCAAGGGGAAACCTTAGGTGGTATTACAAAGTAATTCTGCTGCAATGTTTGCAGTATTCCTGTAGCACTGTGCTAAAATCATGCATGCATGCGCACATCTCTGCTCTAACCTGGTTTATCCATGTCTATTAATTTTTATGCTTTTAGGAATAATTTATTGTGGATAAGCCACATGATTGCCCCTATCTAAATGTCCAGACCCACACCACACACCATAAAACAGGGCTGTAAACACTTAAGCTACATTTATTGAGGCTGGCATTAGAGTTGCCGGCAGATGATGACGTTCTGCTGGCTGTTAGTATATGTGAATCCCAGTGTGTTCCTGGGTGATTAGAGCCATCTCTGTGCTCTGGGGTACGTTGGCAGCGGAGTGCCAGGTGCAGCTGGGTAATGTCACAGGGCTGCAAGTGGGGTCACAGGCATGGATTTTACTCCAGAACTTTGTTAAACCCATCCCCCTATGATCCTGCCATCTCCTCCTCCTGTCCCATTGCTGTGGGGGTCTGTTCACTGCTGTGCCTGGAGCAAGACCTCCAAATTCATTTAAAAACACAACTTCAAAATATGTGGAGGACATATGCATAGGCTTGGGGGGCATAGATGAGACCACCAAATCTCAGCATGTCAAGAAAAATGTGTTGTATGGTTTATTTTGCCAGTGAAAGGTGCTATGTAGGGGGGGGGGGCAGGTGGTGTAGTGGTTAGGGATGCAACCAGGTAATTGAAAGACCACTGGTTCAAGTCCCCAACCTGCAAGTATCACTGAGGTACCCCAAGCAAGGTACCATCCCCAAGCCCTGCTCCCCAGGCACTCAAGTAGCTGCCCCCCGCTGTGTCACAATGTCAGATGGGTTAAAAGCAGAGGACACATTTCATTGTTGTGTGCTGTGGTGCATCAACAACAATTGATCCACTTCACAAAACCAAACACATAAGCAATCAGAAAATCACATTGCTAATGCAGCAAATGATATCCACATGGCTTATGGCTAAAAGCTTTGTTATACTTATTTATGCCTTTGAGGTTGCAGGTGTGGCTCTGCGCCTTGGTGCTGGCGCTAATAAAGATGCTCATATGAGGCCTGTTTCCCTTCGGCTCATTCCCTGCGTCCTATCTTTGCCCACCAGTCATGCTTGGCGTGTCGCATTGATGAAATATGTTAATTGCCTGTTCGCTGTCTCCTTTATGGCAGCCTTCCGTTGGCCTCAGCTTTTAAATTATGTCCTTGATTGCCGTATGTGGTGACGAGAGAGGCTGTATGTTTTACCTGCATTTCCCTTCTAAAGCCATCTGACACTAAATTTTAACATTTTTTATCTAGTTAAAGATTCTAACATGCTCAAGAGGAGAATAACAATTATCAACAGCTGTGTAAAAACATTGCCCTGTTTCACTTATCTTGTAACCATCCATCCATTTTCCACAATCATTGTCATCATTCAGGGTCTCACAGGCTTTTGAGCCTATGGGTGCAAGGCAGGGAACAACCCAGGATGGGGGCACCAACCTGACACGGGGCACACTCACACACAAACACCAACTGGCAATTTAGTAACTCAAATTAATATCTGCATGTTCTTAAACTGCAGGGGGCTGGTATACCCAGAGAGACCATGCAAACTCCACAAACAGGGCCACAGTGGAGACTCGAACCCCAGTGTATGAGGTGACAGAGCTATGCACTACACCACCATGCCACCCCCAGCTATTAATCAGCCAACTAAAAAACTAAATAAATGTAACCAGTGGCAATGCTGATTTCACATGACATAATCAGACATTCCATATAAATGCTTTCTGTCCTGTGTATCTATGCCCAGGAGACCCACGTTTAAATTATTAACCCTTTAACTGTCATAATCATTACATACTTTAGGTCGCAGGTGGCATGCAGCTGTCACCACAACTGTCTACATTACCTAGGATTTTTGCAATCAAAAAGAGTTTTATTTTATTGTTTGCATGTAGACATGAAATGTTCAGTTTCATTCTTTTCTCAGTTTATTTGGGTATGCACCTGTATAAAATATACAATTTTTGCAAACTCCAGCCTGGATTTTCCCTGTCTCTCATTGATGAGGATGCAGATTTTTAAAAAATAGGACAGTGGTCTCTCAGTTTTATCCAGAGCTGTATATCTTTTCACGAAGTCGTAACAGATCCTTACATCTTCTTTGCAACCTCAAATTTAGCATGTTGCTTTAATAAGCAATTGCTTTAAGAAAGGTAACTTCACTAAACCATAGTAAATTGCAGAAGTTCTGCCCCCTCCCACCCCCAAAGTGTGGATCTCCAGAATTAGTAGTCTAAACGTCATCTTAAGGAACAGACATGAAGCAGTCTGTTTAAGAAACTAAAGGCTCAGAGAGCTTCCCAGGTAACAAGGGACTTTGAGAAAAACCAACCTTCACGTCGTCCAGTTTTCAGCTCAGTCCCATTGTACTTTTACAAGGTCCTCCTGTTTCTGCGAAATCTTAAAGATATCAGACAGGGAACATTTTTTCCAGTTTTTTTTTCTTTTTTCAAACAGTTTCTCATTGTTTCTGTTAGCAAAGATTTTGATTCATTCCTTTGCTATTTATGTACAGTTATAGAGCTTTGCTTCTCAAGCTTGAGTCAGAACTAGCTGGCTTACAAATGTTTTCACAGCTACACCGTTATTTCCTGCTTTTATCCTTTCAAGGGGTACTGCTGCTACTTATGTGGACATAATGACTGTGACGCAACGTCACAGAAGAAAATCCACATGCTCAATAGACTACAGGGTTTATTTTTTTAAATAAATTATGGATGTCAATGGGTTGAGATCGGTCTGTCTAATTAATTGCTCTGGACTTTTGGGGTACATTACTCATCATACCCCTCTTTTGCATTTTTAACCCACTATAAGCCTAATCTCTGTATCTGGACATATAATACTGATGCAGACTCTGACTTCATAAATGTGTCATGATCTTGCCCATCCGATCCTCCTGTGTGCCACACCCCCTCGTTAACCTCATGTGGAAGCCCTCCGTTTACCAGCTGTTTCTTGTTATTTGTTATCAGTCCTGTGTATTTTAGCCCGAGTTTTAGTATGTTTCCCCAGTCCAGTCATTAACGTTATTCTGTGCTGCTCCCTGCTTGTGCTTTTCGTGAATAAACCCTGTGTGTTCCTGACTATTTGGACTCAATCCTGCTTCCCCGTTCCGCACCCGGCACGATCATTACAGAATGACCGGACTCCCTAAAAAGACGCCTCAGCTGACCGAGGCGGAGTACCTTGGTCTCGTAGATGAGGCAATCTACTAGGTGCTGCAGCCCGAGGTCCGGGAGGACCCAGTGGCTCGCGCCCTAGCAGCTCACACGAGGGACGTCCTGGAGCGGATTTCCCTGCCAGGGGACGCTTCCCTCGTTGAAGAGGTGCGCCTCAACCTGCAGCAGCTCTGGAGCGGGGTTGAATGCACAGTCTACAATCAACCCCCAGGTCTGCGGCTGGAGCTCCCAGAGCTGACCCCCACCTCGCCACCTGTAGCCGGCGAGAAGGAGCGAAAGAGCAGGAGACAAAAGAAGACACCCCAGGTCTTCTTAGGGGCCGTGTCCCTCACCACTGCCTGTCCTGCTACGTGTCAGGAGGAGCCTCTCCCGATCTTGAACCCGGCAGTGTTCGCCCCAGACATTGCCCTCACTCCTCTGTTTTCACCCAACGTGCATCTGCCTGCAAACACCGCTGCTTGGCAGATGTATGGCCTGAGGCCGCAATGCTGTTTAAATGCATTTCTTTTTCTGTCGGTCTTTGTATTATTTTTGTAGAACACTCTGTTGTTCCGTCCATTCTGTCCGTAGTTCATTCATCTGTCAGTTCAGGATGCAGCTCCGCGTGCATCCTGATGCAAACTGCAATACTGTTACTAGCAGGTCTTGCGGTCAGTTGGCTGCGTGGGGTACATTGGTGGAACCATGTTTTCCAGGGGGGGGGGGGCAGGACAATTAAAATTGCTATTAAATGAGTGAATGCAATTCTTAGAATTGTGAGGGGGTATAGATGATGATAACATTCAAACATATACAAAATGTTGTAATATGTTTTCATGTCTGGTAAAGCAATGCATGTCATTGGTGATATTGTCAGCATACTGGGGTATGTGAGAGGGGGCGAAGAGGAAAAAAAAGCTTCCCACGTACAGTGTGAGAAAGTGAGGGCTTCACTTTGTGGGTCAATGGCCACCTGTACAGTAGGGCTGTAAATACTTGTACATAGTGTCTGTATTTTTGTATTGTATCATACACTCTTTACTTTTTTTGGGGGGGGGGGGGGTTGTGTGGAAGACTGGGAGCACTGGAAAAGACCTCTCGTGCTGAAGTGGTAGTGTGGGGAGGTCATCATTATCATGTATGTACAGATGAGAGTAAGAAACCCCTTACAACTCTATGTGACAATAACAATCATGTTTATGCCGTTTTTTGGAAATCAAGCATTGCCCTATGTCCAGAATAAGCAGAAGATGGATATATGGATGGATTGATTCATGGGGCGACTTTCTAATGGTACTAAGAGCTAATACTGTAATGGCATTATGCTAAACCTACTCTGATGTTGATAATAAAAAAAACAAGTCCCTCCCCTCTTGGGTGGCTCCAAGCTGACACCTCCTGCATGTACTTGTAGAATAAAACTGAAATGTTTCTTCCTAAATCCAGCCAGGGAACACAGAGAGATGCTGGCAGAGGCACCATATTACTTTGATAACTCATAGCATTGTGTCAGGACGCATTTAGAATTTCTCTTGCCCTGAATTGCTTCTCCTAGACATTTAGGAAGCAAATAATATCTTTCGTAATGGTCTGTGGGTCTGCTAAGGACATACATGCAATAAATTGTATTCGACACCAGGTCAGCTGATGTAAGCGAGCGGAGATTGTTGGCCCTTTCAGACTATGAACACAGGATCAGTATTTATCATGCTCTATCTGGGTTTGGGGTCAAGGCTCAAATGAAGGGTCAGCATCAAGCAGAATTCGGCTTCCATTTAAAGTCAGAATTGACTTCAATGGAAACGTTTCAAATAAAATTCCAAACATAATATTTTCCTGTTCTATTGTAGCAGCCATTTTTGAAAGTTTATCTTTGTATAAATACTTTAAATCCGTTATGATGGGATTTATGCGCCAGTTCGGGGCATTTCCAGAATTACAACATAAATGCCTCGCTGTCTACAGCATGGCAGAGGCTGGTGATTAATTCACAGTCACATTCGTTTAAACATTCAGGAGTAATTGAAAATATAAAAGCGAGAATTTACACTTCTGTAAAACCTTTGACATTCATTTAGGCTCCCCTAAGATCATACAGGAGAAGATGCTAAAGTGATAAAGATGATAAAACCGCAACCCCCGAAGATCTGGGGGGGAAAAAAGATGAAAAAAATTACTTTTCTCACTGCTGAATATTCACCCATTCCCTTAACTGCTTATATACTGCTAATATAAGATTGAACAAATCTGTCAGACATTCTCTCCCTCCCCAACTACTGCATTACACATTAAGGATTCCCCTTCCCCTTCACTCTCTCAATTTTCCAATCTAGCAGCAGAAGAGATCTTGCAATCCTTCCAACTGCCCACGGGATCCAATCCCTTCCACAATGCTCTAGACAAAAGACCTTCTCCCCTTCATCACCACTATCGTTAATAGCTCCATAACATCTGGTCATGTACCACTGGCATTCAAAAATGCCAGGGGCATTCCCATCTAGAAGAAGCCCACTCTAAATCCCTCATGCATCAACAACTACCGACCGGTATCACTTCTCTCTTTTCTTTCAAAAATCCTTGAATGCACAGTCTACAATCCACAATCCTAACCAATCTGTCTTCAAAGCAGCACATTCCACGGAGACTACCCTCTTGGCTGTCATTGAGAAGCTACATTCTGTCAGGTTGGCCAAACTGACATCAGTCCTCATCTTTCTTAACCTTTCAGCAGCATTTGGTGAACCACAAGACTCTCCTGTCCATCCTTGGGAGTCTTGGAATTTGTTGCTCAGCATGGCAATGGCTTGCTTCCTACCTAGATGACTGGTCATATCAAATGACGTGGAAGAGATCCACATCTGCTCCATGCAGACTCTCCACTGGTGTCCCTCTGGGCTCAGGTCTTGGTCCTCTTTGTACTCCCTCTATAGTAGATTTCTTGGTGAGGTCATATCCTCACATGGGTTCTCAAACCCTGCTATGCAGACGACACTCAACTTATCCTCTCCTTTCTCCCTCACTCAAGTCTCCACTCAGACCTCTGCATGTCAGGCAGACATCTCATCATGGATGGCAGCTCATCAGCTGGCACTCAACTCTAGCAAAACTGAACTGCTGTTCAACCCAGTTGATTCTTCCACATACCAGGATGTTGTGATCTCCCTGGACAACTCTGATCTGTGATCTGTCCTTCAGTCAACGCACACAACCTCTGGGTTACCATGCACAATCACATGTCCTTTTCCTCTCATATTGCTAATCTTTCTTGCTCATATTGATTTCTCCTCTTCAGCATCAGAAAAATTCATCCATTTCTTTCCACACAGACCAGTTCTTGTTCAATCCCTTGTCATCTTGGGAGAAGACTACTGTATCTCACTCCTAGCGGGTCTGCTGCTGAGTGCCATTCGTCCTCTGAAACTGATCCAGAATACAACTGCTCGACTGGTTCTCAACCTTCCCAAGTTCTCCCACACCACTCCATTGTTACGCTCCCTCCACTGGCTACTTGTAGCTGCCTGCATCAGATTCAAAACACTGATGCTCACCTACAAAACCTAAAATGGTTCAGCATCCTCCTATCTAATGGAACTTATCACCCCGCACTGCACCATGCTCTCTCTGATCCACCAGCACTGCTCGACTGGTCCCACCATCTCTCAAGGCACAAGAAAGACAAAAGACATCTAGACTCTTCTCTGTTTTGGCACCTACTGTATGTGGTGGAATGAATGTCCACTTGATGTCCAAACAACTGAGTCACTGGGTGTCTTCAAACGACGACTAAAGACCTGCCTCTTTCTGGAGTACTTGGATTAGCACTACTTAGTATTATACTGTTATTTTTTTTTATAAAAAAACTGTATTTCCCAAAAGAGTTTCTAGACGGATGGTATTCTTAGCCTGGGTTCTATTGAACCAGTATCAGAATGTGAGACTTCAGAGCACTTATGTAACTCGCTCTGGCTAAGGTTGTCTGCCAAATGCTGTAAATGTAAATGTAAATTTGAGGAAGTACAGGACACAGGAGATGCCCAGGATGGAATAACAAATGCATGTAGTCAAATGAAATTGTTTTATAAATGACATCCATGTATTCTACTTATTTATTTAAACCATAGAACAAGTTGGGTTATATTTTTGATTCTCCCTGCTTCATGGAACTATAAAACAATTCTTTTTAGTAGGGATGAGAAAGAGTTTAAGATTTATTGGACTAATTCAATATTTTAGTGTGTTCTACTTAATTTCAAACGGGAATTTACCTTTCAGTCTGCTTGGATGGTTTCCATTTAAATATGACTACATTTTATTGAAAAAGTGAACGTTTTATTAAAAAAGGGGCTAGGTAAGAGAGTCAGACTTGCACCAGTGCACATTTTGGCAATGGATGAGTTTGACGTCTCAGTGTAACTCCAGAATACCCAGAATATGATTGTCAACTCGCCAAGCAGTGATTAATTGTTATTCTGATTTATAAAATCCGATGAATGAGGAAGACAGAAGCAAGTTATGAAGACGTCCCCTGGGGCAGGACCACTTCCCGTTATATGAATAATGTGCTTGCTTCTTGTCTTTTTCATATGAAATGAAATCTGTCCATATTTTGTCATCCTCTCCTGCATGTTTTTTTGTGAGTTGAAACGGTGAACGGAGAGTAAAAAAATATATTTTTCAGAAGGACAGGGGCTCAAAATGAGATTAATTTTCCATCTCACATTTTCGTGAAGGCACTAACAGGAAGCTGGTGGCCACATAAATGTCATCAAGGGAAAATGATTCATGGGGAAACATTTCACAAGCCAGCAGAGATAAAAATGCATGCCAAGCAAGATACCACATCACATTATACTGTAATGAAGCCATGGACACAATTACATTTTAAACACAATCTCACTAACTCCCCAAAACTATTTGCTTTTTCACCCTGAGAACAGATAATAACTAAACGCCTAAACACTAATATGTAACCACAACAGTATAAGTGCAATATCATGCAACATTTCATGGAAGAAAAAGGCAGAAGCCATACTTGAGTGTGCATAAAGTTTTTAATTATATATACAAGAATACAATTTCAACCAGAATTTCTCTTGAGAACCAACAGACAGAACGGACTGCTGCTCCAATAAATCGTTTAATTTATTAAGCTAACTTATGCAAAATGCTAATTTAGACACTGAATTCATGAGTCTGAACTGAAAGCTACAGAAAGACAAGAAAGGGATTTCTGTAAAAAAAAATATCGAAATTAAACTTGCAGAGTAAATCAGCAATAAACATAAAAATCAAGGCTGTCTTTTTGGTTAGGAAATGCATGCTCGGGCATATTGTTTTATCATGAGTAGTGTTGTTTGTGTGGCTCTGATCATGGTTATGTGATTTGAAAGATGGATGGGTGGATGGATAGATGGAAGGACGGACAGATAGTTTTCTTTGTTGTTACACATCCCCTTCATAAATTTGACATACATGTGAAAGTATTACGTCAGTTTTGATTCCAATTCTGATTACACTGGATTGCTGTAATTTAGAAACATTGTTAGAATATCATCAGCAAACAGATCAATTAGTGAGCCCTCATGACACAAGGTACACAAGGGCCTACAAAACTGATGAGCCAGGGTTCCCCACATTCCGGGCCTTGGGGACCACCGGACAGTCCATGTTTTTGACTGTCTGGGAGGGAGGAAAAATGCAGGCTGTCCATAGGTCCCTGAGGACCGGGTGGGGGAACCCAGTGCTGAGCTCAGGTACTTCAGCTTCTGAGCTAGAAATGTGCTGATAGAGATCAGACAAGAATCATTGTATAAATGGGTATAATTTTGGAGCAGTGTAATTAACAGTGTAAGGGACAGAGATCAAGCTTTGAGTAAAGCAGGTATGTTATGCCTGAACAGTGATTATTGGATAAAAAAAACCATGCCACGTGACTGTGTTTTACAGGGTCAGTAATCAGATCTGTTAACCCCAGTACCTTTGTTTATGTATACTGCTTATAAATTTGCGTAATGTCTGGTGTGTTATTTGGTGAGCTTTGCATATAAAATATAAAAGTACATTCCCCCCAGCTGAAATATGGTTCAGATTTGAATGGAAATTACTTTTTGATGAAATACAATGATTTGTATAAATATCAACATTCATGACTGGTTTGCCTGTAATCAATATGACGTAGATCCAGAACAATGTCTTTTAAACTTGCCAAAGTCAGCATCTTTTTATTCTCAATGAAGTGTTTTTGGCACATCGGAAAAATCTCATTAAGTATTAAAGATCTCATGGTTCCCAAAAATATATTCTGATGATGTTTGTTGAATGTTCAAGAGATCTGTCTTTAAGGGGGTTGTAATTCCGAAGCTGATTTTATCAGATCTAGATTTTGGTTTTATTTCAAGTTAATGAGATTACAGAAAATTTCCTCTCTATAAGGAATAAAATTCATAAATAATCACCAAGAACAGCAATGGGCAACAGACAGAATGTCAGCAATGATCTAAGAATTTAATATGTCCAAATCTCCCTATTATACAGCGGGGGAAATAAGTATTTGACACATCAGCATTTTTATCAGTAAAGGGATTTCTAAGTGAGCTATTGACACAAAATTTCCACCAGATGTTGCCATCAAGCCAAATATTGAATTCATACAAAGAAATCAGAACATTTA